>CALYLW010000029.1:2279079-2759770 GCA_944989445.1 Ampullaceana balthica
CATCAATGTTTGCTTTCATTTAATAACATTTTAGTGGAACACTTTTCAAATGTGTTCGCGGCTGACGTAGTCAAACAGAGCGGCTTGCAAAGTGAAATTAACAATCGCTGATCGGATTTTTTTCGGAGCATTTATCTTAATTTATTTTGTAAGTAAATATTGACAACTTTCTGTGTATAAATCCTTAAAAAGGAATACGTACGTAAGTAGTAATCACGACATGAAATATTGTTAATAATGCTTATACTTATACTTATACTTATACTTATAGTCTCTTCGGTTAACTGGCGAACAAAACATGTTTTAGTTTTTACTGCCTAATAATACTCTATGTTCAGTGGTTAATATAATGTATGATTACTGATAAATAGTCATGATAGTTAATAGTGTTACAAATTAATAAAAAATTAATACGGTCCTACATTTACATGCTATTCAGTTTTAGGCCTAAATACCCGTATCACTGGTTCATAGTGAAAATTATTATAATTATAATAGTAGTAGTAAGATTTTCGATTAACTTAAGCCATTTCTAAACATTCCGTTCGAAAAATAGTTTTAATTTGTATGTGTCTTTAAATAATAATGAAGTGTATTGTATCATTGATACCATTGTTTAATTTGATCTTGAAATTTTTTCTTCTAAAATGCAAGAATCGGTTAGTCTTATCTAAAATAACCCCTTGGATCTGGATAGATTTAACATTGGATATATTTAACATTGGATAGATTTAACATTGGATAGATTTAACATTTGATAGATTTAACATTGGATAAATTTAACATTGAATAGATTTAACATTGGATAGATTTAACATTGGATAGATTTAACACTGGATAGATTTAACATTGTATAGATTTAACATTGGATAGATTTAACACTCGATAGATTTAACATTGGATAGATTTAACACTGGATAGATTTAACATTGGATAGATTTAACACTGGATAGATTTAACATTGGAACTGTTCTTTTGATAGTTAAGAAATCCAGATTATGAACAATTGTGCACCGTCTACCCTTGCTTATGGTATAAGTTGTAAGTATAAATCTCTCATACTATTTCAGACCCTAGAAACAGAGGATAACGCGATGTTCCCTGTAACGTGGCGCTTTCTGAAATTGTCCTGGAGGCACCCAGGGGTAAATACATTTTTAAAATATGTTTAATTACTGATGTTGAGAAACGTACACGATAATATAAAAAAATAAATAGAAAGATCGGAATTGAAAATCTTACATTTTATTCAGTGGCGTCACTAGGGGGTGCGGTGGGGGTGGGCCGCCCCGGGTGGTACCATCAGGGGGGTGACACCAAAATGTAAAATTATATATGTTCCCATTATTTGGCACTGGAAAACTCGGAGGAGTTCTATGGGTTAAGTCGTGAGGGGGTGACACCATGAGCTACCGCTCCGGGTGACACTAGCCCTAGTGACGGCTCTGCATTTTATTTATAAAATAAACTTCAAAAAATTATTTAAATTAACTTCAAACAACTTCAATTCAAAATATAGACATTGTGTTTTGTTTTAATATTGACATTGCACATGACTTTTCGAGAATAAAAATAAATAAAACTTAACATCAAAAAGTAAAAGACGTAACATTTCAAATATAATTTTTAAAATGTTGTTAAGTTTCAAATGTGTGTGTCCAAACCAACGTAGGAAGGTTGTTCAATGTTTCAAGATAACAAAACCCATGTGCACATTTGCACAGCATCAGTTTTTAAGCAACATTTTACACTCACAAAAACAGATGTTACTTTATCATTTCAAAACCTACTGCACAGGCACTCTAAACTGCTTCTAGGCGTCGGTCAGATGAGGTACATACACACTTAAACAAGGTCAGCATCGATGCTCATTAGAAGTAGTACACAAAAGATTTTAAAAAATTTCACAATTCCATTATACAAGAAAGTCTCCAACACGCTTTTGTTATTCGACTTCACACTATCAACTAGGGATCAGCCGGATATGGTTTTTTACTATTTGCCGAATCCGGATAGTTTGGCCCTAATATATATATATTCCGGATCCGGATATCTCCACATTTAAGTGTAAGAGCTAATAAGGTGTACATTACTACTTCATATCAAGTATTTCATACTATTTATTAAAATAGTTATTATTCTACAAATAAAGAGTATCTGCTATCGACGTTGTTACAATGTCAAAGTCAACGATGAACATTTTACAATGAATTGAATGAACGAACTTGAAGAAGTTCAACGAACTGCGTAGTGTGTATCAAGCGAACAGTGTTGTACTGAGTGTGTAGTGTGATGTACAAGAAGTCGTGACCTAGAACCATAATAAAACTGTTCGTTTATTCAGACAATTTAAATTTAACACGTTGTTATTCAACTTAGTTTGTTATCTTATGTAGTAAAATAATGTCTATACTTGTAACTTTTTAACTTAATATATTTTTCTCGTATTGAAATTGATTCTTTTACTATTTTTGAGTAGATTTGAATGATTTGAATGGATCAATGCTTGTTAATTTGTTTATTTTGTTATATATTAATAATTTAATGTATAACTTGATTTGTTACTTAGCTTATTTTGTATAATTATTATATTCACAATAGACTAGGGTTTTCAAAAATTATAAGACTGAATATGATATAACACGTAAGACAAGAAACATTTTTATTTTTAAGTTCGCAAATTTAAAAAAAACAATTGCAACTGCCATTTAAAGTTCAACGGAAAAAAACAACAATGAATATAAAATTATTACAATGATATAATTTATATAATATAAGTAAAATGTTTAAATTTGAATACTGAATTGAGAGTATTCAAAGATTGACTACTGTCAACGTACAAGTCAAATACAAAGAAATTAAAAATGAAAGCAAACTCTCAGCCTGTCCCAGTTTCCAAGGCTTCTGATTAACTATATAGTTTATAGTATCAACTAATAATTACAAATTAACTTAAAATTAATATTTTTAACATAAAATTATTATTTTTTAAACATAAAATTATCATTTTGTAACATAAAATTAATATATCAGCTATAACAATGAACATAGTTAAATGACATGAGTAAATAAAATAGTTGCTGGTTAGTAAATTCCGGTTAAACTTTGTGTTGTTGAAGAAAATTCGTTTTTAAATGTACTGATTTCTGTACTTTTTAATACATTTTATATATTTGTTTATACATTAATTTGTATTAATTTTATTTAATTTTAAAAATTCTTTACTACATTGAAATCCGGATACTATTCGGATATGCCATAGGTATTTGCCGAATCCGGATAGTGGCAAAAATCCCGATATTTGGTCCGGATATCCGGCATTTCGGATATTCGGCTGTCCCGTACTATAAACCTAATGTCCCTAAAACCACCCTACCACTCAACCATGTCCAAAACCAACCTATTGTATTGACAAGTCTAAATCCTTTACCACCCTCGTCCCAACACAGCTCTCAATTCTTCAAGATTATATTATTTCATCGCTCAGAACACGCTCATAAAATGAGACATGCAAACAAATTATTGTTATCAAAGGGTGAGAAATGTTTAATACCCCCATATTTAAAAATTATTTCCATTTATTGCAGCTTATCCCCCTTGTGACAATCGTGACCACCGCCCTGGGTACAGGTGTGGCTTACATAGGTTACTCTATGGCGACAAAACCAGACCTCAGGTAAACCTCTACACCATTGTCTTATGTAATAATTGGTAGGTATATCAACGTTTTGATGACTTCTAATGAGATGTCAAAAAAATGATGCATTGCTTATCAGCTTATATAGTGGTGTCAAATAATAATACCAATATCGATGAACACATGTGAGTTTATTGTCGTTTAGGTATATAATTATTAGATTACTATCTATTAGCTTAAAGTATTTATTTGAAGACTGCTATAATGGGGATGTTAAAGGGAAACTAATGAGATAGTTATAACAAGATTAAAACACACTGTCCAACTTGCTGTAAGGGCCCTTTCCGATCAATGATGGTAGATGTGCAGTCACAGTTGTTTTAACACAGTCTGACAGAAGACACACATAAAGGCAATAGATAAACATGTTATATTACTTAAAGTAAGTTATGATGTAACTAACAGCAATTTATTGAAATATAGACTATATATAACTATATATACAATACAGGATTGAATTTGAACTAGAAATAAATAATAAAATAGAAATACTTGGATAGGAAAATAATTGTTGTTTTTTTTCAAAGATGCAAATAGGTTTAAAATAAAATACAGATATTTAAATAAATGAATACCGGTAAAAACTAAATGTAATTTAAATAACTATAATTTAAATACAAACCTCATTTTCTGTTTTCAGACGAGGAACGAAGCAACAAATTAATTTTACGGCTGTTGACCCCACAACTTGCTGTAAGGTAAGTCATAACTTGTCAGCACCTCCAGGTCTTGTTTACTTTATAGACGGTCATTGTTGAATATTGGTTTCATTTGCTTGAAGCAAGATATGCCATTAAATGCAATAAAATTAAAAATCTCAGAATTAAGAGTTATTCCATTATAGTCTTTTGTAAGTTGAAAATAATTTTTTGTTGATTTAGCCTAGAAATACACAGCCTAACATAGGCCTGGTGATGTTTATCTTCTCGACTACTAAATACACTTGAATAATTTTTTTAAAGTAACGCCAGGCGTTGATAACGTATATAAAACATATTGGTACAATAGCCAAACACAGCCCAACATCTATACATACATTAAATAGGTTTCTCAACAAATAAATTTAGGTTCAACATAATTTTCTAAGGATTAAACCCACGCCAGCCGTCTGTAAATCTAAGACTCGATTGAACCACCATTTCTGTTAATGAACCAATTACATTCGTATTTTGATTCTAAAATCTCCAGCTCTACAACCCCAGTCCGAAAGTAGAAAATCCGGCTCTGGCGGAGATAAGGGAGAAGCTCTTCAGAGCCTAAACAGCAGTCAGAACATTCAGCAGACCGCTGCAACAGCTTATATACTCTGATGACATTACCTGCAGGGGAGTCAGAGGACTTGAAACTGGAGCTCATTAATTATCACAGTCTTCGGTCAATGGAATGCCAACATATAATGTCATATTAATGATAATGTGAGGTTGTTTGTGTGTGTGTGTTTCTTTTTAATTACCGTTTCCATTTATAAATTATGGTCTTCCGTTATATAGACACTGCTGTTTAAATAATAATAACTATTAAAATTATGAGCCATTTTCTAATTTGTTCCAACTTATGTTCTCTCATAAACAGAGATCAGTAATTGTCTGCGACTGGTTTGTAAAAAAGTGAAGTTACAAAAAAGTTGATACTTGATTGAATTGAAAAACTAATCTAATAAATAAAGACTTATTTCTTATTTGGTGACTTAGACTGAGTGTATTTTTCCTTTTGAACGTTGCTGTATCTGTTTGTTGTAAATTCTTTTATTGACCTTATATAGGACAGTTCCAACGTAGGTGTAATACCAGAGACATCCGTAACACACGTACAGCCGTAACACAAGTACAGCTGTAACACAAGTACAGCTGTAACACAAGTACAGCCGTAACACAAGGACGGCTGTAGCATGGACACTAGTAACACATGCAATAGTAACAAATTTATTACAAACATAGCAGAACAGACTCCAATTGATAACACTGCGCCACATACACGTATAAACACATTAGTTATTTCCTCATTAGTCATTAGGTTTCGACACGTTAGGTTTAATCCTGTCAATGGGACCCTGGATGGTTTGATCTTCGGCTTGTTGGACCATTCACGTTTGGACCCAAATGTTAAATATAACTTTTGTAATAATAATTATTGTTTTTTGATGTCGTAATTTTTGTCGTGTAATGAAGAAAAAGCAGTTAAATACTTTTAATTAGTAAAGGTTCTTTGATAAATAATGGTATCAGTGTTCTAACGGTAGCGCGCTGGTCTGTCGTACCGACCCTACAGAAAGACACGGGTTCGAGCGTCGGTGCTGGCAAGGCCTTATGGCTGGGCATTGTGCTAGCCGCCCAATCCCTTGCTCGTAAACCGTGGCTTATAAAACTTGTGAACGCTACTTCACTTGTTCCCCTGTAGACCATCATGGTCTGAAAAAGTGTACTTTAAATTTTTTTTTATATATATATAAAAATGACCAGTATCTTAACTTATAAACAATCCTAGAAAATCAGCAGCCTTGAGCATAAGGCTCTTCATAGGTCTTCCCAGGGAAACTCTCTTAGCAACCATGTTCCCCCCTCCCCAAGGGAACCTAGCGACTAGGGGACAACCCCCCCCCCGGACACGGTCACCTCTGAGGCAGTCGCTTTGGCAACCAATCACACGGTCAAAGATTCCTACAACTAAAAGTTACCTCACTTGGAGGGGTGGAATTTCTTACTTCGACTCGCTTCAACCTTGGCGCCATCCCCCACCCCCCCCGGCTCACCATACGAGTCTTATTTAACTGTCGCTGGGGGGGGGAATCATCAATGGGCCAACGTAAAGGTATTACCACCATTGGAAGGTTTCCTCAGAGCTGACGTCCGCTAAGTTCTTCGCGGTACCCTTTGCTAATGCGTACTGGCTAGTAAGGGGGACGAAACAATTAACAATCAAAACAGTCAATTCTTAAGATTTAATATGGTTGACCAAACTCATTTGACCAGTCTGACGTGCCAACCAGATAATTTAAATACGGTCGATGAACCCCTTGAAGTCTAGTATTTTGTTAAGATTAGTAAGATGATATGTACTCTAAACAGGGAATTAGCCGTCATTAAACACTTACTCTAATATTGCAGTATTATCATAATCCTAACCAGAGGGTCGAATTGACGGGGTCAAACCTTCCACGAGTCGAAATTTTTAGGGGGTTCAAATGAGCGGATCTGACCATCTGGAGTCTAACAGTTCCGCTACCACATAAGTAATGGACTCAGTTTTTACATATTTGGTAAAACTGATCATGCTTATATGTACTTAAGACATTAGTAACACATACAGCACAAGGGAAAGAAAGACTGTAATCAACACACAAAAATCATGCAATTGTTAAAAAAAAAGTCTAGAAAAGTTGGTCTCAAAATAGGCTGATTTATCCTTATAATAAAATGGCCACAAATCTGTGTCTCATCTTAATAGATTTAAGGATTATATTTTCCACGCCTTTCACCTATATGACAATAATCTTAATCTCTTATACTGTGTATAATACTCATCAAGTGTCATTCGCCGCCAAACCAAATCTGAAATCAGTTTTTTTTATTGACGGCTACCGAAGCTGCACTACCACCTACAGAAAATTGGTGACTATTCAAAAACCATATTGAAGGACTAAACGATTTTTGTATCATCGAGTCGTCAAAATTTTGTGGTTCGTTCAGTTATACGAATATCCGCAGTAGATTGTCTTTTTTTCTCCCTTTATTGCCGTTCGTCAACCTCAAATAACCACAGTATGATGACGTCATTTTAAGGAATACTGAATCACTACAAATGTTACTCTCCAGTACACGCTTTGAGTTACTGACATTGAAATAACTAATTGACTTTCATTCAATGAATCTCTAATATAAAACTATATAATTTGCAATGTCACGTCTGTAGTGTCTGTCCGTGACGCTATGCGAGGTAACTCCCAATGACAAAACTGAAAATAGAGGAGTAAATATGTTGCGTTCGAGACTAACAAAATGTGTTTCTAGCCATAAACTATTGTGAGGAGACGTCATTATTTGAGCTTTTATTAATTTGTGAAGGGAACGAAGTAAAAAGAACCATGTTTTATTTGATAAATTTTATTATTTTGTGTATTAAATGTCCATTTTTTGTGTATGTGTCCATGTCAATATTACGTACTTAATTATAAATTTAATTTTCTATATTAATATATAACATTCGTTTTTCTGTTCATGAAATTTAAAATTGGTTGTCGTTTGGTTGTCAAGTTTCGAGGTGTTTTGAACGACAAATCCATTATATATTACTGCAAATGAAATTTGCCAACTTATGCTTCAGTTTAGCGTTTGTTTTTCTTTTATACACTTTGAGATTGCATATTTGTATGTTTAAAAAAATAACATATTTAAAAATCGGACTCCTAAGCACAATAGTTTTTTTTTATTGCTATTTACATGTAATATTTTAATGCGTCTTAGACTAATTTGGAATGGAAAAATCTTCACTTTTAATATAGAACTGGAAGGGGTGCTGACTGGACAATAATGAAAACGTTTATTAGAATTCCTAAAACGTGTATATTAAATTTTATATACGATTACCTGAAGATAATGTAATATTTTCTTTTATTCAGTGATTAACTTTACTTCAAAGGTTTCATGCAAAATAAATAGTTCGTTGTTATTCATATTTGTAAATAGTTACAAATTTTTATTGACATGTTTTTGATAATGTAAAGGTAATAATGTATGGATCAATTTGCGCATAAACTGACAAGTCATAATAGATCTTGAAAAGGTGCTGACTTGACAATAATAAAAACGTTTATGTGAATTATTAACACGTTTATATTAAATTGTAAATATGATTAACAGTTGTTAATTTAATCTTTTCTGTTATCCTGTGACAAACTTTGATTACTACGTTTAATGCAAAATCAATAGTTCTTTGTTATTAACATGTGTAAAAATTACATTTTATTTTTTACATGTTTTTGTAATGTTGTGGTAATAATGAATTGACAAATGGGCGAATAAACTGACAAGTCATAATCATCAATGAAGCTTACACTGCTTCAAATGACAGATGTGTTTGATGTGGATCACATTACAGTCACATAATTTTTTTAAGGCACTGTGATGTATTATTGGTGCACTCATAATTGGTGCGCACTATTCAATGCCGCAAGTTAACGTCCGGCTGACTCCTCAGCAATATTTGTTAATACTCCGAACTTCAAACTTCTTTGCTGTAGTATCACCTTATGCTGTGTGTAATTCACTATGCATTTACTATTATCCTGATTATATCATTATTATTCATGCAAAATTATATAACGCGAAGTCTAAGCTTGGAAGTTTTCTCATAGCACATATATCCGTATATATAATCAAAATATATACGTTCGTATATGTCCGTTCGTAACGCTAGATTTTAGAAAGCGCACTGCTAAAAAAATAGCCTTGAAAAAAATACTGCAAAAAAACAAAACAAAAAAACGCTATTTTCAAACGTCGCATAAAATTGTTCAATATGGAAAAGAGATTTAAATTTTCTCTTTGGTCTCTACATTTTCTGATTATTTACTATGCGGCTTTCAGGCAAAATGGACAATTACAAAAACTGAAATATATCCATTTTGAAAACTTCCATCATTTTTGACGGGTAATACACTAGGAATAAAATATTAAGGATGACACTTGCTTTGAACATGACTACACTAACAAAAATACCAAAATACAAACTTGTGACCTAACCAAATAAATTGTTATAATTTGAATACTTTATAAAATTTAAAAAAGGCTAAATTTTTTTTTAATTAAAAAGCACAACGTGATTCACTTTAGAAATGAAGCTGAATAAGGCATTACTAAAATTAAATTTTTAAAAAAACTTAAAGACCAAAACAAGTAAATTTGCATTAATCCCTTTCCCATAATCCCGACTCCGCATATTGTATTCATTTATCAAACACCTCGCAATGTAACACGAGCTGCTCCACTTTTAAAAATCATTTTGCGATCGACTTCTCTCGATATTAGCCCTTGCGCAAAAACTCACACAATGGGCACAATCTGCTAAGAATGCAAAACTGAAATTAAATATCTTTTTAAAAACAGCTTTTGAAAACTTTTTTTCCCTTTACAATAGGAGCTGTTACCATATTAATAAACAACAGGGCAACAAAACCATGGCACACCTTGAACGCGTGTGCGTGTATGTGCGTGCTCGTGGTTGTGTGAGTGTGTTTGCGTGTGCAAGGCTTGATTTCAATCGACTTGTGTTACAGTTGAGACTTTTTTTTCTTTTTCTTTTTTTGGTTGCTGTGTATGGAGACTTGTCAATAAGCAATTTTTCCCACATTCACCTTAGTCAGATCATAACGGTCAGTCATGGTTTTACGGTGCTATATACCTGAGTGATACTTTCATTGTCTTACAATAGACGGACGCAAATAAGGGAACAAATTGCCGCGCCAAAAGGTAAGAGATTGACCTAAGGGTCGATGTATTGACTTTAAGATTCGCCCAGTTTGCTGTCGGTGAGTGAAGCCATCCTGGAGGTGGTTAGGTCTAACAGATAGAAAAATTGACTATATATGGGATAAACAAAGTTTAATTAGTGTGGAATGAGACGGAAAAAGCGCATTGTTTCTAGTTGTTATTTTTTTGGAAACGCTGTAGATAAGTGTCAGATGTCATGTAGTTTTGATGATGATTTGATGACATGAATTCTGGCATAACACGTCACATACATGATTTGATGATGTATGGACATAAAGTTGGACATCCTTCATCGCAGATATGGTTGGTTGGTTTTGTTGACATTACTTTGGCATTATCTATTCGTGGATAGCGTTGAATGGTGGAGTCACGTGACATTTAACGTAACATGTCGCCTATGCACAAACTCTGCTGCCGCCTGAATGATGGAGTCACGTGACGTTTAACGTATCGTGTCACCTGTGCCAACAGACTCTCCTGCCGCCTGAATGGTGGAGTCACGTGACGTTTAACGTATCTTGTCACCTGTGCCAACAAACTCTCCTGTCGACAGAATGGTGGAGTCACGTGACGTTTAACGTATCTTGTCACCTGTGCAAACAAACTCTCCTGCCGCCTGAATGGTGGAGTCACGTGACGTTTAACGTATCTTGTCACCTGTGACAACAAACTGTCCTGCCGCCTGAATAATGGAGTCACGTGACGTTTAACGTACCTTGTCACCTGTGCAAACAAACTCTCCTTCCGCTTGAATGATGGAGTCACGTGACATTTAACGTATCTTGTCACCTGTGCCAACAAACTCTGCTGCCGCTTAAATGATGGAGTCACGTGACGTTAAACGTATCTTGTCACCTGTGCCAACAAACTCTCCTGTCGCCTGAATGGTGGAGTCACGTGACGTTTAACGTATCTTGTCACCTGTGCCAACAAACTCTCCTGCCGCCTGAATGATGGAGTCACGTGACATTAAACGTATCTTGTCACCTGTGCCAACAAACTCTCCTTCCGCCTGAATAATGGAGTCACGTGACGTTAAACGTATCTTGCCACCTGTACCAACAAACTCTCCTGCCGCCTGAATGATGGAGTCACGTGACATTTAACGTATCTTGTCACCTGTGCCAACAAACTCTCCTTCCGCCTGAATGATGGAGTCGCGTGACGTTAAACGTATCTTGTCACCTGTGCCAACAAACTCTCCTGCCGCCTGAATGGTGGAGTCACGTGACGTTTAACGTATCTTGTCACCTGTGCCAACAAAATCTCCTTCCGCTTGAATGATGGAGTCACGTGACGTTAAACGTATCTTGTCACCTGTGCCAACAAACTCTCCTGCCGCCTGAATGGTGGAGTCACGTGACGTTTAACGTATCTTGTCACCTGTGCCAACAAACTCTCCTTCCACTTGAATGATGGAGTCACATGACGTTTAACATATCTTGTCACCTGTGCCAACAAACTCTCCTGCCGCCTGAATGGTGGAGTCACGTGACGTTTAACGTTTCTTGTCACCTGTGCCAACAAACTCTCCTTCCACTTGAATGATGGAGTCACGTGACGTTTAACGCATCTTGTCACCTGTGCCAACAAACTCTCCTGCCGCCTGAATGATGGAGTCACGTGACGTTTAACGTATCTTGTCACCTGTGCCAACAAACTCTCCTGCCGCCTGAATGATGGAGTCACGTGACGTTAAACGTATCTTGTCACCTGTGCCAACAAACTCTCCTTCCACTTGAATGATGGAGTCACGTGACGTTTAACGTATCTTGTCACCTGTGCCAACAAACTCTCCTGCCGCCTGAATGATGGAGTCACGTGACGTTTAACGTAACTTGTCACCTGTGCCAACAAACTCTCCTGCCGCCTGAATGATGGAGTCACGTGACGTTTAACGTATCTTGTCACCTGTGCCAACAAACTCTCCTGCCGCCTGAATGATGGAGTCACGTGACGTTAAACGTATCTTGTCACCTGTGCCAACAAACTCTCCTTCCACTTGAATGATGGAGTCACGTGACTTTTAACGTATTTTGTCACCTGTGCCAACAAACTCTCCTGCCGCCTGAATGATGGAGTCACGTGACGTTTAACGTATCTTGTCACCTGTGCCAACAAACTCTCCTGCCGCCTGAATGATGGAGTCACGTGACGTTAAACGTATCTTGTCACCTGTGACAACAAACTCTCCTGCCGCCTGAATAATGGAGTCACGTGACGTTTAACGTATCTTGTCTCCTGTGCAAACAAACTCTCCTTCCGCTTGAATGATGGCGTCACGTGACATTTAACGTATCTTGTCACCTGTGCCAACAAACTCTGCTGCCGCTTGAATGATGGAGTCACGTGACGTTAAACGTATCTTGTCACCTGTGCCAACAAACTCTCCTGCTGCCTGAATGGTGGAGTCACGTGACGTTTAACGTATCTTGTCACCTGTGCCATCAAACTCTCCTGCCGCCTGAATGATGGAGTCACGTGACATTAAACGTATCTTGTCACCTGTGCCAACAAACTCTCCTTCCGCCTGAATAATGGAGTCACGTGACGTTAAACGTATCTTGTCACCTGTGCCAACAAACTCTCCTGCCGCCTGAATGATGGAGTCACGTGACATTTAACGTATCTTGTCACCTGTGCCAACAAACTCTCCTTCCGCCTGAATGATGGAGTCACGTGACGTTAAACGTATCTTGTCACTTGTGCCAACAAACTCTCCTGCCGCCTGAATGATGGAGTCACGTGACGTTTAACGTATCTTGTCACCTGTGCCAACAAACTCTCCTGCCGCCTGAATGATGGAGTCACGTGACGTTTAACGTATCTTGTCACCTGTGCCAACAAACTCTCCTGCCGCCTGAATGATGGAGTCACGTGACGTTAAACGTATCTTGTCACCTGTGCCAACAAACTCTCCTTCTACTTGAATGATGGAGTCACGTGACGTTTAACGTATCTTGTCACCTGTGCAAACAAACTCTCCTTCCGCTTGAATGATGGAGTCACGTGACATTTAACGTATCTTGTCACCTGTGCCAACAAACTCTGCTGCCGCTTGAATGATGGAGTCACGTGACGTTAAACGTATCTTGTCACCTGTGCCAACAAACTCTCCTGCCGCCTGAATGGTGGAGTCACGTGACGTTTAACGTATCTTGTCACCTGTGCCAACAAACTCTCCTGCCGCCTGAATGATGGAGTCACGTGACATTAAACGTATCTTGTCACCTGTGCCAACAAACTCTCCTTCCGCCTGAATAATGGAGTCACGTGACGTTAAACGTATCTTGTCACCTGTGCCAACAAACTCTCCTGCCGCCTGAATGATGGAGTCACGTGACATTTAACGTATCTTGTCACCTGTGCCAACAAACTCTCCTTCCGCCTGAATGATGGAGTCACATGACGTTAAACGTATCTTGTCACCTGTGTCAACAAACTCTCCTGCCGCCTGAATGGTGGAGTCACGTGACGTTTAACGTATCTTGTCACCTGTGCCAACAAACTCTCCTTCCGCTTGAATGATGGAGTCACGTGACGTTAAACGTATCTTGTCACCTGTGCCAACAAACTCTCCTGCCGCCTGAATGGTGGAGTCACGTGACGTTTAACGTATCTTGTCACCTGTGCCAACAAACTCTCCTTCCACTTGAATGATGGAGTCACGTGACGTTTAACATATCTTGTCACCTGTGCCAACAAACTCTCCTGCCGCCTGAATGGTGGAGTCACGTGACGTTTAACGTTTCTTGTCATCTGTGCCAACAAACTCTCCTTCCACTTGAATGATGGAGTCACGTGACGTTTAACGTATCTTGTCACCTGTGCCAACAAACTCTCCTGCCGCCTGAATGATGGAGTCACGTGACGTTTAACGTATCTTGTCACCTGTGCCAACAAACTCTCCTGCCGCCTGAATGATGGAGTCACGTGACGTTAAACGTATCTTGTCACCTGTGCCAACAAACTCTCCTTCCACTTGAATGATGGAGTCACGTGACGTTAAACGTATCTTGTCACCTGTGCCAACAAACTCTCCTGCCGCCTGAATGATGGAGTCACGTGACGTTTAACGTATCTTGTCACCTGTGCCAACAAACTCTCCTGCCGCCTAAATGATGGAGTCACGTGACGTTTAACGTATCTTGTCACCTGTGCCAACAAACTCTCCTGCCGCCTGAATGATGGAGTCACGTGACGTTTAACGTATCTTGTCACCTGTGCCAACAAACTCTCCTGCCGCCTGAATGATGGAGTCACGTGACGTTTAACGTATCTTGTCACCTGTGCCAACAAACTCTCCTGCCGCCTGAATGATGGAGTCACGTGACGTTAAACGTATCTTGTCACCTGTGCCAACAAACTCTCCTTCCACTTGAATGATGGAGTCACGTGACTTTTAACGTATCTTTGTCACCTGTGCCAACAAACTCTCCTGCCGCCTGAATGATGGAGTCACGTGACGTTTAACGTATCTTGTCACCTGTGCCAACAAACTCTCCTGCCGCCTGAATGATGGAGTCACGTGACGTTAAACGTATCTTGTCACCTGTGACAACAAACTCTCCTGCCGCCTGAATAATGGAGTCACGTGACGTTTAACGTATCTTGTCTCCTGTGCAAACAAACTCTCCTTCCGCTTGAATGATGGCGTCACGTGACATTTAACGTATCTTGTCACCTGTGCCAACAAACTCTGCTGCCGCTTGAATGATGGAGTCACGTGACGTTTAACGTATCTTGTCACCTGTGCCAACAAACTCTCCTGCTGCCTGAATGGTGGAGTCACGTGACGTTTAACGTATCTTGTCACCTGTGCCATCAAACTCTCCTGCCGCCTGAATGATGGAGTCACGTGACATTAAACGTATCTTGTCACCTGTGCCAACAAACTCTCCTTCCGCCTGAATAATGGAGTCACGTGACGTTAAACGTATCTTGTCACCTGTGCCAACAAACTCTCCTGCCGCCTGAATGATGGAGTCACGTGACATTTAACGTATCTTGTCACCTGTGCCAACAAACTCTCCTTCCGCCTGAATGATGGAGTCACGTGACGTTAAACGTATCTTGTCACTTGTGCCAACAAACTCTCCTGCCGCCTGAATGATGGAGTCACGTGACGTTTAACGTATCGTGTCACCTGTGCCAACAAACTCTCCTGCCGCCTGAATGATGGAGTCACGTGACGTTTAACGTATCTTGTCACCTGTGCCAACAAACTCTCCTGCCGCCTGAATGATGGAGTCACGTGACGTTAAACGTATCTTGTCACCTGTGCCAACAAACTCTCCTTCTACTTGAATGATGGAGTCACGTGACGTTTAACGTATCTTGTCACCTGTGCCAACAAACTCTCCTTCCGCTTGAATGATGGAGTCACGTGACATTTAACGTATCTTGTCACCTGTGCCAACAAACTCTCCTGCCGCTTGAATGATGGAGTCACGTGACGTTAAACGTATCTTGTCACCTGTGCCAACAAACTCTCCTGCCGCCTGAATGGTGGAGTCACGTGACGTTTAACGTATCTTGTCACCTGTGCCAACAAACTCTCCTGCCGCCTGAATGATGGAGTCACGTGACATTAAACGTATCTTGTCACCTGTGCCAACAAACTCTCCTTCCGCCTGAATAATGGAGTCACGTGACGTTTAAACGTATCTTGTCACCTGTGCCAACAAACTCTCCTGCCGCCTGAATGATGGAGTCACGTGACATTTAACGTATCTTGTCACCTGTGCCAACAAACTCTCCTTCCGCCTGAATGATGGAGTCACATGACGTTAAACGTATCTTGTCACCTGTGTCAACAAACTCTCCTGCCGCCTGAATGGTGGAGTCACGTGACGTTTAACGTATCTTGTCACCTGTGCCAACAAACTCTCCTTCCGCTTGAATGATGGAGTCACGTGACGTTAAACGTATCTTGTCACCTGTGCCAACAAACTCTCCTGCCGCCTGAATGGTGGAGTCACGTGACGTTTAACGTATCTTGTCACCTGTGCCAACAAACTCTCCTTCCACTTGAATGATGGAGTCACGTGACGTTTAACATATCTTGTCACCTGTGCCAACAAACTCTCCTGCCGCCTGAATGGTGGAGTCACGTGACGTTTAACGTTTCTTGTCATCTGTGCCAACAAACTCTCCTTCCACTTGAATGATGGAGTCACGTGACGTTTAACGTATCTTGTCACCTGTGCCAACAAACTCTCCTGCCGCCTGAATGATGGAGTCACGTGACGTTTAACGTATCTTGTCACCTGTGCCAACAAACTCTCCTGCCGCCTGAATGATGGAGTCACGTGACGTTAAACGTATCTTGTCACCTGTGCCAACAAACTCTCCTTCCACTTGAATGATGGAGTCACGTGACGTTAAACGTATCTTGTCACCTGTGCCAACAAACTCTCCTGCCGCCTGAATGATGGAGTCACGTGACGTTTAACGTATCTTGTCACCTGTGCCAACAAACTCTCCTGCCGCCTGAATGATGGAGTCACGTGACGTTTAACGTATCTTGTCACCTGTGCCAACAAACTCTCCTGCCGCCTGAATGATGGAGTCACGTGACATAAACGTATCTTGTCACCTGTGCCAACAAACTCTCCTTCCACTTGAATGATGGAGTCACGTGACGTTTAACGTATCTTGTCACCTGTGCCAACAAACTCTCCTGCCGCCTGAATGATGGAGTCACGTGACGTTTAACGTATCTTGTCACCTGTGCCAACAAACTCTCCTGCCGCCTGAATGATGGAGTCACGTGACGTTTAAACGTATCTTGTCACCTGTGCCAACAAACTCTCCTTCCACTTGAATGATGGAGTCACGTGACGTTTAACGTATCTTGTCACCTGTGCCAACAAACTCTCCTGCCGCCTGAATGATGGAGTCACGTGACGTTTAACGTATCTTGTCACCTGTGCCAACAAACTCTCCTGCCGCCTGAATGATGGAGTCACGTGACGTTTGACGTATCTTGTCACCTGTGCCAACAAACTCTCCTGCCGCCTGAATGATGGAGTCACGTGACGTTAAACGTATCTTGTCACCTGTGCCAACAAACTCTCCTTCCACTTGAATGATGGAGTCACGTGACGTTTAACGTATCTTGTCACCTGTGCCAACAAACTCTCCTGCCGCCTGAATGATGGAGTCACGTGACGTTTAACGTATCTTGTCACCTGTGCCAACAAACTCTCCTGCCGCCTGAATGATGGAGTCACGTGACGTTAAACGTATCTTGTCACCTGTGCCAACAAACTCTCCTTCCACTTGAATGATGGAGTCACGTGACGTTTAACGTATCTTGTGACCTATGCCAACAAACTCTCCTGCCGCCTGAATGATGGAGTCACGTGACGTTTAACGTATCTTGTCACCTGTGCCAACAAACTCTCCTGCCACCTGAATGATGGAGTCACGTGACGTTTAACGTATCTTGTCACCTGTGCCAACAAACTCTCCTGCCGCCTGAATGATGGAGTCACGTGACGTTAAACGTAACTTGTCACCTGTGCCAACAAACTCTCCTTCCGCTTGAATGATGGAGTCACGTGACGTTTAACGTATCTTGTCACCTGTGCCAACAAACTCTCCTTCCGCTTGAATGATGGAGTCACGTGACGTTTAATGTATCTTGTCACCTGTGCCAACAAACTCTCCTTCCGCTTGAATGATGGAGTCACGTGACGTTTAACATATCTTGTCACCTGTGCCAACAAACTCTCCTGCCGCCTGAATGGTGAAGTCACGTGACGTTTAACGTATCTTGTCACCTGTGCCAACAAACTCTCCTGCCGCCTGAATGATGGAGTCACGTGACATTAAACGTATCTTGTCACCTGTGCCAACAAACTCTCCTTCCGCCTCAATGATGGAGTCACGTGACGTTAAACGTATCTTGTCACCCAAGCCAACAAACTCTCCTGCCGCCTGAATGATGGAGTCACGTGAAATGAATTATATACAATATATCACAGACACGCCCATTGAACCCCACACATCATAGCCCTTGCTACGTCTCTGAATCGTTCGACTTCTAACCGGCCCAGTTATTAAATATATATTCATAAATATAGTAAATTATGAGCAAGTCCCGGAACAAACGTTGATATAAGAAAGAAAAAAAAGATGACATGCAGGATTTCTTCTGGAAGACTAAGACAATACAAAAGGTTTTAAAGCCTTGTAATCGGTGCATATGGCTGGATGGTGGGGTCATGCTGGTACATATGGCTGGATGGTGGGGTCATGCTGGTACATATGGCTGGATGGTGGGGTCATACTGCTACATATGGCTGGATGGTGGGGTCATGCTGGTACATATGGCTGGATGGTGGGGTCATGCTGGTACATATGGCTGGATGGTGGGGTCATGCTGGTACATATGGCTGGATGGTGGGGTCATGCTGGTACATATGGCTGGATGGTGGGGTCATACTGGTACATATGGCTGGATGGTGGGGTCATGCTTGTACATATGGCTAGATGGTGGGGTCATGCTGGTACATATGGCTGGATGGTGGGGTCATGCTGGTACATATGGCTGGATGGTGGGGTCATGCTGGTACATATGGCTGGATGGTGGGGTCATACTGGTACATATGGCTGGATGGTGGGGTCATGCTGGTACATATGGCTGGATGGTGGGGTCATGCTGGTACAAATGGCTGGATGGTTGGGTCATGCTGGTACATATGGCTGGATGGTGGGGTCATGCTGGTACATAAGGCTGGATGGTGGGGTCATGCTGGTACATATGCTGTACCCATCCCCCATCCTGATATGATTGTCCAATAAGACACAGCGGTACTACAGGAAAGCTGACTTAAACTCGCATACCTCACCATCATCAACTCATCTCTACCAATTCAAACATTTAACCCACCACCCCCACCCCTTCAGTTTATAAGCATTACGCTGTTGTCGAATTTATGAATTTCTAAAAAAAAATTCATTTTTTTACGTTATTAATTTATAAATTGCTAGATTGAAAATAAATGCCAATAGACGAACAACTACATGAAGTAGGTCCAATTCATTCCTGCTTCTTATTCTTTTATTCATAAATAATACATTTTAAAAGTCTTTTTTCTTTTTAAATAAAAAAGTGAAAAATTGTAACATGGTTTTCATTGTCCATAAATATAAAAAAGTATAAACACCCACACACGTACAGTTTAGAGATGTGTACATGGGAGGAGAGGGGGTGGGGTGCATCGATCGGGAATCGAACTTGATTCAAGCTCGTGTGTGGCGAGACTAAAACCGAGACGAGGCGCATTGTGAGGGCGAATCGAAGAACTTGTAAGGGATATTTATTTTTCAATATGACTGCAGGTTATAAATAACTTTATTAAAACAAGATTAACCTCTACTCATTAAAAAATATATATTGATACTGGCGACTGAACTCCACCACCCCCCCACCCCCAGCCAAACGAGCTTTTGACCAATAAAAGATTTAATAACCGGCCGGACGTCATGTGTTTGTACCAGGAGCTGTACGCGTGTTCGAAGTTTGCGTTGAAAAACATTTGCTATGCTGGAATAAAAGTGTTTTTTTAATAAATAAACCTAGAACCAAGATTAACACAGTCTAACGAAGTATGATTGGCTATAACACAAACTGTTAGTGTAGTCAACCACCGGACGGTAGAAACAGTCCAACCGCACATTTGACACCATAACAGAATTGGATCGTAGCTATGCATTTTACCCTACTCGAGTATTATTAGCATATTATTTACCTGAAATTTGTATGCACGTCTAACTTTTTGTCTTAAATGCAACGATAACAATTTAAATGTTCACATTACACAATTACATTGTAGTAGTTTTTTGTTGTTGTTTTTTTCCAGTGAAACTATTTATTTTGGGAAAATCTAAATTAATACATCTCCGACGCATATCCTTTGTACGAGACACACAAATTGTCTGCGATTCATACATGTGTGTGTGTGTGCTTGTGTGTGTTAGTGTGTAAATTAAAGTCAAAGCATAAACGTTGAAATTGTTAGACCATATTGCAAATATCAACGAACATTGATATCAGAGTTGCCAAACTGCTTTCATCTGTTGTTTGTGCTGGCCTTAAATATAAAGGACATTTTTTGTACTATAGTTTAGTGTGAGGTAGAAGAATTGTACTTAGAAATAACCCAAAGAAATTTTGTTGGTAGCAAATCCCAAACTTCCCAACTAGAACACCAAGATAACATAATACACACGTCAAATAGACGAAGATATAAAGATTTTTTTTCCCTTTTCCGTATGCAAGAAAAAACGCAGAAACATTTTCGTTTTTTCCCGTCTGGACTTGGGACATGGAACGGACAGCCTGATGGAAGCAGGACCGTCTGGACTTGGGACATGGAACGGACAGCCTGATGGAAGCAGGACCGTCTGGACTTGGGACATGGAACGGACAGCCTGATGGAAGCAGGACCGTCTGGACTTGGGACATGGAACGGACAGCCTGATGGAAGCAGGACCGTCTGGACTTGGGACATGGAACGGACAGCCTGCTGAAACCAGGACCGTCTGGACTTGGGACATGGAACGGACAGCCTGATGAAACCAGGACCGTCTGGACTTGGTACATGGAACGGACAGCCTGATGGAAGCAGGACCGTCTGGACTTGGGACATGGAACAGACAGCCTGATGGAAGCAGGACCGTCTGGACTTGGGACATGGAACGGACAGCCTGATGGAAGCAGGACCGTCTGGACTTGGGACATGGAACGGACAGCCTGATGGAAGCAGGACCGTCTGGGCTTGGGACATGGAACGGACAGCCTGCTGAAACCAGGACCGTCTGGACTTGGGACATGGAACGGACAGCCTGATGAAACCAGGACCGTCTGGACTTGGGACATGGAACGGACAGTTTGCTGAAACCAGGACCGTCTGGACTTGGGACATGGAACGGACAGCCTGCTGAAACCAGGACCGTCTGGACTTGGTACATGGAACGGACAGCCTGATGGAAGCAGGACCGTCTGGACTTGGGACATGGAACGGACAGCCTGATGAAACCAGGACCGTCTGGATTTGGTACATGGAACGGACAGCCTGATGAAACCATGACAGTCTGGACTTGGGATATGGAACGGACAGCCTGATGAAACCAGGACCGTCTGGACTTGGTACATGGAACGGACAGCCTGATGAAACCAGGACAGTCTGGACTTGGGACATGGAACGGACAGCCTGATGAAACCAGGAAAAATAACAGGCTCGAGAAATTTAAACTTAATTATGAAAATATAGAAAATAAAAGACTAGACAAATCCATGGATATGCGTAGGACTCAGTAATCTTATATTATAAGGAGCTTATATAATAGATAAGATGAATAAGAAGTATAATAACTTGGCTTAAAACTTTTCAAATTTAAAAAGAAAAAGATTAAATAATTAAGTTTTACCCATTCCCCCCAGAGAAGCTATTGCACACTTTAATTGCGGCTATGACCTGTTTTAAACTTTTAATTTCCACTACATTACCCCGCGATTATATGTTACAAAAGTATTTAAATTTCCGTGAAGCAAGAAAACAGGTGCGCACAAAGAGCATCTGTATTTTTCTTAAGAATGCATTAAAATATATATTAATGTAAAAAAGAATTTAAAAAAAAACACTTTTTTAAAAGTGGACTAAAAAGAAGAAAATAATTTAAAATGTATACGTTCATGTACTGTGATTTAATATGACTAAAAACGTTGTGCGTGTGTTTTGTATGAAAATTAAAGATTTATAATTTAGAAGGCAAAAGAGAGATCTATAAGTGAGAGAATGAGTGAACTGCATATGTAAAATCTCATAAGCGCGCGCCCCACGTTTTTAGCAATGTACGTTTGTAAATAAGTTCGGGATTTTTTGACAACTTAGAAAATAAAAAAGATTTCATTGTGACTAGCAAAGTTCCTGCGCCTGTTCGTATGTTGAGCTCTTTGTCTGCCTCTATCAGTTCTTCTATAGTTTTCAAAATAACCTCAAAATGTCTTCATAGTATATTCCCTATTTTGTTTCCCTGAAATCTGTTTAATGCCTCGCTTGTAGAAGCAATGAGACATTCGAAACGCTGTATGGACATGGAAAAGAATGCGTAACAACGTTAAAGTGTACTAGTCAGAGAGCTCGTTTCAGATGGAGTAGCATGTAAACAAATTAGGTTTAATGAAATTTTTGACTGAGATTTGACATCGAGATTTTAGGTTATTTCGTCACTCTTAATTAAGCTTACTAAATATTTTCCAGCCATGAAGAAGCCACATTGGGCCACTGCAGTCAATTATTTTAAGATCTTTATTTATTTAAACTCTGTTAAGAAATGTCGAAAGCAGATTCACTTTTGCTTCAATGAAATCTTTGAAAGATTCTTCAACGTCTACTTTTTTATTTTCAATCTTTACATATCACACAAATGGACTTGTTTGATCCTTATGTGAAATACATGAAGAGCTATCGAATACAATAGAACAATATTTGGTATCTGTTCCTGAAAAAAGATGATTTTTCAAGAGCTGTATCTCCTAAAATTGCCATGAGCAATTTAAAATGACAAGTTTTTACCCCTTTACCCACGAAGTTTTCTGAGTGATCGAACGTACTTTGCAAGAAAATGCATCGGTTCCAGAATATTTCCTTTATTTACAACAGTATTGTCCTCTTTGCGACCGCAAAATGCTCGTTTAATTTTGGTAGGGTTTAATAATGTCAAACATTATAACAAGAAATTCTTGCTACTTTGTTTTTAATTTTACAACACCTTATAGTTGCTCTTTATTAATAGCTTACAGTCTATTTTTTAAAATCTGATTTCTGATTTCTTTAAATGGAAAAAAAACCTTTGATAATGCTGAGCACTTATTCCTGATTGAATACTTCTGTATTTATGTATGCATAGTTTTAATTCCAATAGATAAGCAATTATGTTCATTATTTTGGATTATGCCACATAACAAAAAAATATTAAAATTAAAATAATGAAGCTTCGGAAGAATTAACCATATAAGTATAAGTATTTTTAAGTGCGCCAACATTTTTTTCCAGTAGTTTACTTATGTTAAGATCAAACTTGAATCAATTATTATATGTACGAGGTATCAGCGCATTATTGTCATGTTCATACACTTCTTCACCCCCTATGTTTTCAGCTGAGCAGCATTAGTATCAGAAGACTTTAGATTCATAATGGAGTTTGAAGTTATGACATTAGAAACGTTCACGTATTTTAATATAGTTTCTTCATTTCTTTTAAGTTTGTATCTTGGCTTTTCTTTTATGTTATTAAACTTTATTTTAACGTTTTTCTATTTTGGAAGCTAATTAACAACAAGAAATTTGCCGCCCCCCCCCCAGCATCAAAACGCCACTTCAGTATCACGTTCTCATATTACTTAAGCCTCTTGTTTTCAGTACAGTACCATTAGTAGAGGAATTTATATCCAATTAGGAGTTTGAAGTTTTGGAAGTTGAAACGGTCACATGCTTTAGGATAGTTCTTTATTTATTTTATTAATTTCTTATTAGGCTATCTTTTATTTCTATAACAGCTCTACTTCCTTATAACATTTTCATCGTTAAAAATTTAATCAACAACTAGGAATTTGCCGCCCCTTGCAAAGTGCCGGCCGGGGCATTTGCCCCCCTTGCCCCCCTCGCTACGCCACTGTCCTTTATATAAACTCGTGGTGTTTGCTTGAATGCCGATAAAACTTAGGATCGATTTTTAAACCACTTCCCCGTATGCTGGCGAGCTGAAATTGTGTAGGCAGACTCATGCCGATGATAAAATGATCTTTCAAAATTTCAAATCGATCGAAAGCACTGTAATTAAATTAATGATTTTTTAGATTATCCTTATTTATCTCTATATAATATGTTAGTTTTTGTGCTAGAGTGTCGTGGTGCGTGTTATTTTGAACAACCTTTCCTGGCGCGCGGTAGGGTACGTATTATATTGGCGAAACTTTAAAAAAAATTATTCCAGAGCGGTGCGCATAACATTAAAAATGTTTTACGAGACATAAATAAAATTTAGTATTTGTGGATTAGTTAAGTCTCGTATATAAAGGACTTATAGTCAAAAACTTGGTTTTTGAAAGTGTTTTTTTAATTAAAATTGTAATAGTGATTTCAATTAAGAGTCATCTCGTTGCATATGTTTATTTTATGATTTAATTTCTTTGGGGTATTTGGGATGGGTTGTACCAAGCCAATTATAAAATGGATTTCATTGAATAAAAGTATCAGAAATCCATGGGGAAAAAATATAGAAAATCGTGAGTGGACCCGATTTAAGCTAACATTCGACTACTCCTATATAATTTGATTTATTCAAAGTTGAAATAAATAACCTTTATTCTTGAATTAATGTAACACACAAAACATATTGGCTATGGGGCCGTCCGTAAATGTCGTCACGCAATTTTGGCCGATTTTTAGCCGCCCCCCCCATCCCCGTCGTCACACTTATTAAAAAAAACTTAGACACCCGCCCCCTCCAATATTACATCACGAAGCTTTGAACCCCCCCCCCTAAAAGCCGTATTTTGTAATTGAAGATTACCATCTTGCAAATTACTTTTTTGTCATTTAAGTATGTATTTAGTTTAAGGCATCACTCTAATATCATAGCACTTGTGAAGCCATTAAAAACGTCATTACATAAATTGAAATCAATCAAATATTTAATTCAAACTTTTATTTAAAGTAGCGCGTTTTGATGTGACGTTACATTTCTTAACCCCCCCCCCTTTTTTTTTCCCCTTGTCAAACATCGTCAAAAATGCTCGAACCCCCTCCGCGTGACATCATTTATGGACGGCCCCTATGATGAATTAATGACCACAGTATACCCCCGCACAGTTAACGGTAGGCAAAATGCTGTTGAATAGACAATTTCTCAAAATCATAGCTGCCTTCAGTGCCTTCAGTGGCTTCAGTCGCTTTGTCCTGATCGCATGGGTAACCGCAATAGATTTTCATGGCACACTTGAAAAAAAATTGCACATTCGAAGAGTACTTGCTTTCCTGCGATATGTTGTGTTTTTAATCAGTAAAATCCTTTTAATCCCGACAGCGCGTTTATATTCATAGAAACTTTTTTTTAAAAATGTAATTAAAATATTTGACTAAGCTTCTTTTTCTAGTGATTTTTTTTTAAAAAGCAAACACATTATTACATTAAGTCATTTGTTTTCTTAAAGATATAATCAAGTCTAAATACTTGCCGCAAAGTATACAAACTAATCAAGGAAATCTGTATAACTTGCCTTTAGGCTAACTCACCAATAACAAGATTTTGTTTACGTCTCCTTTTTTTTCTTGTTGTTATTTTGTTTAGCGCTACTTGGTTCATAGGGAATCAGCTATTCGTTATAGAGATATTAATTTAAATAAAAACGTAATGAAGTTGTTATTGTGCCACCATAGAAAATAACATATTATCCCCAGTCACTTGCCCTTTTAATTCGACTGTATATATGAAAAACAATTATTATTATTATAGGTATAGTTTCAAAAAATCTTTTTTGTTAATGATAAGACATATAATTATTGATTGGTGAAAGATTACAATGTGGCTTGAGTAATATTTTATTATTGTCGATGGAAAACATAGGAAATTGTTTGTATAATTAGAAATGGTTGGTGGAATTTTCTTAGATCGTTGCTCGACTTTGATATCAGATTGTTAGTGATACGAAGAATTATAACATGTGTTTTGTGCAAAAATTATTATTCTTGTAACCACGCGTAGTACATTTAGGCTTTATTTTCTATCTTTTTTGTGTATAATGATATTCCCACAAATGTTTATATTTTGTCTATTAATTTTCCTCTTGTCAGTAGCAAGCTAATATTTCGTTTACCTGCCAAATGTTTCAGTCTGGTTAAAATATTATTACATAATTAGACTACAATTCTGTAATCGGATTCTAATCAAAATTACTTTGTATAGAAACACGTTTTCATTAATAATATATTTTTTTTTCGATCAATTTTTTATTTAACATTTTGCAAGCGCAATTGATTTTTGGGGCGGTAACACTCAAGCAACAGTAAGTAATTTCATTCAAACAGGAGTGTAATGAAAATTAAGAGACTAGACTGCGTGTAGCTTATGTTTGAAAAAGAACACAAATTATTGATTGGTTATATTAATTTGAAAATAAGTTTAGATGCATTTTCTACACACATTTAAAGTAGGGCTAATAATGATTTTTATATAAAAAATATTCGATTAATCAGGAAAAAAAATTAATCGAGTAATCGATTAATTTCAATTAATTGTTTGTTTATAACGCATATTTAACGTTCTGCTATGCAAGAAATAAGGAAGAAAAACCTTTTTTTACGTGTGCACGTCTAAATAAATAATAAAAATATGAGGGGAAAGTATGTAATAAAAATATAAATTGTTAATAAATTGGAAAAAAACCTTTTAATCTAATTTTAATCGATCAAATTTAATTTAATTGATTAAAGTTTTTGACGATTAATCGATTAATTAACCGTTATTTTCCGCAGCCCCAATTTAAATATTACATTCACATTAGAAGAAGAGTAGAAGTAGAAGCTACAGAAATTACCGGAGTAATAATACAGCAATAGAACACTAAATTCATTTATGGTTGGGCTGCAATATCTGGGGAAAATAAGAAATAACAGGTGGTGATATAAGCGTAGGACGCAATAATTTTCTGGACAGTAGGTGCATATTTAACAGATAATCAATGACATTTGTCTTTGGTGCCCCTCACGAAAAAGAGCAAATCGAAAGTAGTCTTTGAAATGTTGTTTATTATTCTTTTTTTTTCTAAACTCAATGCATTATTCTATCCTGTCCATGATTCTTTGAAAACGACATTTTTAATATATATATATATATATATATTTCCCCGAGGCGAGTATGTGTAAGCAAGCATGACGAATGACTCTTGCTGGGGTCGAACAATCACAGTTGGCAAGCGTAGTTGGATGAAAAGGAGAGAAAAAACAGGGGGAGTAGCAACAATGCTTCTTGCCTTGACTTGCGTTTTTCCTTTACAGAACAAGGTATGATTCGTAGTGTAGTGGTTGCCTCGTCCACAATGCACGCGGAAAGTCCTTGTTTCAAGCACCAACAAAAATTATTATTATTTTTTTTTAAAAGTTTGTTTCTGCCCGTTCTTTTCCTCCTTTTATGTGAACAGGACTAACCCTCATTAGGGTCGGCCAATCACAGTTTATGGTAGGCAAGGGATGGTAGTAAAGGGTGGGGGGACAGGTATCAACAACTTCTGTGCGCACGTCTCCACGTTATATCGCTTTCTTTCATTACTTCGTGGTGCTTTTTGTGTCAGTTCTCTCACCCACTCCCCCCATTCTCTTCCCTATCTGTGATGAGCAAGTCTGCTGCGTATGCTAAGCCGCGAGCCGTATTTAGTCCTTAATATTTAAACCTGTCTATTACAGAAAGAATGGGGTCTAATTACCTCCCCTTCCTGACGTTCATCTACCTGGTTGTCTGCACTAGCACGGTGCTGACCAACCCCATCGGTTGCGACTGGCTGGATGACCCCGACCCCAACCCGGGGAAACCCGAGTTTCTGGACGTCCACTACGAGACTCATGTCCCGCCAGACGTGTCGCCTGGGTTCGTACTCTTCCAGCCAATAGCCTACGACCAGGATGAGAATGACACCCTATACTACAGTCTCGAGGACTGTGACTACACGGACTACATCGCCATGGATAGGACCTCGGGAAATATCACGGTTTGTGGAGGTTCTCATATTTTTTGCAGGGAAATAATGTTAGTTAACACACACAAAAACTTATATACACATACGAATCTCTTATAGCTTTACGATCAAAATTAATGTAAAAACAGTTACAAATTTCTCTGAAGGATAAGAGAATCTTAAGTGCATTATCAAGTATTATTGTTTTTTAATATGTTTTTTAAAGTTAGGATTTGTGTTGTTTTTTCTTTACTTTGAATACATTAAAAATTGGTGCGTGTTATTATTATAATTTTATCTAAAGTGCAGTGAACCCTGCTACTTGCTGGGGTAACTAACCTATAAAAATTATCAAATGATTATTATTATTAATAAAAACGAATAGCCCGCAGGGCAAGCAATCGGGTCAAAATGGTTGTAATAATATTTCGTATTTATAAAAAAAAAGTGAAGTAATATCTTAAGGATCTTCAGGTCGACACCACAAAGTTTTCTACATAACTATGTTATTTTAAGATAAATAGTTAAAAGCCCCGACCCTAATGTTGTTTTTTGTTTACCTACAGATCATCAAGTCGCTGAATGACATCTACGCAGTGGACATAGAGTGTACCATCCTGGTCCAAGACAGGGACAACATCACCGACGGAGAAGTCAAGACTGACCGGTCGGTCATCATCGTCCACATCTTTGACCTCCGACCCATCGAGGAGGGCGTCACGACGGAGAGCCCCGAGGGCAGCGAGGAGAAAAGCAAGGAAGTGGGCAAGGGAGACAAGGATGTTGACAAGGGAGATAAAGATAAAGGTGGCAAAGATAAAGGAGGTAAAGATCAAGGCAAGGGAGGCAAAGATAAAAACAAGGGAGGAAAAGATAAAGACAAGGGAGGAAAAGATAAAGGCAAGGGAGGTAAAGATCGAGGAAAGGGAGGTAGAGATCAAGGCAAGGGAGGAAAAGGCAAAGTTGAAAAAGGTCACGGTCATGGCGGAAAAGGTCGTGGCAAAGGCGGAAAAGGTCGTGGTAAGGGCGGTAAGGGTAGAGGCCATCGTCACAGTTACGAGGATTCCTATGACGGCAGTTACCGAGGTCATGGTAAACATCGGAAACCAGGTCACAGACGACATCGTCACGGCGGGAAATCAAGCAGCTCCGAGACTGAGTGGGGATCACGAAGTGAATGGGAAAGTTACACCGTTAATGGAACTCTCAATATCACCAGGGGAAGTGGAGTTGAGAGGTCAAACAAAGGAAGAGACCGTGAAAGAATCTCAGGTAGGCACGGCCACAGGTGGAGGCATCGGCATGGAGGAAAGGGAAGACGAGGACACGGTGAGGGTTCAAGCGGATCTAGAAGTGGTTATGTTTCTGAAAGTGAAGAATATAGTTATGGTTATAATGGAACCAGTAACAGCACTAGTGGCAGTTACAGAGGCAATGGACTGGAAAGATCTCATAAAAGAAATGGAAGTCGAAGTGTGTCTGGTAGACACGGTCATCGAGGTAGATATCGGCACGGAAGAAAGGGGAGACGAGGACATGGCGAGGATTCAAGTGAATCTGGAAGTGGCTGGGTTTCTGAAAGTGATGAATACAGTTATGGATACAATGGAACCAGTAACAGCACTAATGACAGTTACAGAGGCAGTGGACTGGAAAGATCACATAAAAGAAAAGGAAGTGGAAGTATGTCTGGTAGACACGGTCATCGAGGTAGATATCGGCACGGAAGAAAGGGCAGACGAGGACATGGCGAGGGTTCAAGCGAATCTGGAAGTGGCTGGGTTTCTTCAAGTGAAGAATACACTTATGGATTCAATGGAACCAGTAACAGCACTAATGGCAGTTACAGAGGGACTGGACTGGAAAGATCTCATAAAAGAAAAGGAAGTGGAAGTGTTTCTGGTAGACACGGTCACCGGAGGAGATATCGGCACGGAAGAAAGGGAAGACGAGGACATGGCGAGGATTCAAGCGGATCAGGAAGTGAATATGTTTCTGAAAGTGAAGAATACCGTTATGGATACAATGGAACCAATAACAGCACTAATGGCAGTTACAGAGGCAGCGGACTGGAAAGATCACATAAAAGAAAAGGAAGTGGAAGTGTGTCTGGTAGACACGGTCACCGGAGGAGATATCAGCACGGAAGAAAGGGAAGACGAGGACATGGCGAGGATTCAAGCGGATCTGGAAGTGAATATGTTTCTGAAAGTGAAGAATACAGTTATGGATACAATGGAACCAGTAATAGCACTAATGGCAGTTACAGAGGCAGTGGACTGGAAAGCTCACATAAAAGAAAAGGAAGTGGAAGTGTGTCTGGTAGACACGGTCATCGAGGTAGATATCGGCACGGAAGAAAGGGGAGACGAGGACATGGCGAGGGTTCAAGCGAATCTGGAAAAGGCTGGGTTTCTGAAAGTGAAGAATACAGTTATAGATACAATGGAACCAGTAACAGCACTAATGGCAGTTACAGAGGCAGTGGACTGGAAAGATCACATAAAAGAAAAGGAAGTGGAAGTGTGTCTGGTAGACACGGTCATCGAGGGAGATATCGGCACGGAAGAAAGGGAAGACGTGGACATAGCGAGGGTTCAAGCGAATCTGGAAGTGGCTGGGTTTCTGAAAGTGAAGAATACAGTTTTGGATACAATGGAACCAGTAACAGCACTAATGGCAGTTACAGAGGCAGCGGACTGGAAAGATCACATAAAAGAAAAGGAAGTGGAAGTGTGTCTGGTAGACACGGTCACCGGAGGAGATATCGGCACGGAAGAAAGGGAAGACGAGGACATGGCGAGGATTCAAGCGGATCTGGAAGTGAATATGTTTCTGAAAGTGAAGAATACAGTTATGGATACAATGGAACCAGTAATAGCACTAATGGCAGTTACAGAGGCAGTGGACTGGAAAGATCACATAAAAGAAAAGGAAGTGGAAGTTTGTCTGGTAGACACGGTCACCGGAGGAGATATCGGCACGGAAGAAAGGGAAGACGAGGACATGGCGAGGGTTCAAGCGGATCTGGAAGTGAATATGTTTCTGAAAGTGAAGAATACAGTTATGGATACAATGGAACCAGTAATAGCACTAATGGCAGTTACAGAGGCAGTGGACTGGAAAGATCACATAAAAGAAAAGGAAGTGGAAGTGTGTCTGGTAGACACGGTCATCGAGGTAGATATCGGCACGGAAGAAAGGGGAGACGAGGACATGGCGAGGGTTCAAGCGAATCTGGAAGTGGCTGGGTTTCTGAAAGTGAAGAATACAGTTATGGATACAATGGAACCAGTAACAGCACTAGTGGCAGTTACAGAGGCAGTGGACTGGAAAGATCTCATAAAAGAAAAGGAAGTGGAAGTGTTTCTGGTAGACACGGTCACCGGAGGAGATATCGGCACGGAAGAAAGGGAAGAGGTGGACATGGCGAGGGTTCAAGCGGATCTGGAAGTGAATATGTTTCTGAAAGTGAAGAATACAGTTATGGATACAATGGAACCAGTAATAGCACTAATGGCAGTTACAGAGGCAGTGGATTGGAAAGATCTAACAAAAGTAAGGGAAGTGGAAGTTTGTCGGGCAGACTCGGTCACCGAGGAAGATATCGGCATGGAAGAGAGGGAAGACGAGGACATGGCGAGGGTTCAAGCGAATCTGAAAGTGGCTCAAGATGGAGTTGGGAGTACAGTTACAGTTATAACGGATCAGGGAACAGTACGCAGGGAAGCTCCAACAGGACTAGGATTGAACGCGTTCATAAACACAAGGGTTGGGATCGGGACTCGGGGAGTCATCAACATAGAGAACAGCATCGAGGGGACGTGTCCCGGTGGTCATGGAGTGGAAACTACAGCTACGGCTCCAACGAAACTGGTAACAATACGAGACGAAGCTACGTTGGTAGCGGAGAAGAGAGGTCATATAAACGTAGAGGCATTGGAAGTTTGTCGCGATCTAGTGGTAGTAGAGGAGGATATCGCAGCGGAAGTAGACGAGGTAGTTCTGAGGAATCTGGTTTGTCAGATTATGATTACGAATTTGCCAGCGAAAGTTACATTAGTAGTTACAATATGTCTGGTAACAGCACGAGCGAAAGTTACAATGGCATTGGACTCGAAAAAGATCATAAGAACAAAAGTCGTGGAGTAGACAATGGAAAGCATCGGGTTGGTGGAAGATATAAGGGCGGGAAACGTCGACGAGGGTATGGTGGAAGCTCTGGTGAATCCAATGTGGACTGGAGCTCCAGCAGCGGAGAGTATAGTTACAATTCCAATGGAACGAGTAACAGCACACGCGGAAGCGTGGAGGAAAGGACTCACAAACGGAAAGGAAACGCAACTGCTTCTGGGAAAGGATACAGAAGAGGAAAGTATCGTCATGAGCGAAAGAAGCACAGAGGTGAAGGCTATAGTGAATCTGAATTTGAATCGGTACCAGGCAGTAGACAATACAGTTATAGCTACAATGGGACGAGTAACAGCACCAGAGGGAGCTACCGGGAAAGCGGATCTGAGAGATCATATAAAAATAAAGACAGTGGTAGCCTCTCACGAAGAGGTCATCGTCGTGGAGGACACCGTGCCGGTGGAAAGAGAAGAAGAGGTCACGGTGGATCATACGACGGATCATCCGAAGGATCATATATCGAGTGGGACTCGCGAAGCGGAGAGTACAGCTCTGGTTACAACGGTACCAGAAACAGCTCTGAAGAGAGTCGAGGAAGCGGTGAGCGCTTGTTTCAACGTAGAGGAGAAGGGAGCTTCTCTCATAGGCGGGATGGAGGGAAACGAAAGCGAGGCAGTGGCGAGAAGTCAGGGTACTCTCAGGCCGGGTCGTTTTCTCATGACAACGCCTACAGTTACAGTTATAACGGTACGTGGAATTACTCCAGAGCTGAATCTGGCAGTTACAGATCCGAGAGCTCGTCCAAGTCGAAGGACGGAAGTAATATATCCGGAGTTCGCAGTGGTGGTTATCACAGTAGCAGTAGAAACGATACATCAAAACAGTATAGTTTGAAATCTGGTTCACGGAGGGGTGAATACAGCCGCGACATCAGCGGCCGTAACAACAGCACCCGTAGAACCGGAAGTGGATCTGAGAGCACCGATAAAAGTCCAGGCCGCCAAAAGGATTCTGGGAATGTCAAGGGATCTTATCAAGCCAATGGTACTTCGAGCAAGGATTCAGGAAATAGTGCTAAGCAAGGTGGTGGCACAGAGTACGCCTATGAAACGAACGAGAAAGGTGAGAGGGTCCGCGTCAGATGGTCGGAGAAGCTCAAAAAGGATAAAAAGGAAAGTGAACCTGCGGCTGAAGGGGCTTACGAATGGGAAGAATGGACGGAGGGTTCCGGCAGCGGGTACTACTATTACTGGGAGGAGCATTACAACGACGACGGAACCCTCGTTAAAAATGTGAAAACCGTTGAGGATGGTGACAAGAAATTCAAAATAAAAGACTCAAACTCTGGTGGCACCGGCACAGTGGAGAAGGTGCAACTATCAGGCGGAGTTAAGTCTGGAAATGCCTCCACCGATGGAGCCATTCCCTTGAAAGAAAGTTCTGTCAAGACGAGTGGCTCTGGTGCCGACAAAGTTGTTGACGCGAGTAAAACCCTGAAGACTGGAGAGGAGAGTTATGTGAAGGTTAGTTTGAACGAAGCCAGCACCAAGCAGACGGTCGGCGATGTTCTGTCTCCCGCTGGTGAGAAACAAAAGGAAGAGTCTACAAAGACACGGGCTTCAGAAGAGAAACTCAACACGCCTGAAGAGAAGGTGACCACAGCTAAAGCCATAACATCAAGAACTACTACTACAGAGCGCATTGTCGCTCCAACTACCACATCACCACCAATAACCACGCAAGCCACTACAACACAGAAAACAACCACTCGAGCAACTACTACAGCTGAACGCACAACCACTCCAACCACCACAGTTCCCAGAACTACAACCGCCACTACTACAACAGCTAAAACTACGACTGCAGGCAAAACTACGGCTAAGACGGCTACTACTGCTAAAACTACATCCAAGCCAAAAAAGGAATAAATAAATTATCTCACTAATTAGTGACCTGATGTAACCAGGGACTAATATTAATATCTTTTTTTCCCCCTTATCTGTGCTTTATAGACATAGAAAGTTTGATATTTAATTTATTCTTAGATTTAATGTATTTAACGAACTATCTTTAACTTATTTACAATATAAACAATCTTCAGAGATTTGTATCGATATTTTAGCTTGGATTTGGGGGGAGTGGGGAATATAATTTTACTTAATTCTTTGAGCAATAATAATTTTGTCATTTAATTTTTCAAATAATTGGAAAATATTATTTTTGTTTTGTTTTTATTTTACTTTTTTTTGTTCATTATGAGGGTATTATTTTGTTCAAGGGTTACGGATAATAATGATATTATATATAATTAAAAAATTTAAATATCTCTCCCAGAAGAAATGTATTTTCATATTGCATATTTTATTGAGTAAATAAAAACAATTAAGGTTCTGTACTGGACATTTTAAAAATCAACCTAAAGATTTTGATAAATTAACTCTCGTCTCTGTTGCCCAAAAGTATGTCTATTAATTGTATTTATAAAAGTAAACGAATTTAGCGTTACGAAAACAATTTAATAAACTCTCAACACGTCAAATCAATGTGTTGTTGCTTGATCTTGAGTGTTGAAAGAGGAACAGATAGCGATCGCTTGATACTACTTACAAAACCATTTTTCCATGTTTAGAAATATGTGTGTAGGGCACTTGTTCGATCTAGACAGCTCAATACAGACCAAATCAGAGTCAATAGTGTATGTCAATATGGGTTAGGAGTTGGCTAAGAGAGGGGCGGTGCTTTGAGGAGGAGGAGGGGTGGAGTCTTAAGAGCCTTTGTCTCGTAGACTTCGCCATTTTTCTCATGAAATTAGATTAGCCGAGTGCAATTTAGACGACATAACATACATCATTGTAATGATTGTGTTGGTTTATCAATACAGACCACACCATCGTCGTTTCGTGTCATTAATGCGTGTGTGTGGACTCGTGTCTAGCCCAATGGTTTAGTTCCCTTTAACCAGCTTATTACAGATCAAATCACAAACATTATTGTATCCTTAATGTGTGTGTCTGTGGCCTAGGGGATGTAGGTCTAGGGGTCTAAGTCTAGGGGGTGTAGGTCTAGGGGTTGTAGGTCTATGGGTTTTAACGCATAGGCCCGTTGGGCATTTGCCCGGGTCCACGAGCATGGGGCCCCATGGGAATATGTTTATTTAAATATATTATGTATATTTATTTTTTATTCCTGCGGGGGAGGGGCCCAACACTATTTCTTTGCTCGGGGGCCCAAACTGGTGTAAAGACGGCTCTGGGTATAGGTTTAGGGGTTGCAGGACTAGGGTTCTAAGTCTAGGGGGTCTAGGTCTAGGGGGTTCAGGTCTAGCGAGTCTTGGTCTAGGGGGTATATGTCTAGGGGTTCTAGGTCTACGGGATCTATGCCTAGGGGGTTTAGGTCTAAGGGATCTAAGTCTAGTGGGTCTGTACCAAAGAGTTAGCTCCATTTAACCAGGTAAATACAGACCAAATAATCGTGACGTTCATTCACAAATCAATTGGGATTAAATTTCTCATCACCCCATGCAACAGGCGGTCCAGTCCAGACGTCGGTGTGTTTCATATTTACCTTGTGTTTCAATGTACCACTTGGTGTTTAGGAGTTAAGTCTTGGGGTGTCGATGCGGAAAATTGATAATTTTTGTTGATCAGACCCAACAGATGTTAATCAAAGTAAAGTACGCATACCTGCATACCAAACAAAGTACTTCACTAAAAATATATTATACATCGTGTTTAATAGCTTGGCGACAACAAGAAGTTACATTTTTATGTTTAACATAGCAATTTTGTGAACATATGCATTATATATATATATTAGGGCTGCGGAAATTAACAATTAATTTCTCGATTAATCGTTAAAATTTTTAATCGATTAAACTTATTTTAATCGATAAAATTCGATTAAAATTAAAGAAAATATTTATAATATTTTTTAAAAAATTTTGTCATAAAGAATTAATTATTAATAATTAATAATAATTTATTTATTTTTTTACGTACAAACTTCTCCCGCGTAATATTATAATTTATTTTATCACTGTATGTGGTCCGGCAGACGTCAACTAAAAAATGGCTGACACATCAGCGCAGTTAAATTTAAACATATAACTAGAAAGTTGAGCAAATATGTTGTTTTAAGCTAACTGCGGATGGCAAAGTCGAAGATGGTGAAAACGTTTACTGTGTTCACGGCCATAAACAATTCTCTTTTAAAGGATCAAATACATCGCTGACGTACCAACTTCAGCACAAACATCCGACCAAGTATCAACATATTGTCATAAAATTTAGTTCAAAATATTCTTAATTTCCAATGTCCGTGAGAAATGATCAGTTTAATGACGTTATAAATTTCTATTTTTGGCTTTAATCGAAATTATCGATTAATCAATCGATAATTTTTCAAAAGTTAACGATTAAATTTAAATTAACCGATAACAGCCCTAATATATATATATATATATATATATATATATATATATATATATATATATAAAGAGAGAGAGAGTGAGAGAGAGAGAGAGAGAGAGAGAGAGAGAGAGAGAGAGAGAGAGAGAGAGAGAGAGAGAGAGAGAGAGAATTTATTTCAATTTGATTAATACCGAGTACCAATTTAAAAAATGATAATACACATATTTTGAACACTATCAGTACATGTCCCAGGCATCCTTATAATTAAAATATCCCTTATAACAGTTTTAGATTGCGTTTAAATCCGATAATAAAGGGATTCAATAAATTAGTTTAAATGTTTATCCCGAGTATAACTAATATATCCAGAGAATCGCAAAGGCAAAGCTGTAAACAGACATAAGCTATAATTTATTATCACGGCTAGAACTAAAAATGTAAGTTTATTATCCAGCCAACGGCTATCATTTAAATTTCCTTTTCGCATGATGAGTATATACAATGATTATCATATTTAAACTGTACTCCATTTTATTATGCACACCATTCTGTTACTCAAGTTTTATCAAAAGCAGTTATAAATTATTTGTATATAAATAAAATAGTCAATACTAGGAAATTGAAATCGGGACACAATAAATGGAAAGTTAAACGTTTCTACGAAATTCGCAACAATTATTTTGAAAAAATCATGAATTTTAGAAGCTAACAATAATTTTTTTGTACACCAATCAGCGATCAATAAATTCAATAGAGGAAATAGGTTGACTGTGCGAATTGTTTTTAAACAAATACAGTCACCTTCAAAAGATGTAAAAGTTAAAGAAATTAAAGGGACATAATTTTAGCCTTAAGTCGCAGATCAAGATATGTTCCTTGCAATAATTTTATATTTATAAGTCGATACAACAAATATAAATAAATTATTGTATTTGATGCCTCATTTGTTTCGTAGTTCAAATAATGGCTAGACTTCAATGTGCCTCATTTATTTCTGGTTTTTATGAATTCATATTTCGATCAAACATTTTATTCCTTGAATTCATGCTAATTTATTCTCATTTCCCAGCATGCGCCAACATAACACATAGTAGAGATTAGAACACTTATTGGAGATTATAAAGCAATTAATGTTATTAATCCGTAAGCAGAGATTAAGACCTCGTTAAAAAAAAACTTGCAATATGATTCTTGCTCGAGTGATTTGTTTTGAAATTATTATTTTTCTTTTGTTTCGGATTAAATGTGTGTTATTACGTTTTACCTTTAGAATTCTCCATAAACCTGTTTATGTGACGCTTATATATTTTTTCATGTATTTGTATACGGCTGTGAACCCACATTTTTTTAACTTAAAGCATTGTTATCATCTTTATTGATTACTTTTATAAGCCAATGACGTCTTCATTTCCTTATCGGTGGATTGACGAAGAAAACATTGGGGTTTGGATCAGTGCTGCCAGCGCTAGGTTTTTCAACCTAGATCTAGGTTTTTTCGACCTTGTCTAGGTTTCTAGGTTTTTTATTTAAAAATTAGCCATAATCTAGGTTTTTCTTTAACAAAGTAAATAAACGATGTTAAAGTACACAAATTAATAAATATGTGCAATTAATATTGTAAATAAATTCAATTTTTCAAAAATAAAATGAAGCATTAGGTGGCAACAGTTTTTTCAGCCGTTCTGTTATGTTACATTATGATAATAACTATAGCTCTGTCCGAGTCTATCCCATTGAATTTCAAAGGTGACGCTGCAGCGATGGTATCTGTCTTATCTTATCTTATCTGTTTACAGACGCTCCTTCTATACAGAAGATTATTGCGTCCTACTCTTATCTATGGTTTGTGTTTAGTCTAAAGAAATCGGTACAAGACAAAACAGCTTGAATGAGCCAAAATATTCAATTTTATTATAACTCATGACAAATTAACAGCTCTACCATTTTCTTCTGCCTGCATTGAGAGAATATTCTTTCAAGTTTACATGGTATAAACCAAAGATAATTTAATACAACCCTCAGATAGACATAGTTACAAGAAGACTTCTATTCCTTATGCAAAAATAAACACATACAAATTCTTATTCTTTCGATCCGGAATTCGGACGTGGAAAGAGTTCCTAATCAAACGAGGAAAACAAACATTCTATCAATATTTAAAACTTAAATAAAAATGCAAGATGAGACATAAACAATGGATAGATGTGGGACTCAATAATCTTCTGTTTAAAAGGAGCGTCTGTAATAGATAAAATAAGGTTTATTCCAAGAATGCTGATAAGATTGTTATTAATAAGGAAGATGACGTAATTGATGAATATATATAGATGAATAGATGCAAGTATATTTTACAAATACTTATGTAGAGCATACTGATATCTTAGGGACCGTCCATAAATTACGACACGCATCGGAAGGGGGGGGGTCACACTTTAGTGAGCTGTGGGACAAGGGGGAGGGGGTATTTAAGAACTGTGACGTCACATCAAAAATGTGCAACTTTAAATGAAAGCTCCAATTAAATATTTGATTGCTTACACTTACAATTTATTTCATGACGCTTTAAATCTCTTCGTGCGATTTACGATATTAGACGTACACTGCAGCCTCGCACTACATACCCTTAAAAGTCAAAAGATGATTTGAAACATGCTACTTTTCAAATAAGAAATACGGCTTTTTTTTTGGGGGGGGGGAGCTTTGTGACGTCATATTTGTTTATTTTTAGTGTGTCTAGGTTTTTTCTTTCGGATCTAGGTTTTTTTTGATATTTTGACTAGGTTTTTCCCAAAATTGTCACTGGCAGCAGTGCTGCCAGCGCTAGGTTTTTCAACCTAGATCTAGGTTTTTTCGACCTCGTCTAGGTTTCTAGGTTTTTTATTTCAAAAATAGCCATAATCTTGGTTTTTCTTTAAAAAAGTAAATAAACGATGTTGAAGTACAAAATTTACTAAATATGTGCAATTACTATCCTTAATAAATTCGACTTTTCAAAAATAAAATTAAGCATCAGGTGACAACAGTTTTTTCAGCCGCTCTGCCATTTGACTTTATGATATCTACACCTCTATCATACTATCCCACTGAATTGGAAAGATGGCGCTGCTGCTGTGCCATCTGTCTAAAGAAATCTGGTACAAGTTAAAACAGTTTGAATGAGCCAAAGTATTCAATTTGATTAGACCAATTGACAAACTTAACAGCTCTACCATTTTCTTGTGCCTGCGTTGAGAGAATAGTCTTTCAAGTATTCATGGCATAAACCAAAGATAATCTACCCTCAGATAAACAAAGTTATAAAAACACTTTTCTTATTCCGTATGCAACAACAAACACATACAAATTCTCGTTTTTTCCGTCTGGGATTCGAAATTGGAATGTGTTACTTGATCAAACAAGGAAAACCAAAACACTATCAACATTTAAAACACTATCAACATTTAAAACACTGTCAACATTTAAAACATTATCAACATTTAAAACACTATCAACATTTAAAACACTATCAACAATTAAAACACTATCAACATTTAAAACACTATCAACATTTAAAACACTATCAACATTTAAAACACTATCAACATTTAAAACACTATCAACATTTAAAACTCTATCACCATTTAAAACACTATCACCATTTAAAACACTATCAACATTTAAAACACTATCAACATTTAAAACACTATCAACATTTAAAACTCTATCAACATTTAAAACTCTATCAACATTTAAAACTCTATCAACATTTAAAACTCTATCAACATTTAAAACTCAAATAAAAATGCAAGACTAGACAAAAACAGGGATAAAAGTATGACTCAATAATATTCTGAATAAAAGGAGCGTCTGTAATAGATACAATAAGAATCATGCCAAGAATGCTGATAAGATTTATAACGAAGATGACATAAGTGATGAATAAATGCAGATGTAAGTATATTTTACAAATAGTTACGTACAACATACAAATTAATAAATTATCGGCCGTCCATAATTGACGACACGCATCTAAAAGGGTGAGGGGGGAGGGGGTCCCACTTTAGTGAGTTGTGTGACAAGAGGGAGGGAGGTGTTTAAGAACTGTGACGTCACATAAAAAATGCACAACTTTAAACGAAAGCTCCACTTAAATATCTGTTTGCATACAATAAATTTATTTAATGACGTTTTAAATGGCTCCGCGAGAGTTACGGTATTAGAATGCAGTCTTGCACTAAATACATACTTAAATAACAAACATTGTTTTGAAACATGCAAATTTTTAAATAAGAAATACGGCTTTTTTTATGGGGGGGGGGAAGAGAAGCTTTGTGACGTCATATTTGTTTATTTTTAGCGTCTCTAGGTTTTTTCTTTCGGATCTAGGTTTTTTTGACATATTGGCTAGGTTTTTCCCAAAATTGTCACTGGCAGCACTGGTTTGGATAATTATGATAAAAACTTTCAAATCCAATAATCTCTACACCGAACTGTGTGTTTTTTGTGTTTATTTTTAACTTCAATTTATTTTTAATCAATAAGATTTATTATCTCATTGCCGAAGTCTAGTTTTAGAAGTTCGGGGCATTTAGTCTCGCCAATTATGTTACGCGGTGGAAATCTGTCAATAAAACAAATATGTGTATCCATGTTCTCCGGTCTCAAAAAGGACTTTTGCCACTTCTATCAATGTTAGCCCCAGACCAACATTTCTGTGCACTTTTCATGTACACTTAAGTATATCGTAAGCTGTGGTGGGTCACAAACATTTTTACTAAAACTCTGGTTGAAAATGGTAAATACATAGGTTATTAGATGATGTATATGAATATTTCATAAGGCAAAAAAACATGACCATGTCACTCCGCTACTCTACTCACTTCATTGGCTACCTAAACAAGCCCGAATTGATTACAAACTGACCTTTCTCTGTCACAACTTCTTTTCTGACTCATGCCCTTCCTATCTTACTGACGTTCTGTCGGTCTACTTATCCAGTCGTCAGCTACGCTCTTCTGCAGACACACGTATTCTCTGTGTTCCTAAGACACGAACTAAATCTTTTGGCGAAAGGTCTTTCTCTTTTTGTGCAGCCAAACAATGTAATTCTCTACCATTACACTTACGTAGTATTCCAACTACCAAGTCCTTCAAGACTGCACTGAAAACGCATCTTTTCATAATGTATTTATAAAAATTAATGAGACAACATTTCTTTTAATGATTAACGTAGATTATGTGCAAAGTACTGTCATTTATGTTGTTATTATGGTATGAATGGTTATTTAATTATTATACGTATGTTATTATCTCCACGTAAAGCGCCATGAGCCCGGTTCCTTGCTTGGATACAGCGCTATATAAATTATCAATTCATTATTATTAGCATTATATATATTTTGTTTAGAATTAGAAATAAGATATCCGGTTAAAATAATAATTAATTATGGTTCGGAGGGCATACGTCTCATGATCTATGCAGCATGTTGATTCAAATGCATTAAAATACATCGCAAAAGTATTGCTAAATGGCCAACCATGAAACGAAAGAATACAACTCTTCATGTGATCAGATTGACCTAGCATATCATTCATTATCTGGCTGATCTTAAAACTTTTAAATGTGTTAATAGCTTTTAAATTAAAAAAAAATTTGGGCATCGTTTTTAAAACTGGCTTTGTTAATCTAATCAAACAGTAGTTTAACTGTTAATTTTTAAGCCAACAGTATGTTTTGATTTTTTATTGGTATGTGTGTGTTGTTTCTAAGTTGTGCTTTTTTAAATAGTGGCCCGCCACGGGTGACGGCTTTCCCTTCAGCGCCACCGCCACAGTGAGCTCAATGAAATACAGGCAGTTGTATAATTACTGTTTACGTTTTAAATTGACTGGAGCTGCAAAATATTTCATATGGCAGAAACCCGTGCCAATTTTGCACAGCAGGCAGGGTGATATCAGGTTGTTTAACAAACCAAAGGTTGCAAAGTTAATCAATTTCGACCGAAGCTTAATCCGATTAAAGGCGTCACGTCGGATTATGTGATCGTTACGGCCAGATGTGCTGGTATGTTAATGAGATCTGAGGACGTGAGTATGTCTGGTGTTACTTGTGGGAGAATGTGAGAGGGAAGGAGGAAAGTTTGACGTTTTGTAGTGATGGACTTTGGTTGGAAAGGGGGGGGGGTTGAGGTTGATGTGCTGATTATATGTGTATAGAAAACTATGATTCCTTTGGGATTGTGTAGTGTGTAAGGGTGTGACGTTGATGCGTTTGTTAAATACATATAGCAAAGTTGAATGTGCGTAGACGTGTAGGGCGTGGGATGATAAGTTGATGTGTTTGTTAAACACATATAGCAAAGTAGATCGTGTGTAGACGTGTAGGGCGTGGGATGATAAGTTGATGCGTTTGTTAAACACATATAGCAAAGTTGAATGTGCGTAGACGTGTTGGCGTGGGATGATAAGTTGATGCGTTTGGTAAACACATATAGCAAAGTAGATCGTGTGTAGACGTGTAGGGCGAGTGATGATAAGTTGATGTGTTGATGTATGAAAAGTATGAACATTTAGGAAGGTGTCTATTGTGTGTAAGGGTGTGAGGTTGATGTGTTAGGAATGTGTCTATTGTGTGTAAGGGTGTGAGGTTGATGTGTTAGGAATGTGTCTATTGTGTGTAAGGGTGTGGGGTTGATGTGTTAGGAATGTGTCTATTGTGTGTAAGGGTGTGAGGTTGATGTGTTAGGAATGTGTCTATTGTGTGTAAGGGTGTGAAGTTGATGTGTTAGGAATGTGTCTATTGTGTGTAAGGGTGTGAGGGTGATGTGTTAGGAATGTGTCTATTGTGTGTAAGGGTGTGAGGTTGATGTGTTAGGAATGTGTCTATTGTGTGTAAGGGTGTGAGGTTGATGTGTTAGGAATGTGTCTATTGTGTGTAAGGGTGTGAGGTTAATGTGTTAGGAATGTGTCTATTGTGTGTAAGGGTGTGAGGTTGATGTGTTAGGAATGTGTCTATTGTGTGTAAGGGTGTGAGGTTGATGTGTTAGGAATGTGTCTATTGTGTGTAAGGGTGTGAGGTTGATGTGTTAGGAATGTGTCTATTGTGTGTAAGGGTGTGAGGTTAATGTGTTAGGAATGTGTCTATTGTGTGTAAGGGTGTGAGGTTGATGTGTTAGGAATGTGTCTATTGTGTGTAAGGGTGTGAGGTTGATGTGTTAGGAATGTGTCTATTGTGTGTAAGGGTGTGAGGTTGATGTGTTAGGAATGTGTCTATTGTGTGTAAGGGTGTGAGGTTGATGTGTTCGGAATGTGTCTATTGTGTGTAAGGGTGTGGGGTTGATGTGTTAGGAATGTGTCTATTGTGTGTAAGGGTGTGAGGTTAATGTGATGTTGACATGAGTCATTAATGTCTGGGGAGAAGTGGTGTCACTAGGTGTCACTACTGTCACCCGGCGGGTTTGCTCATGGTGTTACCCCCCTAAAGACTTACCCCATAGACCTTATCTTATCTTATCTGTTTACAGACGCTCCTTCTATACAGAAGATTATTGCGTCCTACGCTTATCTATGGTTTGTGTTTAGTCCTGCATTTTTATTAGAGATTTAAATGTTGATAAAGTGTTGGTTTTCCTGGATTCTTCAGGCAACCCATTCCACGCCCGAATTCCGGACGGGAAGAAGGAAAACTTGTATGTGTTTGTTCTTGCATACGGAATAAGAAAGGTGTTTTTATCCTTATGTCTATCTGAGGGTTGTATTAAGTTATCTTTGTGTTGTATTTCTAAATTACAATTAATTGCTTTATGTATAATTACTACTTTGCTCTTGGTTCTTCTATCCTCTAGTGTTTCAAGGTTTAATGATTTAACTAATGGTGTTATTCTTGTCAGTTTTGAATATTCTCCAGTAATGAATCTGGCAGCTCTTTTTTGAATTTGTTCTAGTTTATCAATGTTTTCTTTGGTGGATGGGTCCCATACAGAAGATGCATATTCTAGTACAGGTCTCACCAAAGTGAGGTAGCATTTTAGTTTTATATCTCTATTACATTTGTTAAAGTTCCTTTTTATAAAGCCTAAGGTTTTGTTTGATTTTTTAATAACTTCATTGACATGGGGATTCCATGATAGTTTCTCATTTATTAAGACTCCTAAGTATTTTGCATCTTTAGTTTGGGTCAGTTCTTTTCCATGAATGTAATATTTTGAATTTATTTGTTTCTTTTTCTTTGTTACTCTTAACAGTTGACACTTTTCTGGGTGGAAAGACATACTCCAGTTAGTTTCCCATTTTATCAATTCATCTAAGTCTTTTTGTAAAATTTTGCTATCTTGCTCTGATTTAATTGTTCTATAGATTATACAATCATCAGCAAATAACCTAACTTTTGTACCTGTTGAGATGTTGTTGGGTAAATCATTTATATAAATTAAAAAGAGTAAGGGACCTAGCACAGTTCCTTGTGGAACTCCTGAGTTAACCTTTATTGGTGCAGATTTAGATCCATTAATTATTACAGTTTGCTCCCTGCCCAAAAGGAAGTCTTGGATCCAGTGATGTAAGGAACCTGAGATTCCAAAGTAGTTAAGTTTTTTAAGTAAACTTAGGTGGTGAACTTTGTCAAATGCTTTTGAGAAGTCTAGTAATATTGTATCTATTTGATCATTTTTGTCCAAGCCTTTTGATAGTTCATCTATTAAACCTATTAATTGTGTTTCACATGATCTGTTTTTTCTAAAGCCGTGTTGATGTGGGCATAGGGCATTATATTTTTCAAGGTGGTTAACTATTCTACTATATATTATGTGTTCTAGTAATTTACAGGTGATACTAGTAAGTGATACAGGCCTGTAATTACCAGGGTCTGATTTATCCCCTTTCTTAAAGAGTGGAGTTACGTTAGCTAATTTCCAATCCTGGGGCACTTTACCCTGGTTTAGAGAGGCTTGAAAGAGAACTACAAGGATTGGGGACAGTTCATTGCTTAGTTCTTTTAATAACCTTGCAGGCAAATCATCTGGGCCAGTAGCTTTGTTTATTTTTAAGTTTTTTAGGAGTGAATGTATACCTATCTCATCTACAATTATGTTACCTATTTCCGCCATTTTATTTAAATTTATTAAAACTTCCTTGTCGCCTGAGGCAGAAAAAGATGATGCAAAATATGTGTTAAGGATATTAGCTTTAGTTTCATTATCATTATAGGTTTGATTATTTGAGCCTTTTAGTGTGGCTATTCCTGAAGATTCCATTTTTTTAGATTTGATAAAGGACCATAAGTTTTTATTGTTATCTTTGGTAATTACATTGTTTATATATTCATTTTGGAGGTTTCGACTAAGTTTTTGTGTCAAGTGTTTAATCTTTAAGTATTTTTTGTGTATCCTATATGAATAGGTAGCTTTATATTTCTTAAATAAGTTCTCTTTTAGTTTGCATAGCTTTTTAAATCTAGAATTGAACCAGCATTTGTTAATTTTATTTGATGTTAGTTTTGTTGGAACATTCTCATCCATTATAGTTTTTAGATTTGTTTTTATATCTTTCCAAATTTCTTCTACTGGGCTATTTGTGTTAAATTTACTTAGGAAAGTTTGTTGGAAGTTAGCCGCTGATTGGTGTAGTTTTATTGAATTACATTTATTCCAAAGATAGATTATTCTTCTAGGTATCTTATTATTATTTTACAATAAATAGACTCTATATTAAAATTTGGCTGTGTAGTAATTTCTTCAGCTATGATATTTGATTTAATTGCAAGTAGCACTCCTCCATAATTGTCTGGTCTGTCTTTCCTAAAAATATTATAATTGGTGTTTAAAATCTCAGAGTTATATATGTTGGGGTTCAACCAAGTTTCAGAACCAGCAATTATGTCTGGTTCTTCTGTTTTTATAAGTAGTTCTAAATCTGGAATTTTATTTTTTAAGCTTTGGAAATTAACTATTAGTGTTTTGAGAATGTTTTGATTATTATTATTATTAGATTTTTTATGGGTAATTTTATGGGTTTGTGTGGTAGGTTTCATTTTATCTAGTGGTTTATTTATAAAAGGATTAGCCAAAACACTGTAAGAGTTTGTGGTGATAAGGTCCTTATAGTTAAATAAATCTGAACTGATTTGGGGCAACCCACAATGTATGCAGTGCCAAGATGCATATTTATTTCTTAGGCCTATTGCTTTGTGCTTTGGTGTGTTAGAATGCAGGCATGCAATGTGGTACCATTCATTGCAGGTGTCACACTGAATGGTTCCTTGTTTGGTAGTGCATGCCTTAATACAAATTTGACATTTAGATGATACTGGGCCTGGGTTAAGTTCTATGTTGCCTGAGAGGAGCAAAATTAAGATTAAGTGTTTTTGCTTATATCTACATATTTTATGTTTCCATTGTTTGAAGGAGATTTCCTTTATTGTGCTTAAGATAGAGGTGTAGTCAGTGTGCTTTTTGTTGTGGTGGTTTATAATTATTGATATATTACTCTGATTTTTAGGATGTTTGTTGGTTGACGTTAATGTCCTTAAAAGTAGTGTGGTTATTACTAAGACTAAGATGAAAATTCTCATTTTCGGGTTAGTGTTAGACTAGGTTTAATTTTAAGGCTTAAAAGTTTAAGACTTAATTAAGACTATTACTATTACTAATTACTATTACTATTATTATTATGATACTATAAGTTATGTATAATTTTGTTAAAGTGTGTTTAATTGTTCTAATTTGATTAAGTTCAATTAAATTTAAATATGAATTCTACACCTAGTAATTAATTTATTTGGAAGGTATATAAAATTGGTGATTTTATGTTATGTACAAAGTTACAATTAGGAGAGTTCAAAATTAATAACAATAACAATAAAAATGGCCGCCTACATAACTACTTAGGATTTTAGTAATTTTAGTAAAAAATAATATTATTAAACAGCTAAAATTATTATAATTTGGTTAATTAAAGATTAGTTAAGGGTTTGAAAAGAATTTAGTATTATGAAATTAGGCAAATATATGAAAATATATGAAAACTTAGCTCTAGTAGAAATAGTGACCGCTCACAAACCGGAAGTCGTAAAGTCGTAAAGACCTCCATGTTTGTTTACGTTTTTCACGTCTAAATAAATTTTTATTATACGTGGGAAAAGTTTGTAGGTAAAAAAAAAGATGATTAATTATTTATTAATAAATTGAAAGAAAAAAATTAATAAAAATTTGCTTAAATTTTATCGAATTTTTATCTATTAAAATAATTTTAATCGATTAAAAAAATAATTAACGGTTAATCGAGAAATTAATCGTTAATTTCCGCAGCCCTAATATATATATTCATTATTTTAAATTATTTTTATTTAAATTATATACTATTATATATATATATATAATTGATAATTTATATAGCGCTGTATCCCAGTAGGGAACCGGACTCATAGCGCTTTACATGGAGATCATAACATAAATATAATAATTAAATAACAATTCATACCAGAATAACAACATAAAGGACAGTACATTACACATAAGCTACGCAAATCATTAAAACAAATGGTGTTTCATTAATTGTGTAAATACATTTTGAAAAGATGCGTTTTAAGTGCAGTCTTGAAGGACTTGGTAGTTGGAATACTACGGAATGTGTAATGGTAAAGAATTCCATTGTTTGGCTGCACAAAAAGAGAATGCCCTTTCGCCAAAAGTTTAAGTTCTAGTTCGTATGCTGGTTTGGGTCGGTCAGTCATTACGTAAGTAGACATAGAGATAATTTCTTATAAATATGTTTCAATGGGGAGGTTGAGAAAAATTGTAGGGGGGCAATGGGGTCAACAGCCCCGTGCACATAAATACAGAGCCACTGAAATAATACTTTAAACTTTACATTACAATAAGTGAAAACAATTAAAACATCTGTCGCATGTTTATCGCAGTGCCTGCACGCACTTGAGATCTGATACGTGTGCCATTCACAGTGTCGCTGCTGTCTGTTAGCCAATGCAGGCAGCCAAGATACAGTGACGCTGCTGTCTGTTAGCCAAAGCAGGCAGCCAAGATACAGTGACGCTGATGTCTGTTAGCCAATGCAGGCAGCCATTCACAGTGACGCTGCTGTCTGTTAGCCAATGCAGGCAGCCATTCACAGTGACGCTGCTGTCTGTTAGCCAATGCAGGCAGCCAAGATACAGTGACGCTGCTGTCTGTTAGCCAATGCAGGCAGCCATTCACAGTGACGCTGCTGTCTGTTAGCCAATGCAGGCAGCCATTCACAGTGACGCTGCTGTCTGTTAGCCAATGCAGGCAGCCAAGATACAGTGACGCTGCTGTCTGTTAGGTAATGCAGGCAGCCAAGATACAGTTTCTGTGTACAGCCTTTTCCGTCCTCACGTGTGGAGGGTTGATACAAAAAAATTAGGCATATGGGCAGCAAAGATTATTATGGCGGAAAATGGCTTCAACTTTGTTACAGCGAATCAGTCGTAATATCTGTTGTTGAACTATATTATTTCGCTCGTTCTATCAGTGGAATTTTATCACAGTTTATCAGTGTCACTTTTAAAAAAAAAGTATAGAAAACAAATTGTTACTTCAATGATATTAAATTATCCCTTATTCAACACAATTATTTAGGTGAACAAAATGTGGGGCCCATCAAATAAAAGCGAAAGCTTGACGACGCTGGAGATCAGGATCACGAGGTGTTGCTGCTTTTTTTAAAAAAAGACTTGAAGAAATAGTAGGGCTGTCAAATAGTTTATTGGAAGCCTCAACTAGAACGCCTGTAAGTAGAAGTGATGCAGATCAGTTTCGTTCTTACCTATTAGATTTTAATTTTATAGCTTTATTAGAATTCTAGATTGGAATTCTAGGAAAAATTGATCGCATACAAAAAACATTAAAAGTTTCTATTTCGTAGAGAAGGACACACTATTTCGTAGATAGAGACACACTATTTCGTAGAGAGAGAGAGAGACACACACACACAATTACAAAAAAGCTGACTGAAAACAAGTGAAATATACAAACAAAGCTATATAGGTAGAAAAGAAATCTGGAGACAGAAGAAAGTTAGGTAGAGAACGTCATACAGAGAGAAAGAGAGGGTGAGAAATCCAAAGATAGAGTGATAGGATAATTTAAGAAATAACGGGGGAAAAACGGTTAGGATCATCCCTCCAAACTAGAATATATCATTTTCCCGAAAGTAAAAAAAAATCGTTCCTTCCCCTTCCCTCTTAACCACATTTTAAAAGAGCTTGTTTTAAACCACGTAGAGAAGTAGATAATAATGTTGCTGAAAGTGAAAAGAGGTTAGGGCGAGGAGGGTAAACATATTGGGCCCACAAATTAAAATGGGCCCTAATGGCATCGGGACGCTCGCTGGCATACCCCCGTGCTTTTGTAAGGGAGGTAATGGCGACCAGATTGAGAAGTTATTGATTACGTCTCTTGATCCGCGCAACTCTTCACACTCCCTCGGCCTTAAAATAACCGAGTTGTCTCCCTGGCGTTGAAAGTGTTATATGGATGAGGTCTGGGTGAGGGGTGTTAGCTTAGGCAGTAGAGGGCAAAGGGGAAGAAAATTTCAACTCCGGTGGTTAGGTAGTTGCATACAACTCCCTAGTGGGATGTCATTAAATAGTTGTTTTTTTTTAAATTTAAGTTCCTACTTACAGGGACGCAGTTAGGCTCATTTTTTGTAACAACTCTAAAACCGAATCGCCAGGAATGAGTCGCATAGATAAACACAATCTTAATTTACAGTCACTTGTTCATGCCCCGAAATCCCTCTAATTTTTAACCGTGAAAAAGTTGTGTGACGTCATTTAAGGATGGTTTTTAAACGTTTAAACTGAACGTTCCAATTTTCTTTTACATATGAAATAAAAAAGGAAGAAAAAAGTTTAAACATTTAAAAATTGTTTTAATTCCATTAAAATAAAATAAATGTGAAGCTAAGAAATTTTAAATAATATCCTTTTAAATAGTTTTATTTACGTATGTCTTACCTGTTTTTTAAAAATTGCGTAGTTATTTTTATTTAAGTAACATAATAAAGCATACATTAAATTATTGTTTTGATAATAATACATTCTACTCGAGACTGTTAAATTGTTTAATACAAAATTTTAGGTATGATTCTATATTGATACACTTTTTATATCATGGATTAATTTCGTGGTAATATTGTGACAAATCCTTCCTATTGCGTACCGAGGCTGAGAGAAAAAACGTCACATGCAAAGAAAGTATTTTTTAAATTCAAATCTCTTAGAAGTCAAGAAATGATTGGTATTTAAATTGTTGTTGAAAGTCAGGGGACAAAATAGAGAGCCTATCAACGTTTTATCACAGGGAGAATGAACCATTTCCAGTACGGCGGACACCTTTTGTACCACGTGACAAAACATAATTGATGTGGTCGGACCGTGCGACAGTATCGTTTTGTTAAAATTTTAACATTAAAAAAAAAGTTGTTTGTGTATGTCTATTTTGGAGAAACGGGAAAATAAGGCGGGGATAGAAATCGGCACACTTGGCTTTAAATGTGGTTTTTATATAGTAAGGAAATAGAGAGTTTTTTTTTCAGGATTCTGCTACTGTATCCTTGTCTCTTTGGTGAATTATTCTTTAGGTAAGAAACACAGTACTCAACAACAGTTTCAAATAATATCCCCGTTTGTTAACAAATTCACACCAGGAAATGTGTTGCTTGGTCTTTATTAAGGCGTCCTATATTGAAACATTGTAAAGGGGCCGTCCATAAAGTACGTCACGCTATTTTTGACAATTTTTAACCCCCTCCGTCCCCCCTGTCACAAATCTCGGACCCCCCCCCTAAAATACGTCACATTTTCCAAATAAAAATTTATTTTTATTAACAAAAAAATTAAAATTTAATAGAAAACTCCGTGACGTCACACATGGCCGGACACCCCCCCTCCCCCCTGTCACAAACTGTCACACTTTCTTACACCCCCTCCCCCCTCCTGGAGCGTGACGTACTTTATGGACGGCCCCAAAGTGGTAAATATGTAGTTATTATGTGCATGCTGTTTCGGTCCGAAGTGTTAGAGGTTCTTCACCACTTAAAATGACCCGGTTGGCAAGTTCTCATTACCCTCTAAACAGATCACAATCATCAATTGTCAATCTGAGGTATGTAAAATATCAATTTAACGCAAGCAGAGTAAATTTTTTTTAAACTTCTCAATACGTTTGTAAAATGTGCTGCTCTTATGTCTTGTCGAAACCCCCTCCAATCCCTATCCTCCCAAAAACCAGGAATATCTATTGTCATGTACTCTACTCACACAAGAACGCATTCAACAAAAGATGGAGGACAAATGAAACCAATAAGTGGAAGGGGAGATCACTTGTCTCTTCTGTTTCCATATGATCACAGGTTGTCAGACTTTGATTTCCACAGGGAGGATTGGAAGACAAGGTGTGGGGTCAACTGACAGAGTACCACAACACTAAATAGCTGCAACGGTGTGGAGGGACTACTTTATTGGAGTAGATTGCAATCATAGTAGACGATTACAACTAGAGGAGTAGATTACTATCATGGGAGGATATTACAACCATGAGAGGATATTACAATCATGGGAGGATATTACAATCATGGGAGGATATTACAATCATGGGAGGATATTACAACAATGGGAGGATATTACAATCATGGGAGGATATTACAATCATGGGAGGATATTACAATCATGGGAGGATATTAAAATCATGGGAGGATATTACAATCATGGGAGGATATTACAATCATGGGAGGATATTACAATCATGGGAGGATATTAAAATCATGGGAGGATATTACAACAATGGGAGGATATTACAATCATGGGAGGATATTACAATCATTGAAGGATATTACAATCATGGGAGGATATTACAATCATGGGAGGATATTACAATCGTGGGAGGATATTACAATCATGGGAGGATATTACAACCATGGGAGGAGATTAAAACCATAAGGGGAGATCACACTCATTGAAGGAGATTACAATCATATGTTCAAATTCAATGGGTTTTTTTCCCTAAATAAGTTATCACTCTCAGAGATTTAAGATAAGTCCATCCAAAAAAGTACATTTTTATTTATAGATTATAATATTTATTTTTTAAAATAGAAACTTTATATGTTCAATAGTCCTGAGCTATATCTAATTATATATTTTTATTTGTGATTTTAGTGGGCTACATGTTGCTGCAGCTTACAAGACTATTGCCAGGGGCAACCTCTGTTTATTCTTATACCTTTCGGACTCCGCCCTTGCAGGTTCTGTCTTTCGGTCTTTAATATGGACTAATTTATTCATTATATTTGACATGTGATATCAGCAGAACATGAATCCTAGTTAAGAAGGTAAGAAACTGTCAAATTGTTTTATTGCTACTCCAAAGAACAATATTACGGTGGAAAAAATAAAATATAGGCGTTGGTGAAACAGAGTCATTATTAAGTTTTTTAAAAAAATTGTTGGCTAAAAGTAAAAGCTAATTATTATATATAAATAAATCTTAATGATATAATTTAATATAAAAAATATCTCCCTCAAATAAAAAATATAATGTCTCCTTCGAAAATTATGTACATATTTTCGATTTTTTTGTACATCAACTTACAGATTCTAGAATCTAGAATTTTAAAATACCTGTATATCATATTAAAGCAGTTGGAATAAGTTTCACGGCCATTTTAATTTGAAAAGCCTTCTTGATATCGCCGTCTGGTTCTCATTAAGAAGGTGAGTCTTTTTTATTGTATTTACCCCAATGACTCCGCCGCTGATGACGTTGGCGGCCCAATGGATGACATGAGGAAACATCGGATCAACAAGTTTCATGAGGAAAGCAGTCCAGGGACATCAAGGGATATAACCTTTTATAATGAAGAACAAGGGGAAGTAATCTGAGTCAATATCCGTTGTAAGAGGGAGGAACTTTTTCTATGTTGGTATTTTTTATAATTATTGTTAATTTTTTTTAACATTCTAAAAGTTTAGATTTAATTGTTTTACGTTGAAACCATCAAATACCTTGCGTTAATACAAAAACATTTTAATTTTACCTAGTCATCTGGTACTGATATCATTTATTAATACTTTAAATCTGTAGATATCAATGTAACTTCGAAATTACGCATACGTATTACATTCCGTTTTATGCGCACCTTCAACTAACACACACCAACAGTGAAATTCAAATTGGAAAAACGACACATTAAGTATGCAAGGGATCACCGACAAAACGGCCCAGGACTAAGAGATGGACTAAAAGTAAAATGTTCAATCAAATTTTAAATTTGCATTTTTACTCACCTATTCAGTGTCAGGTTTTGCTAATAATAATAAAAAATAATAACATCGCAATACTGAATTTAAAACCTTTATGTGAAATTGTACCAATCGCGGCTGTTTGTTGACAAGAAACAATATAATAACATCACAAGATATAATTTAACAATTTTACCACTTTATTCAAGGATGAAAATATTAGTTAAATGCTTAAAATGAAAAGAAAAAAAGTTTTTGTTGAAAAATGTTACCAATTTGTCTGGGGCGGTTTTGACCGTGGCCGTTATGTCGGGGCGTTTTGTCGGGGCCGTTTTGTTCGAGGCCGTTTTGACAGGTCACCGTATGCAAGTACCAAGACCAAAAACAAGTGATGCATCCAGAGTTTAGTTACAGAGGTTGCAGGATCCGCCTACCAGAAGCCCAGCGAGGGAGTGGCAAAGGGCACGTATCCCCACGAGCCACCAGATAGAAAGGCGCCAAAACTAAGCTCACACAGATACATTATTAAACGTGAACATGGATAATCCATCGGTGACAAATGATTACTACATCGAATGCAGTAAACGAGTCATCTGTTACGTCTTCAATATAAAGTAATGATGCATACTGCCACTCATCTCAGCTATAGTCAATATATACTCTGCCTAAGGCTGGGTCCGTGGCACTGTAGATGGTAAGGAACCGATTGTTAATGATATGAAGAAACAAATAACTAGCTTTGCTCAAGTCCTGATCTGGGACGGCGAGAACAGCTTTATAAGGCCTTAAGATGTATTGATGTGCATTATAAAAATATCCATTGAAGATTTTATCGAGATAAATTTAACAGATGCAGCAAACCTAGATAGAATTATTGTCGAAATACTGAAATCTGTCGATATACATCTAGCTGACCGTGGGGCACAGTTTCATAACAAATCAGTATTTGTAATTTGGCATGTAGATTCGGTGATCTCGACCCATCTAACAACCGGTCTATAACGGAAATACGCCAACGTCTTTACATTTGTAATATATTTTTGTATGCAACTCTGTTTAGGAGGATGGAGAAGTCAATGTCTTTACTCTAGTTTTTATAAATGCATGTATTTATTTTAGCTAGAAATTTAATTACATTTCCAAAATGTCGTTCTTTGAAAATTCGCCATGTTCTGAAATAAAAAATAAAGTCTAGCTTTGTTTTTCAAGGAGGCAGCAACTGATTTTAAATTTTTGGAGCAAGCATTTGTCCAGCGTCGAGGAAAAAAACAACAACGTCAAAACAAGAAGTAAATAGAAAAATTAGGTGTGACTTTCAATTTGGTAGGAGATACAGAACTTTCAGTACTATAAAGAAGAAGACTTAGTGATAATTGTGAAGAGCGCAGGGGGATCTACTTCAACAGGGGAGGTTACTACTTCAACAGGGGAGGTTACTACTTCAACAGGGAATATTACTACTTCATCAGGGGATGTTACTACTTCAACAGGGGATGTTACTACTTCTTTAGGGGATGTTACTACTTCAACATGGAATGTTACTACTTCATCAGGGAATGTTACTACTTCAACATGGAATGTTACTACTTCAACATGGAATGTTACTACTTCAACAGGGGATGTTACTACTTCAACATGCAATGTTACTACTTCAACAGGGGATGTTACTACTTCAACAGGGGATGTTATTACTTAAACAGGGGATGTTACTACTTCAACATGGAATGTTACTACTTCAACAGGGGATGTTACTACTTCAACATGGAATGTTACTACTTCAACAGGGGATGTTACTACTTCAACATGGAATGTTACTACTTCAACAGGGGATGTTACTACTTCAACAGGGGATGTTACTACTTCAACATGGAATGTTACTACTTCAACAGGGGATGTTACTACTTAAACATGGGATGTTACTACTTCAACATGGAATGTTACTACTTCAACAGGGGATGTTACTACTTCAACATGGAATGTTACTACTTCAACAGGGGATGTTACTACTTCAACAGGGGATGTTACTACTTAAACAGGGGATGTTACTACTTCAACATGGAATGTTACTACTTCAACAGGGAATTTTACTAATTCAACATGGAATGTTACTACTTCAACAGGGGATGTTACTACTTCAACAGGGGATGTTACTACTTCAACATTGAATGTTACTACTTGAAACAGGGGATGTTACTACTTCATCAGGGGATGTTACTACTTCAACAGGGGATGTTACTACTTCAACAGGGGATGTTAATTAGTTGTTTAATGTTTAACACACCTTAACATTGACATTCAAGGACACGAACTCATTTCAAGGAAAACGAAGATTGCAGTAAACTCCCCTGTAACCTTGTCTGAAGATCTACCGAATATTCCTTTTGAATTTCTTGGTTTAAAAATATAGTACTATTTATTTGATAAATTATATAGCGCAGTGCCCGAGCAAGCAGATGGGAGCACAGCGCTTCACAAAATTAGTAACACACATATATTTATAAGTTACACATTCATTATATTTTATCATGTTTTATTGAGACGAATTCTGTCCTAATTTACTAACTTCATTGCAACTTTCCTTAATAATAACATTTTTAATTGCGTGCTTTAAGCAACTTTTCAGATATTGATACTTTTTAGTTTTTTAAAATCCCTTATATAAACTTCACAGTCTTGTCTGTCGTGCATGGTCCCAGCCATTGACGGAAAAACAAAAGTCAGAACGACCCACTTTCAGTGATGCTATCGAGCTGAAATTTTGCACATATACTTTTTTCATCTAACAATGCATTGTATTAATATTGCAGATCGATCGAATGTACCTCTCTACGAATCTCTATGTAACATGTACATTTTTGTCATGGGGTGCGTATTATATTGAACATAATCAATACTTTTAGTTATGTCTCATATACAAGTGATTTATAGTCAAAACCTTTGTTTTTACGGGTTGTTAAATTTTTATTTAAGTCCTTTATAGAGACAAACAACGTCACACCCGTCTGGCTCTTCTTTGGAGTAAAAAACAAAAATACTTTTATTACATTCGTGAATACTGTGAGACAGTGAAATCAAGAAAAATAAATATTTTGTGGACTATGGTGACAAATCTAATAAAGTTACTGAGTGAGAAATGTAATAAGATTTCTTTGAATGTTTTAATTAGTAAAATTTTAAAAAAATGAAAGTTATGAAACTATGTGGGGGCACTACAATTCATAGTTTGTACCCAGGAGGTTTCCGGGATGTTCATGGCTATAAATTCAGGATTTGACGCAATGGATTGTCTTGTATTTTTTCTTATTTCTAATTTTATATATATATATATATGTATATATATAAATTATTATATATATTATATATATATATAATTTCTTTTTTTATATTTTAGTTTTGTTACTATTTATCTATCTACTGTATTTTTGTTTGACGTAAGAGTCTCGTTTTTTTCTTTTCGTTATTTAATCTTTTAAAAAAACGTCAATAGTCGTCAAATGCATTTGTTTGAGGCTAGAAACACATCTAGATTTATAACAATCATTATAACTCGTACACATGTAGGTTGTGCAGTTACTGCAAACGATAAACAATGCGCACATGGTCCTTTATGCCCCTTGTCCTCTATGCTCATTGCCCTATCATCTTCCAAACTTATTTAAAAATTATAAACAGTGACTTTTCTAGCCACTTTAACTTTAGGAGTTCTGCCCCTCCAAGCAGTTCTCCTGTTGGACTCTGAAGCATTAAATAACATAAAAAGTTTTATTTGGTTTATTTCAAGGGATGCCAAAATATCTCTTAAAATTTATTAATCTGATAGTTTTTTAGGAAGAAAACAATGTTTTAAAAAAAATATATATTCAAAACGGACTGATCTTGATATTTAAGTTGAGAATGCGTCCGCAAGTCACACGAAAAGACGAAATTATCCCTGAATGTCCCCAGCACAATCTTCTGTTTACCAGATTTTTACAAAAAGTGGCTCGAGGTAAATTTGCAGAAGGCGGCGCTCCATGTTTGGTAAATAATAACTAATAAATGCAAAACCTAAATTGTAGGGGGTGGGTGAGGCCTGGGGCCTCTTCGTTGCAGAGGCGAGATTAAATCCAAGCTAGAAAACAGTGAATAGCAATACGCATGGAGCAGTTTTAAACAAAACATTAGAGAGAAAAAAAATCTGGCCATGGCGGCTGGCGACAAGGTTTCGCCATTAGGCCACAGTTTACCTTCTCTGGCGTGCATTCACAAACTTGGGTATCGATAACGAGAGATAGAGAGTAGCCTTCGTTTATCGATACTTGGTCTAATAATAGGAAAATCCCGATTACGAGCCACAGCGGTATTGTTCGGCGCGCTCGTGCGAGTTGTGACGAGGAGAATATGATTTCGGACGTTGCAGGTGAAAATAAGGGGTGGGGGATAATTTAGTGAGTTTGGAGCGGGAGAGCTGGCAAAGAGTAAACTGTGGCGATTGTTATTCACAGAGGGGTCGTTTGCCAAATGGTTCGTTCGTTATATGGGTGGTTGGTTAAAGGGTTTCTGACTTTGGAACCATGGGGAACAGTGGCCATTAGTTACGGGGGGTTCGTGGAATAAAAACTGGTCATTGCTTAAAGGTGTTGATGATGTGTAGGATTCATAGTGAAAAGGATTTTTGTCTGGTGGAATCATTACGGATATTACTGGATAGTGATGTCATTGTGTAAAGGGGATCGTTAAAGTACAGTGTGTTGGGTTAAAAGTGATCGTTTAAGTGCACGGTGTTTGGTTAAAGGGATCGTTAACGATTAGTTTGTTGGGTTAAAAGGGATTGTTAAAGTGCAGGGTGTTGGGTTGAAGAGATCGTTAAAATGCAGGATGTTGGGTTAAAGGGATCATTAATGTGCAGGGTGTTGGGTTAAAGGGATCGTTAAAGTGCAGTGTGTTTCGTTAAAAGGGATCGTTAAAGTGCAGGGTGTTGGGTTGAAGAGATCGTTAAAATGCAGGATGTTGGGTTAAAGGGATCATTAATGTGCAGGGTGTTGGGTTAAAAGGGATCGTTAAAGTGCAGTTTGTTGCGTTAACGGGATTGTTAAAGTGCAGAGTGTTGGGTTAGAGGGATCGTTAAAGTGCAGTTTGTTGGGTTAAAAGGATCGTTAAAGTGCAGGGTGCTTGGTTAAAGGGATCGTTAAAATGCAGGTTGTTGAGCTAAAGGGATCGTTAAAGTGCAGGGTGCTGGGTTAAAGGGATCGTTCCTTAAAGGGCTAGCTCGATAAAGGGGTCAGTTCTTTTTTGGTCATCTAAAGTGTTTGTTGGTAAAATATTTCTTTAACTAGTCAGGTTAAATGAAAGGCCCCAAACAACATTCTTTTTCTTTTTAAAATCAGTACACGTTATAAAAACGATTGACATGTTAAATAAGACTTAAATAACAATTTCGAATAGATGTAGTATTGGATGCATTTAGACTTCAGAGAAAAGTATTGAGAAAGATTTCTTGGTTGACCCCATTACGATTAATTAGATATTGCAGATATCAAATACATTTTAAAACATGTTAGACTCTATATTTTGATGCAGTTAGTAGGCAATCACACAAATGCTGGATCCTTTCTATTTACTCGTATTGAATCCATCGGGGCATCACTTATTGTTTTATTTATACTAATACGTTAATAATGACGTAACGCAACACATCATTCATACGTTATGAAATCATCGGTCCATAAATAAAAAAAAATTATGAAATAAAACAAATGTTTTGATATCGCGACAATTTGTATTCTCACTTTCTCTAAGTAGAAACTCCTAACTTTGGGTTTGACGTCATTGAACGCAGTCGATTGGTTCAGTCTTAAGATCCGCCACGCCCCTTAATCCTCTGCCAGTCACTTCCGAGTGAGCTCACACGTGGCTATGTTTACATACCATAACTCAGGACTTACACCGCCTCTACAATACGGCTACCAAAACTACGCCGCCCATGAGTGTTGGCGATAAACGCCTCTACTACCAATCCTCATATTAGTATTGACTTGTTGAAATAAATAATATCGACCCAGCAATAATCGATACCAAGAACAGAAACGCCGGTACTCGATCTGATGTTACCTGCACATTAACTCGGGAACCGAATGTCCGTTGGAATTACGTTATGAATAAATTACCGGAGCCGATAAACAATCATAATTTTTAAAAAATGGCCAAGTCGGTGTCGTGGGAAGGGCCATGGAGTGACATATTTTGGCCTGGAGTAGGTGCTTACGAAACTGTTGCCGGACGAGTGAACTTACTGAACAGTGGTAAAAGCCAGACGTTGTGACGCCATGGGCGATCCTTGATATCTCCGCCCCTTATTAATGAAAATAAAAAATAATAAAAAGCATTCCTCTCAGGTATTGTAAGAATAAATACACGGAGTGGTCGGACCATGCCAACGCACTCGTCTTCAAAAAGAAGGCTCCCGAGGAGGGGCGCGAGAACCTGTCAATTGTTTCTCCCTTTCTCGTGCTACTATTGTTGCTATCGCTCTACGACTCACCAACGATGAATGAATTCGGTAGTGTTGTTCTGTCCAGCGTGATGACGTCATGTGGTCATCAGATAGACAGCGTCAAGTCAGGTACGGGCTGTTTTCGGTGCTACAACGCAGATTTAAATAATTCCACACAGACTTCTTCCTGTGGAATCAGCACTGTAATAGCACTCTAATAGCACTCTTGACACTAATTTAGACAGCCCTAAAATTTAGCTTCAACATACACAAAGGGAAGAGTAAAATCCTCAAGGTTAATTCCACTAGTACATTACCCATTATGCTTGAAGGAGAAGCCCTTGAGGAGGTGGACAGTTTTGTTTACCTTGGCAGCGTGGTAGATAAACAAGGTGGTACAGATGCGGACGTTAAAATTAGGATCGAAAAGCAAGAGCAGCCTTCCAGCAACTCAATAATGTTTGGGTCTCACACAACTTAGGCAGCAAGTTAAAAGTAAGGATTTTTAACGCTATGGTGAAACCTGTGCTGCTGTATGGAGCCGAGACATGGAGAACAACGGCCGTAAACCTTACCAGAATCGAGTCCTTCATCAACAATTGTCTAAGAAGGATTCTCAGAATTCACTGGCTGGACAAAATCAGCAACCGGGAACTGTGGCAGCGGACAAAAAAGAAGCCCATTGAGGAAGATATTCTTCAGAAGCGGTGGAGGTGAATTGGTCTTACATGCACTAAGAAAACCTGCTTCTAATATAACAAAGCAAGCACTGAAAGGGTAAGCGGAAAAGAGGCCGATTAAGAAACACTTGGCACCGAGAATTGGAGGCAGACATCAAGAGAATTGGCCTTGAATGGAAGATCCTGGAGAAGCTGGCCCAGGATAGAGATGACTGGAGGTCTCTCGTAGGTGGCCTATGCCCTTGGAGGAATCGCAGACGCCGACAATGACCGGTGGATGCCACTCATGGACGAGAAGGCTCACCAAACAACATTTAGCTAAATAGTGAGAGCGACGAAATTCTTTTTTAAATCCCTTATATTAACTTCACCGGCGTCTCTCTCTCTCTCTCTCTGTCTGTCTTGGGCGGGCGGAAAAACAGAAGTCAAAAATGACCCACTTCCCATGAACTGAAATTTGGCACACGGACCCGTCTAACCTAACAATGCATCGTATCAAAATTTCAGATCGATCGAACGTACCGTAATTAAATTAATGCATTTTTAGTTTATCCTTATATGAGGTATGTAATTTAAATTCACGGTTTGTTATTGTTTTTTTGCCACGTGAAAGTTTGAGTTGACGCATTGAGGCGACCCAACGAAGCGACGGGGCGCTTTTGTTTACATTTTACGTGTCACTCTGAGCTCGGTCAAGCGAATCGGTGACCAGGCTTTTCCCCTCTCCCCCTCCCACCCACCCCTCCCCCCCCTAGGGTTATGAAGCAAACTTGAGTTAAGACAGATTCAGTCTGTAAATGTTTGAAAATAATCAATACTGTTAGTTATGTATCATATATAAGGTATTTATAGTCAAAAACTTTGTTTTTACGGGTTTGTTTTATTAAATCCCTTATATTAACTTCAGCCGCCGTCTCTGTCTTGGGCTCGGCGGGCGGAAAAACAAAAGTCAAAAATGACCCACTTTTCAGTGATCCGATCGAGCTGACATTTGGCACACGGACCCGACTCACCTAACAATGCATCGTCTCAAAATTTCAGATCGATCGATCGTACCGTAATTAAATTAATGCATTTTTAGTTTATCCTTATATGAGGTATGTAATTTAAATTCACTGTTTGTTATTGTTTTTTTCTCCCACTTCCACGTGAGTTTGAGTTGACGCCGACCGTCGTGTTGACGCCGACCGTCGTGCCGACACCCCCTCACATCCCACCCCCATTTATTAAAGACAAGGGACATCACTCGGTGTCAGTCTGTAAATGTTTGAAAATAATCAATATGTTAGTTATGTCTCATATATAAGGGATTTATAGTCAAAAACTTTGTTTTTACGGGTTTGTTTTATTTTATGGATTCTAATGGGGTCGTGAAAACATCTAGATCTTTGCCTATTCGTTGTCGCTTTGCCCATTTGTTCCTCAATATGTTGGTGATCTGCCTTTCTTCTGTTTTTTTATACTTTTTTTCGCAGACTTTTCTCTTGAATGAAGCTATTCCCTTACACGTTAACGTGTTATGATTCAGACATGCGACCTTATAATAACTGATTGTTCATACAAAAATTTACTTTTGACATGACCAGTCATTGAATGTCCGTTGAGCACAGATTGATGGGACCCGTAGTTATCTTGTGAAGCATAAATAACTCCATCGTCTGACATGTCTTCTCGCCTAGTTCTCACGTGCTAATTAACGAGAGTTTATGTTAAAGATGCATTGTTAATAAAGTCTGGCAGTAATTTTGTAGGTGCATTGTTAATAAAGTCTGGCAGTAATTTTGTAGGTGCATTGTTAATAAAGTCTGGCAGTAATTTTGTAGGTGCATTGTTAATAAAGTCTGGCAGTAATTTTGTAGGTGCATTGTTAATAAAGTCTGGCAGTAATTTGTGTAGGTGCATTGTTAATAAAGTCTGGCAGTAATTTTGTAGGTGCATTGTTAATAAAGTCTGGCAGTAATTTTGTAGGTGCATTGTTAATAAAGTCTGGCAGTAATTTTGTAGGTGCATTGTTAATAAAGTCTGGCAGTAATTTTGTAGGTGCATTGTTAATAAAGTCTGGCAGTAATTTTGTAGGTGCATTGTTAATAAAGTCTGGCAGTAATTTTGTAGGTGCATTGTTAATAAAGTCTGGCAGTAATTTTGTAGGTGCATTGTTAATAAAGTCTGGCAGTAATTTTGTAGGTGCATTGTTAATAAAGTCTGGCAGTAATTTTGTAGGTGCATTGTTAATAAAGTCTGGCAGTAATTTTGTAGGTGCATTGTTAATAAAGTCTGGCAGTAATTTTGTAGGTGCATTGTTAATAAAGTCTGGCAGTAATTTTGTAGGTGCATTGTTAATAAAGTCTGGCAGTAATTTTGTAGGTGCATTGTTAATAAAGTCTGGCAGTAATTTTGTAGGTGCATTGTTAATAAAGTCTGGCAGTAATTTTGTAGGTGCATTGTTAATAAAGTCTGGCAGTAATTTTGTAGGTGCATTGTTAATAAAGTCTGGCAGTAATTTTGTAGGTGCATTGTTAATAAAGTCTGGCAGTAATTTTGTAGGTGCATTGTTAATAAAGTCTGGCAGTAATTTTGTAGGTGCATTGTTAATAAAGTCTGGCAGTAATTTTGTAGGTGCATTGTTAATAAAGTCTGGCAGTAATTTTGTAGGTGCATTGTTAATAAAGTCTGGCAGTAATTTTGTAGGTGCATTGTTAATAAAGTCTGGCAGTAATTTTGTAGGTGCATTGTTAATAAAGTCTGGCAGTAATTTTGTAGGTGCATTGTTAATAAAGTCTGGCAGTAATTTTGTAGGTGCATTGTTAATAAAGTCTGGCAGTAATTTTGTAGGTGCATTGTTAATAAAGTCTGGCAGTAATTTTGTAGGTGCATTGTTAATAAAGTCTGGCAGTAATTTTGTAGGTGCATTGTTAATAAAGTCTGGCAGTAATTTTGTAGGTGCATTGTTAATAAAGTCTGGCAGTAATTTTGTAGGTGCATTGTTAATAAAGTCTGGCAGTAATTTTGTAGGTGCATTGTTAATAAAGTCTGGCAGTAATTTTGTAGGTGCATTGTTAATAAAGTCTGGCAGTAATTTTGTAGGTGCATTGTTAATAAAGTCTGGCAGTAATTTTGTAGGTGCATTGTTAATAAAGTCTGGCAGTAATTTTGTAGGTGCATTGTTAATAAAGTCTGGCAGTAATTTTGTAGGTGCATTGTTAATAAAGTCTGGCAGTAATTTTGTAGGTGCATTGTTAATAAAGTCTGGCAGTAATTTTGTAGGTGCATTGTTAATAAAGTCTGGCAGTAATTTTGTAGGTGCATTGTTAATAAAGTCTGGCAGTAATTTTGTAGGTGCATTGTTAATAAAGTCTGGCAGTAATTTTGTAGGTGCATTGTTAATAAAGTCTGGCAGTAATTTTGTAGGTGCATTGTTAATAAAGTCTGGCAGTAATTTTGTAGGTGCATTGTTAATAAAGTCTGGCAGTATTTGTGTAGGTGCATTGTTAATAAAGTCTGGCAGTAATTTTGTAGGTGCATTGTTAATAAAGTCTGGCAGTAATTTTGTAGGTGCATTGTTAATAAAGTCTGGCAGTAATTTTGTAGGTGCATTGTTAATAAAGTCTGGCAGTAATTTTGTAGGTGCATTGTTAATAAAGTCTGGCAGTAATTTTGTAGGTGCATTGTTAATAAAGTCTGGCAGTAATTTTGTAGGTGCATTGTTAATAAAGTCTGGCAGTAATTTTGTAGGTGCATTGTTAATAAAGTCTGGCAGTAATTTTGTAGGTGCATTGTTAATAAAGTCTGGCAGTAATTTTGTAGGTGCATTGTTAATAAAGTCTGGCAGTAATTTTGTAGGTGCATTGTTAATAAAGTCAGGCAGTAATTTTGTAGGTGCATTGTTAATAAAGTCTGGCAGTAATTTTGTAGGTGCATTGTTAATAAAGTCTGGCAGTAATTTTGTAGGTGCATTGTTAATAAAGTCTGGCAGTAATTTTGTAGGTGCATTGTTAATAAAGTCTGGCAGTAATTTTGTAGGTGCATTGTTAATAAAGTCTGGCAGTAATTTTGTAGGTGCATTGTTAATAAAGTCTGGCAGTAATTTTGTAGGTGCATTGTTAATAAAGTCTGGCAGTAATTTTGTAGGTGCATTGTTAATAAAGTCTGGCAGTAATTTTGTAGGTGCATTGTTAATAAAGTCTGGCAGTAATTCTGTAGGTGCATTGTTAATAAAGTCTGGCAGTAATTTTGTAGGTGCATCGAATACTTTTCTGTAGATTCTATTCCTTGGATTTAGACAAAAAGATATTATAATAAATTGATAATTTTTATAGCGCTGTACCCCAGCAAGGAACTAGGCTTAAAGCGCTTTACATAAACATAATGACATACATATACATCTGAAAAATATAGAGAGAGCTTATTGCTTTAAATTATTCAACAAAGCTTTCTTTCTTTTTTTTATTTCGATTTCTTAAAAAAAAATTAAGACAAAAAATTAATCAGGGCATTCAGAATCGTCACGCGATGCACAAATAATGTTTGTATTTATCGATATTGAAAAATCCAATCAAAATGTGAAATGTTGAGATAATGCGTTATTCTCTATCACCCATGTGGTTTTAATCCCTAGGTCTTATTTTCGGTTTTAATGGACAAACAGAATGTATGAACGGACGTGTTTGAGAGGGGGGGGGGAGAGCTGGTGGTCGCCCAGCAGGTAAGTCCGAAAACACATTAGCTTCACGCGTCACGTGAATGGTCGCATGCGATTACGGATATCGATACAATTGACGGCGGCTACACCCATAACCCCCCGACATGATGAAAAACAAAAAGTGGTATCGATAAATCTAGATTCGATACCCGCGGAAACCAGATTACAGGATTAAAGTTAGTTGTGGAACGGTGTATATTTGTTGCATTGGTAGAACTATGAGCAAGAAAGTAAAATAAAAATAAAAATATCCATTCACACACACACATATACAAGTAATCTGAAGTCTCTCATTCTGACGCCAAATCGCGTTGGAGTCAGTCATCCGTGACCCGAGCTGACGGAGCTCTGATCGTCGGCCCGTGTCGTCACACGCCGAGTCGTGAGTAAACATTCAGTGAACCGTGGCATGAGCATCGAAGCACAACGGTCTGATTGACTAAGGGCAGAACACAGCTTTCCTTTTCTCTGTCATGTGAGTTACCCCTCATTTATTTATGATAGAATGATCTACTTTATAAAAAAAAAGACAGTAAAAATTAGCTTATTAAATTTATTGATTGACTGTATTGGGGCCGTCCATAAAGAACGTCACGCTCCAGAGGGGGGAGGGGGCGTAAGAAAGTGTGACGGGGGAGGGGATGGGTAAGGCCATGTGTGACGTCACGGTGTTTTATATTAAATTTTAATTATTTCGTTAATACAAATATATTGTTTTTCGAAAGTGTGACGTACTTTAAGGAAAAAAAGGGGGGGGTGTCTAAGATTTGTGACAGTGGGGGGGAGGCGGGAGTTTAAAATGGTAAAAAAAAAGCGTGACGTACTTTATGGACGGCCGCATAATTGATACTAATTGATTCGTGAATTGTCATCAGAAATTGATTTTTAAGAAAAATGTCAGCATCTTCAGCACCACATTTAAAGTGGGTGAAATGTTTAATTAAGGTAAGATTGTTACCCAGGGTGATAGGAATATAGACAGAGCAATTTAAAATTAAAGCGAGTAGAATAGCCAAATGATTAACGAAACTGAAAGTGTGATTTGGTTTCAAAATTAAATATGCCCCAGATTATATTGGAAACTCATACAGTAATATAGATGGTTTTTTTTTAATTAACTGGGCATAAGCAGATCTTTAAAGAATTTATTTAAGAAAATTTAAAATGTTTTTAAACGTAACGAATTTCATAATACATTTCTGTTTTTCCTACCTTCTGATATTAACTAAAATATTTTTATATCATTTTATTTACGCGCCTAACGTATTGAACAGAGAGTTTCGTTAAATGGGCACATCTAAAGGATTGTGTTACTATTTTAGATAAGAAATAAAGTAAAAAAATCTTGTACATTTTTAAAATGCTCTTAATCTTGGATTACATGGTTATAAACCCAGAGGGTCGGCGCTTTGAATCTAAAAGTTCAGTGATATTAACATCCATTGTTGTTCATGGGTATCAATAAATGAGGTTATTTACATCGTCTTTTGTGTGTTCATCAATGTCCGAGGGAGACAGTTGTATACGTTACATTGACATACGTTAGAATTCGTGTGTCAAACATTCGTATAAACTCACGTTCCACGTAAATTAAAAATTGTAATCAATTATATTACATTTTCTTTCACATTTTTTTCCGTTAAACATGTGCAACAGTCTTAACCATATTGAGTTGTTGGAGGCCATATGTGACAAAATGTCTAAATGATATTTTGAGTGTCGTCTCTTGTTTGACTAAAGCTGGAATATAGACCTAAGCATAACTTAAGTTAACTGTTCTTATTTTGGTTTTCAGTCGCAAACCTGCACTGTCCGACTGTGTTAAAGTTTTAACACTACTGAGCACAGCCTCTTGTTTGATTTATACATATAAAATCATTTCCTATAATATTTTACTGGGTATATTTAAATAAACGCTTTTATCAACTAGTCACCACATATTTTAATTTAAATATCAGCCTACATATTAAGTCTTGTATCAATTGTTTTTCAACAATCTTAGCCTAAGCAATAAAATGAGATGCGATCCCATATAAATAAGGTGGCAGTGAGGTACCGTAAACTTTCTCGTATATTCGTATGAAAGTAAGGGTTGACTGTTTGGCGTCATTCTTTGAGCAAGACATTACTTTTTGAAAAGGAGCAATGTACAAAAAATATGAATGTATGCTTGTTTGATATTTATGAATTACTTCACCACTGATCCGATTTCCATGAAACTTTAAACTAATACTTACTGCTATATACCAATATACCAGAAAGTTTAGGGCAGGGGAGTTCTACGTACGGCCCACGGGACAAACACGGCCCGCGCATAAATTTTAACTGGCCCGTGTCCTCATCTTTTAAAAAATTAATTAACAGACGTAATATTTCTGTTATAAAATTATATTTTTAAGAAAAGTCAAAATTCTGTGCTGTTTTGAGTACGTCAACAAAAATTGATGACGTTTTATCATTTACCAATAACTTAACCTTCAGAGTCTTAAAGACCAAACAAAGGGAACAGATTTATTTGCTACCGTTTCTTCTGCTGCCATTTACATAAAATTACTATTTTTAAAAAAACTATTTAATTATTACTGATGGTGCCTCTTCCAAGATTGGTGAGCACAGTTGACTAGCAACACTTGTTTGTAACAAAGTCAGCGAAGAGTATGGATCATCTTTTAAACTTCACTGTATCATTCACCAACACGTTTTTTGTGTCAAATATCTTAGATGTGATCACGCCATTTAGCCAGTGATAGAAGCTATAAACTTTATTCACTCTTTAGCACTTGTTTCACTGCCAGTTTCAGCAGTTTTTTTCTTGACATCCAGGGAGAATACGAAGATGCTGTTTATCACAATGATGTAAGATTGCTCAGTGGGGTGACAGCACTTCAGCGCTCTTACATACTTAACAAAGAAATTGGGCAATTCTCGGAAAATAAGGAACAACCAATTTCATAAATATCTGATCCTGCTTGGCTGGCAGATTTTGCATTTTTAGTTGATGCGAGAAGACATCTATACCTTGTTATCGCAAGTCTTCAAGAGAACAATGCAGTGGTAAGCCAATTATATTCACATATCAATGCCTTTGGGAACAAGCTACAGTTTTTTTCAAAGGTAACTGTGTCAAACGCAGCCTAATATCTCACGTTCACATTCACTACAGAAAGTTATGACAAGTTTAAGAAAGAAACTTCAATGCGCAAAGGCAGAGGTCAGAGGTCAGAGGTAAGTTGCAGATAGCATATCCATGGCTGATACATTTCAAAGGCGTTCAGGACTTTGTAACTATTGAAAAGGAATCATGTTCTTTTTTCTTTACCTTTCCATATGGACCCTGATGATGCTCCAGGCCATGCGCAACTGGAAATCATGGGAGTTGCAAAGTGATGCTGAATGTCGCAGAAGACAACACAATTCATACGAGGGCGAGACTAAGTGACTCTAGGCCGACGTCACCAGTTTACAGCAGTCAAGATCTCAGTTTCACCCTTGACATTTAAATTTTGCAATAAAAACTCCTCAACCTATGTCATTTTTGTGTATTATGTTAATCCGGCGCTCGCATATCTTTACTTCATGGACTATGGCCCGCCATGCAAAGCGTTTGGACGCCTCAGGTTTTAAGGGAACTCACTCTCGCTTTATTTTTATTTTTAAAATTGCACAAAACGAAACAAGGAATATAAACATTAAAAGTTTGTGAATCCCCAAAGAAATGTATCTAGACGTCAGACAGAAATAATCACAAGTTTTATATCCTATTCAAACTGTTTAGCTCGGTATCCATCCTGTCCCTTGAGTCCACCTCGGTATCCATCCTGCCCCTTATGTCCACCTCGCTATACATCCTGTCCCTTATGTCCACCTCGGTATTCATCCTGTCCCTTATGTCCACCTCGGTATCCATCCTGCCCCTTTATCCTGTCCCTTATGTCCACCTCGCTATACATCCTGTCCCTTATGTCCACCTCGGTATTCATCCTGTCCCTTATGTCCACCTCGGTATCCATCCTGCCCCTTGAGTCCACCTCGGTATCCATCCTGCCCCTTAATCATGTCCCTTATGTCTACCTCGCTATACATCCTGTCCCTTATGTCCACCTTGGTATTCATCCTGCCCCTTATGTCCACCTCGGTATCCATCCAGCCACTTATATACACCTCGGTATCCATCCTGCCACTCATGTCCACCTCGGTATCCATCCTGCCACTTATGTCCACCTCGGTATCCATCCTGCCACTTATGTCCACCTCGGTATCCATCCTGCCCCTTGAGTCCACCTCGGTATCCATCCTGCCCCTTATGTCCACCTCGGTATTCATCCTGCCACTTATGTCCACCTCGGTATCCATCCTGCGACTTATGTCCACCTCGGTATCCATCCTGCCACTTATGTCCACCTCGGTATTCATCCTGCCCCTTATGTCCACCTCGGTATCCATCCAGCCACTTATATCCACCTCGGTATCCATCCTGCCACTTATGTCCACCTCGGTATCCATCCTGCCACTTATGTCCACCTCGGTATCCATCCTGCCACTTATGTCCACCTCGGTATCCATCCTGCCCTTGAGTCCACCTTGGTATCCATCCTGCCCCTTAATCCTGTCCCTTATGTCCACCTCGCTATACATCCTGTCCCTTATGTCCACCTCGGTAATCATCCTGTCCCTTATGTCCACCTCGGTATCCATCCTGCCCCTTGAGTCCACCTCGGTATCCATCCTGCCACTTATGTCCACCTCGGTATCCATCCTGCCACATATGTCCACCTCGATATCCATCCTGCCCCTTGAGCCCACCTCGGTATCCATCTTGCCCCTTAATCATGTCCCTTATGTCCACCTCGCTATACATCCTGCCCCTTATGTCCAGCTCGGTATCCATCCTGCCCCTTATGTCTACCTCGGTATCCATCCTGCCCCTTATGTCCACCTCGGTATCCATCCTGCCACTTATGTCCACCTCGGTATCCATCCTGCCACTTATGTCCACCTCGGTATCCATCCTGCCCCTTATGGCCACCTCGGTATCCATCCTGCCACTTATGTCCACCTCGGTATCCATCCTGCCACTTATGTCCACCTCGGTATCCATCTTGCCACTTATGTCCACCTCGGTATCCATCCTGCCCCTTGAGTCCACCTTGGTATACATCCTGCCCCTTAATCCTGTCCCTTATGTCCACCTCGCTATACATCCTGTCCCTTATGTCCACCTCGGTAATCATCCTGTCCCTTATGTCCACCTCGGTATCCATCCTGCCCCTTGAGTCCACCTCGGTATCCATCCTGCCCCTTATGTCCACCTCGGTATTCATCCTGCCACTTATGTCCACCTCGGTATCCATCCTGCCACTTATGTCCACCTCGGTATCCATCCTGCCCCTTGAGTCCACCTCGGTATCCATCCTCCCCCTTAATCCTGTCCCTTATGTTCACCTCGCTATACATCCTGTCCCTTATGTCCACCTCGGTATTCATCCTGTCCCTTGTGTCCACCTCGGTATCCATCTTGCCCCTTTATCCTGTCCCTTATGTCCACCTCGCTATACATCCTGTCCCTTATGTCCACCTCGGTATTCATCCTGTCCCTTATGTCCACCTCGGTATCCATCCTGCCCCTTGAGTCCACCTCGGTATCCATCCTGCCCCTTAATCCTGTCCCTTATGTCTACCTCGCTATACATCCTGTCCCTTATGTCCACCTCGGTATTCATCCTGCCCCTTATGTCCACCTCGGTATCCATCCAGCCACTTATATCCACCTCGGTATCCATCCTGCCACTTATGTCCACCTCGGTATCCATCCTGCCACTTATGTCCACCTCGGTATCCATCCTGCCCCTTGAGTCCACCTTGGTATCCATCCTGCCCCTTGAGTCCACCTCGGTATCCATCCTCCCCCTTAATCCTGTCCCTTATGTTCACCTCGCTATACATCCTGTCCCTTATGTCCACCTCGGTATTCATCCTGTCCCTTGTGTCCACCTCGGTATCCATCTTGCCCCTTTATCCTGTCCCTTATGTCCACCTCGCTATACATCCTGTCCCTTATGTCCACCTCGGTATTCATCCTGCCCCTTATGTCCACCTCGGTATCCATCCAGCCACTTATATCCACATCGGTATCCATCCTGCCACTTATGTCCACCTCGGTATCCATCCTGCCACTTATGTCCACCTCGGTATCCATCCTGCCCCTTGAGTCCACCTTGGTATCCATCCTGCCCCTTAATCCTGTCCCTTATGTCCACCTCGCTATACATCCTGTCCCTTATGTCCACCTCGGTAATCATCCTGTCCCTTATGTCCACCTCCGTATCCATCCTGCCCATTGAGTCCACCTCGGTATCCATCCTGCCCCTTATGTCCACCTCGGTATTCATCCTGCCACTTATGTCCACCTCGGTATCCATCCTGCGACTTATGTCCACCTCGGTATCCATCCTGCCACTTATGTCCACCTCGGTATCCATCCTGCCCCTTATGTCCACCTCGGTATCCATCCTGCCACTTATGTCCACCTCGGTATCCATCCTGCCACTTATGTCCACCTCGGTATCCATCCTGCCACTTATGTCCACCTCGGTATCCATCCTGCAACTTATGTCCACCTCGGTATCCATCCTGCCACTTATGTCCACCTCGGTATCCATGCTGCCCCTTGAGTCCACCTCGGTATCCATCCTCCCCCTTAATCCTGTCCCTTATGTCCACCTCGCTATACATCCTGTCCCTTATGTCCACCTCGGTATTCATCCTGTCCCTTATGTCCACCTCGGTATCCATCCTGCCCCTTTATCCTGTCCCTTATGTCCACCTCGCTATACATCCTGTCCCTTATGTCCACCTCGGTATTCATCCTGTCCCTTATGTCCACCTCGGTATCCATCCTGCCCCTTGAGTTCACCTCGGTATCCATCCTGCCCCTTGAGTTCACCTCGGTATCCATCCTGCCCCTTAATCCTGTCCCTTATGTCTACCTCGCTATACATCCTGCCCCTTATGTCCACCTCGCCAATTATTTCTATTTTAAAAGACTGCAGCTGAGAAGTATAATGTAGACTTAAACATATGCGATGACATTTAGTAAATAAGTGATTGATACTAAAATAAAAACAACCCCGTAAAAACAAAGTTTTTGACTATAAATCCCTTATATATGAGACATAACTAAAAGTATTGAGTATGTTCAAAAGTGACAAACATATACAGACTGAAACCAAATTATCTCTCTTGGCTTTAAAACTAGGTCAAAACTCTAGCAGACGACGACTAAACATTATAAATAGTGATTTATATAGATAAACTAAAAATGCATTAATTTAATTACAGTACGTTCGATCGATCTGAAATTTTGATACGATGCAATGTTAGGCGCGACGGGTCTGTGTGCCAAATTTCAGCTCAATGGCTTCACTGGAAGTGGGTCATTTACGACTTTTGTTTTTCCGCTGGATGACGGACGGGACGTCGCGGTCGAGGGACGACGGTCGAGGACGAATGAGACGGCGGTGAAGTTAATATAAGGGATTTAAAAAGTTCGAGCACCTAAGAAATAAGCGATGATAACTAAGCAAACATGCGATGGTAACTAAGAAATATGTGATAAAACCAAATGATTGTGAGGTGGTACCTATCAAATATTCAATAGAAATAGAACCACACAAAAAAAATATGAGCAGATACCTAATAAATTTTTTAGTGTACTTACAAAATTTGTGGTGTTGCCTAATAAACTTCGATGGTCCCTTTAAAACATACGGGGGTATGTTATACATTTGGGATGGTGCCTAAAAAAACAGGCAATAGCTCATAAAAATTATGCGTTGGTAGTGGCCCTTAAGAAATATGAAGTGCCACTACCGTGCTACCTAACACATATGTGTGCTTTTTAACAAATATGTGGTGGTACCTAACAAATATGCATTTCTTTTTATTAGTTTCATTTCTTTTTGCTCAATTTGTTCGTTGAAGAAGGCTCTTTGCCGAAACAGTCGTTGTTTTGTGACGTCTCATACATACCCTGTTTGCATGTTACTTATCAATAAGCATAATTGCAGTCTAACCCACATCTTGTTACCTAATAAATATGCGGTGCTACCTAAAAATATAATATGGGGCTACCTAACAAATATGCGGTGCTGCCTAACAAATATGCGGTGCTACCAAACGATTATGCAGTGCGAAAAAACAAAAAATGCAGTACCACCTAAAGAATATGCGGTGCTAACTAACAAAAATGCGGTGCCACCTTACAAATATGTGGTGCTACCCAACGAATATGCGGTGCTAACTAACGCATATGCGGTCGTATGTAACCAAGAAAATAGAATGTGCTTACCCGTTGATAAAATTGGAAAAAATTAGTATACGATAACATAAAAATACGCTCATTAACCAAACATACTAATCTCCTATAGTTACAACAGAAATGTGACTGCAAAGTTCAGTCAATTTTTTTTGTTGTGGTTTAATTTTAATTCAAGAGTATGGGGACCGCTATGAGAGGGGGGAGGCATGGGTGCCGCGACAAACGGTGCTGCCTGGTGTCCATCACATCTCGAGGTTAGTGGCTAGGACTGATTGGGGTGGGGGAAGGGGGATTTACCCAGTGGAGGGCTTGTGACTCGTGCGGTTGACTACCTCTCGTGATAGGTGGACACGGGCGAGGGAGGAGTAGAGGGTCATTATTTCTGAGCGGATTTAAAGGTAGCAGGACTATATGTGCTTCAGACAATATACCTGTGTGTGTGTGTCTTTGTTGGTCTTCAAAAATATGTGTGGCGAGATTTCAGGTAGCAGGACGATATGTGCTTCAGATAATATACCTGTGTGAGTGTGTGTGTCTTCATTGGTCTTTAATCATATGTGTGTGGGGTAAATGCTTGCAGTGGCGTATCAAATTGCTGTTATTGGAGGGATTCACTCGATGTGTAATGTTGCTGATTCAGGTGTTTTAACATAGAACGATCAGTTAATGAAATTCTTCTTTCTTCGTTCATTTTTCTGTCAATAAAAATTCGTCGTCCTACGTTGAACATCTGGATCATGGTCCTAAAAGTTGACCAAACAATTAACTTAATATATTCAAAATTAGAACCTCTTCTCTCGGAGCCATAAGTATCGTATAAGTATGTTTGGACATAGTCATGGTTTTTATTTAACTCTATTTCACTAAACCATAATACTGGAGCCCTACTTGGATTAAATTAACACCTTTCCCTGTCTCTAATAGATGCTAAATGGTAACTTTCTTACATACAAATTAGTAATATCTAAGCCTTATTTATGTGCGTGTACTTATGGCTCCAAGAGCACGTTTGAACATGTCTTTAATGCGCCTAAAATCGACCAAACTATTAGCTTAATATTTTCAATAGTAGAACCTCATCTCTAGGAGCCATAGCTGTAGTAAAAGAACATAACATAATGGGTAGATATGGCTGATTTCTATGAAAGGAAGTTACCGGATAGAGTTCATAAGAGACGGGGAAATATGTTCATCAAATCCCTGTAAGGCACTATTATTATTTTACCTTAGTGAAAAAGAGTTCAATAAAAGTCGAGACTTTTTGCTGCAAAACAGAATCATTTTCAAAATGGATCTGATTTTACTTTTAGATTTCAAATATTTATTTCGTTTTCTGTGAACACGATATAGGCTTGTTGTGAGTCTTGATTCGTGATCTCTTCCACTGATATACAACAGGAATAGTTTAAAGGCATCTCTATTTATCAATGTATAAGAATCCCTTTCTGCTTTCTTAACTTGTGCTTCTAGATAGACACTTAAATTTCATTACATTTCTTTTAGTACTTTCTTTAAATGTACGTATGTTAACGATGACGAAAGGTAATTTAAAAATAAAATTAATAGTGATTTATTTGATCTAAGTGGGTATACATTTTTCTCACACACATTTTTTTTCAAAAATTATTATTTTCCGTTTCCTTTGATTTTCAAAACATTCACCTTTGACCTCACCCTTTAATCATGTTTTCTTTCTATCCATCATATGTATGCCATTAAAAAAAATAATTCTTATGTTTATTCCTGAACACTGAAGTTGTAAATTGCTTTTAACATCAGTGATGTTTTAAATAAAAATTGTATACAATTAAAATGCGTACTTATTCGGAATAACCATTAAAATGATATATTGCTTTACGGCATAGTAATAATGTCTTCTTAGCATGAAGAAATGTTCCAAGTAAAACATATATTTATTAAAAACGTGACAGAGGGCTTTGTTACTTGCTGAATCATCGTGAAGAGTGCACATGCTCGTAGACGGGACATCGCAGCGAGTCAGTCATGTCGCCTTGCGGTATGACAATAGCAACACATAATTCCCCGTAATCTTCTGTCAGATCTTTTCTTTCCACGTTGACATGAAACGAGGACGCGGCAAGGGCCCAGGTAATTGAAGTGTTGATTGAAGAATATACCTACAGAAACAACGCGAGTTATGCCTTTTTTTTACAGGTGAGTGTAGCGGCTTTGAATCTAGACGACGTATTTACATGATTAAACGACATAATATTGAGTTTCATCAACTACTCCAGATCTGCTATTATGATGTCATAAAATATTGCCACTAGTGTCTATTAGGCTGTATACGACTTGGTGTTTTGTTGTGCGGGCGGACAATAGTAAATGTAAAAAACAATGAATTGATAGTTGTATACCTATATTTTAGTAAGGTTAGTGCAGTAACGGACGTATAGAAATTTGAAGAAGTTAAATTGCCACAAACTCAGTATTTTGTAACTCATTACTGGCAAAAATTGTTTAACCCCCAACAGCAAATAAAAGTGACGATTTCTTTTTTATATTTAGGGCACAATTTTAAACCGAGCAAGGACATTCCTAGTGGGAGGGCGCGGTGAACAGCTTGGCATCGGCTTGTTTGAAAACTAATATTAGATTATAACGTGAATTGTCATTTTTTGGTTATTTGCTTATGTATGTGCTCTATGATTTGATCAAGAAATCAACATTTTATTTCGCTCTTGGTGTGTAAATATATTAGAAGATATCGCATCATAAAATATGTTAATTTAAACAAGGTCCTAGTTGACCTTTAGGAAGAAGTCAAATAACTTTAAATTTGAATGCAAAACCGGTGTATCTTCATACACCATTTATATTATTTATATATAATAGAAGCCAAGTTTCTGTCCTTTCTGTCCGGTCATCTATAGCGATTGGTCCCTCAAACACATATGACTCCTACAGCCAATCATATTGACCACGTTTACGCCATTTACGCGGACGTTCAAACGAGTTATTTTTGGTGCAGTATTTCTTCTAAGACTTTATTTTGAGTTATGCGCGTTAGGATTTATAGCAAAAAGCTCTGTTTTTACGAGTTATTTATTTTAACTATAATGAATAGTATTTTTGACGTGATGCACATGTATGCCGGTCGAGACGGCTGTTGGAGGGGAGTTACAAAGTGCCACCAAACGGTGGCGGAACGTCTTTGGGCGGGCTTTGTTGCTCGTATATATATATTATACAACAACAGTCTATCTTGGCTTATCGCTATTTATTAATTCTGGTACAATCCTAGTGAATATCAGTACAATTCTCTAGTGTATTATGGTACATCACTGTTGTATTTTGGAACAACAGTGGTGTCTTCTAGTACAAGATTGGTGTATTATTGTATATAACCGTATTATGATACAGCTCTGTTGTATTCTGACAGAATACTGGTGTATTCTAGTACAACACAGGTATATTCTATCACAACACAGGTATTACAATATATGTGTATTCTAGTTCAACACAGATGCATTCTCATACAACCCAATTGTATCCTAGTACAACACAGGAGTATACTCATTCACTGCACGCTTGCCTCATTGTTAGTTTCACTATAAAAAATGTAATCGTCTTGACACAATTTTGATTATTGATTTTCTCAATCATCAAAATGATACCTCACGATTACGTCCGCCTTTTAACCATTTATGTTTGCTCTTCTTCATTGCCATCTACGCTTACAACTCTATCGCCTAATACCCCAACACTCTCGAAACCACACAATACGTCCTCTTGGCCTAAATGCTACAATGCCTCCCTTTGATAATTAATTTTCTTTTTCTACTTGTTAAACCGCAAAATGCTTCACAATTCCCATATATCTTTTGGCTCTCTCTATTATACTATTCTCAAATACTTTCGCTATCCACCAATCTTAAAACTGCTAATTCACTTCTATACTCTCCCGCACACCTTCCTTAAATCTCACTATATTGAAACGATTTATAAAAAAAAATCATTCAATCAGATCTTCGTCTCCGATATCATCTGTTTCCATCTGTCTACTCGTCCGCCGTTGTCCCGGAGTAAACGCCCCAATTACTTCACAACCCTCTCAAGACTTTTCCCACTTTCACTCTCGAGCCTTAACCTACTTTATATATTAGATATACATATGTTTATATACGGTATACCTCCCTGATCAGGCGTCATAAGCCCTAGTTATGGTCCCACACTGACGGTGAAATCGCCTTAACATCTAGAGACTTATTTAGCGTCCGGCCCGACAAACCTTGTCAAATGTAGCATGTTTCCTAAATGGAAGTATAGCCTCCAAACCAAACCTCCTGTCGGATGTAGCGTATGTCCTACACAGACTTATAGCCTACAAACCAAATCTCCTGTCGGATGTAGCTTATGTCCTACACAGACGTATATCCTACAAACCAAACCTCCTGTCGGATGTAGCTTATATCCTACACAGACTTATAGCCTACAAACCAAACCTCCTGTCGGATGTAGCTTATGTCCTACACAGACGTATAGCCTCCAAACCAAACCTCCTGTCGGATATAGCGTATGTCCTACACAGACGTATAGCCTCCAAACCAAACCTCCTGTCGGATGTAGCTTATGTCCTACACAGACGTATAGCCTACAAACCAAACCTCCTGTCGGATGTAGCTTATGTCCTACACAGACTTATAGCCTCCAAACCAAACCTCCTGTCGGATGTAGCGTATGTCCTACACAGACGTATAGCCTACAAACCAAACCTCCTGTCGGATGTAGCTTATGTCCAACACAGACTTATAGCCTACAAACCAAACCTCCTGTCGGATGTAGCTGGTGTCCTATTCAACAACTACACTAATGCGACATATTGTTGTTGTTTTTTTACCCCAACACCTGTTTAAAGAAAAGAAAACACAATAATCTAACCCCGGCTTCTCCCCCTCTGCCCCCATGCCCCCTGCCCCCTGCCCCCCACGCCCTCTGTCTTGTCTTCAGGTGGACGGTATTTAGGGACGGGGTAGAGATGGGTTGGGGGGTCTCTTTGTTGAAGTCGTACTTTTAAAACATAATGATGTGAACTGTCAAGAAACACAAGCCCGGGTTACGCAATTAGTTTAATGTTTTAAGGACAGGGCCACGAGCTACCTGACAAATGGACACGAGGATTTAAATGTGGATACCAGACGGTGTGACATGGATTATGGTAGGACTGACTTGTGATCTCTTTGACTTGCTCGTCACTTATAAAAAATAGAGAGTACTTCGTCTAATATCGCAACAGGTGAGGCATTCAATTGTTATGCTAAAGGTTTGTAGAGTTTTAAGGTTTAATCGTTTTTAACATAATTTCCCTTGGGAATTGCGTTTATAGATTCGAAATGTCTGGCCAGTCTTTTGGATCTTTGAACAGCAACTCCTCCTGAACCATGCCAGATAGAGGGTTCGCGTCTTTTCAAATGTGTCAAGGAGGTCTCAAGGAGGTGCACGGGCCAAAAAAATTACCAAAAAGATTTACTGGATTTCTTGGAAAATCCAAAAAATCCGAAAAAATATCAGTATTTTGTAAATTCCTCGCCAAACATAACATCTATCGGATGGAAACAAACGCAAAAGCGGTAGCTAATAATATTTAGAACAATGTTGGAGAATGAATATTTGGAATGACACCGTTCGTTACACCCTCGTGATTTTAGCAGCAATTTGTAGATAGCAATTGTTTTGTTTAGTTTCAAAGTTATTGATTTGGAATGACTTTTAATGTAATCTAGAATGATAGTCAATGGGTTTCTCCCGCTTTGTGAATGCTTATATTAGATTGTTGCGCTGTGCTCATTATATTGACACATTCTTGGAGTGATATAGCGTGAGGGTATATGACGTCATATTGTGTTTACTTTCAGAATAACTGATTTGAATTTACTTTTAATGTAATCTAGAATGATTTCCCTTGAATAAAAAAAAATCAAAATCCTTTGTTGGAAATGCGTTTAAAAAGTCAGTTTTTACTACTTATTTTAAATGTATGGTTGAAGCCGTTGGCGCTTATGCCATCTAAAAAAGAAGAAAATAGAATAATCAATATTTTATGTAACTATTTTTAACTAAAATAGTTGTAAAATAAGACACTTAGTCACCGTTAAGCAATTTATTATATAGTAATATAATATGATATCTTGTAAATTATTACAATATGTGATTATTACAATATGACAGCATTGACATGTAGTTGTCGTTCGAAGTCGTGATTCGTATCGGGGATTTTGGGAGCCTATGGTGTTCGCTTAGAAAATTTCCCAAGGGAACAATGAGTCTAAATGAGTCTAATAAGCATGTCTGTTTAATTTTTCAATACCATTTCGCAGTTGTTTTTTTTCCTCTCATTTATATGTAAGTAAATCAAGTATTTTATAATCATTACCTATTGGTGAGGCGCCAATCGGGTTATAATTTTAAAAAATTTTAAAAACTCAAAACACAACATACTTAATAGTATTAATGATAATTCAATTACTGACCTATGTACACAACCTAATTTATATTTATAATGCTAATTCAATGACTGACATATACACAACAGGCTTTATATTTATAATGGTAATTCAATGACTGACCTATGTACACAATGACTGACCTATGTACACAATGACTGACCTATGTACACAATGACTGACCTATGTACACAATGACTGACCTATGTACACAATGACTGACCTATGTACACAATGACTGACCTATGTACACAATGACTGACCTATGTACACAATGACTGACCTATGTACACAATGACTGACCTATGTACACAATGACTGACCTATGTCCCACTGACTCGACCCAATAGTCGCCCGAGGCCAACCACTAAATATTAATGGCGATTCTAGTGATAAAAATTCTGCCATTAGGTCCAGCTTCTATTTATGTCAGCTGTAGGTTATGTTCAAAAGACCGTAATCTTAAAGTACATGTTCGCATTCTAACCAGATGTATAATGAGTAGTGTTGATCTCATTGGTAAAAGTAAAATCTGACAAATTTGCTGTGTCATTGATATTTTCAAAAAATCGTTGTTCAAACGTAAAAGACACTTACCCTTCACCGCTATACAACACCCCTGGTGTCATAGATCAGGTCTCTATATTTGTATGCTCGCCAATAGGACTTTGGATTTCTTCGTAGGAAGTTTTCAAATAAATTCAGTTTTGAATTAACGTCTTGCGCATGAAATATCGTATATATTGCATTGATAATCTAGTTAATTCAAATCGTTGGTAATTTTTTTTTAAATTCTTTAAATAGTATTACTAACAAACTTGTTAATTACTTTGTTTAAATACGACATTAAGAAATAATATAAAACAGCGAGTCATTAACTGTTTCTCTGGATATGTGTTAAAGAAATATTATTATAATCACTAATATAATTTCTCGTTGACGCCTAATCTGGACTCTAGTTGACAACATGTTTCGGGTAAAAGGTATTTCATGTTATTGATAAATGGTTGCGATTGATGCATGTCGGCATAAACCAAATTACTTTGTATTACAATCCATCAACATCCGTTATGTCAAATCTTACAATCTGATCGCTTGCAGGCTCAGAAATTGACGAGACGTCACATCGCGATTACTTTCCGAAACACACGCTGACATGACCTACGACAAAACATTTTCTGGTGGTGGGTGCTATTTGCGACGTTCCTTTTGAGAACCGTTTGTTTAACTCGAAATATTAATTGATTTAATTCTTGAATTGACTCGTTACATTAAATATAATTTTTTAATTTATCAACACATAATTTCATGACCAAGTGAACTACATTTACGCACGTTATTGCACGTGAGTTGAGTATAAAGTCTAAGAGTCTAAGAGTCTAAGATTCTAAGAGTCTAAGAGTCTAAGAGTCTAAGCTGCGATTTAAACCATTTAATCTTCAAGCTGCTCTATTGTGCGCACGCTCATTTACATTGTACTGATTAAATCTCACGTCAGAATATTGATGATTCATTAATTTCGAGAAAGTAGAACAATTCAGCCCTGTCTTATGCATGTGTATGGCTAAGTGATTATAATCGGGTATTTACGACTTGTAAACTTGGACCACTGCATGCAACCATTTCTGTGCAATCTGTCCCAATAGATGCCTTAACCTCATTCAAGACCACCGCCCCCTCCCCCCACTTATGAGGTTTAACATATGCGGTTCATTCATTCTCTCACTTATGGATCTCTCTTTTGCCTTCTAAATTAGAAATCTTTAATTTTTATACCAAACACTCGCCCCACGTTTTTATTCATTTTAAATCGAAGTACTTGAACTTTTAAGTTTTAAATTATTTTCTTCTTTTTAGTCCACTTATAAAAACGTGGTTTTTAAAAATCATTTTTTTCACATTTATTTATTTATTTATTTTTTTTGGTAAAACTTACTAGGTCTCTACAGAAATACAAGGAAACACGCATTTGTAGGACCCCCATTTGAACATACTCCAATCAATTTTTGCAAATCAAATGCCTTTAGATAATAATGACTCACATATCTCCTCTAACTCCATCATACTCTCATAAACATACAGAAGCCCCCCCTCCCCCCCCACCTACTCACTCTCACTTCTTTCCCCCTCCCTTAACTTCCATTTATCATTGCCAAACACGACCTACGAAAGACAATCAGAATTTGTTTCCAAACATGCTAGCAACTCGCGTTTTTTTTTATATCAAGGGTCGCGGGTTATCAGCTGGCATGACACGTGATCATCGTTTCATAACACTGGGCTGGAGCATTAATCCCGTAGGGGCATTTGATGTTAAACCTGTGAGTGAAAACAACTAGAGAGATAAAAACATTCTCACAAAGCTTAAATACAGTGCAATTTTTAAGGTTTTCTCTTTGTGTTAAACGTATTGCCGACTTCCGTCCGTCTCTTGAGACAAGGGTGCTTCTTTTTCATGCCCAAGCCTTGAATTCAAGTATCTTTTATAAAGACTTTGTATTGAAACTCTATATGATTTTGTCCAGTATTTAAATTTTTAACACGGATAACATGCACCGATCCGCTCACACATTTTTCTCATTCACACACAGACACATCAAATATCGGATTAAACTCTTAAAGTGACATGCGGTGATGCAATATCAGTGATGACGTGAAATGTTTACGAAAACACAAGCTGCCTGGCCTTCCACGACCGCTGGAATCGTATAGTTCATTGCCGTGTCCCACTTACCTGTTTTTGTAAGGCGGTGATAGTTGCTCAATTAACATTGTCGGAATACTTGGGAGTTAGTGTCAAGGCCAGGGTCAAGGGCGGCACCCAACAGGCGGGGGAGGAGGAGGGAGGTAGTAGTTTCACTAAATGATGGCAGTGGTTGAAGACTTATAAGGACTATGAAATCCAGGCAATTGATAATAAACTTGACATGACCCGCGGCGTAGCATAGGCCACAGACTTGCTCATATATATCGCAAAGATCAGTTGGGGGGGGGGCCGGACACAAACAGCAGTAGGAAGAAATGAAAACGACGTGAGTGAACATCGGGGGAGGGGGGAATCGCCACCGCATTGTTTATCTTGAGACATGCGCACTGTGGTTTTTGTGTACCTGACCCCCCCCCCGCCCCATCCCTTACTACCATCGCTTGCCAACCATTAACTGTGATTGGCCGACCCTAGCGAGGGTCATTCGTCATGCTTATTTGCACTCGACTTGTGCATGTTCTGGTGAATTATATATAGATAAGATAATACTATAGAACATTGCAGTGTGATTGACGTAAAATGTAACATGTCAAAACAAATGGAGCGACGAAAAAGCGTAACCAGCAAAACTACGTTTTAGGAGTCTTACGGTAACAACCTAAACCGCTTGGACAGAAGGAGCCGGAATCCCCACCTATCGCCTCGTTTTAATTAATACAATAGCCATTGACACGCATTTTTAAAAATTTGAACCATTTTTATTAAAAAGGAAATGATTCTATTAGCCTTCATCGCGGTCATAAACGAAGTTTCTCTGGGGAGTTAATGTTCGATAATTGGTTTGTGTCAAGGTGACCTAGACTCTTTAAAAGATCTTAGATGACGGGAAATTTAAGTTCGACTTTGAAGTTTTAATTTTGTTGTAGTTGTGTGAATGTATGTAGTTATGTATGGTGTACTTACAACAGATGAGTGTGGACAATCTTTAGCGGCAATCAACGCTATTATAGCAGAAACATTTTATTTATGTTTGGATCTGAATATCTTAAAACGGTTTTTAAAAAAATGTATTTAGTAAATACTCATTTATGCAAGCCATACCTTATGGGTAAATGGACGTTAGACACATTATTAACCCTTTAAATATGATAACATCTTGTTGATATTTCGTATATAAGGATTATGTTTTAAATATATTTTTTTTTGAAAACTTTCACATAGTTTCTAATGTTGAGCGTTTTTAAAAGTGTTGTAAGGGCGCCATTATAAGATCACAAATTAAAATTAACTTTTATTTAAAAGCCTAACGTATTATGTGTCATAAGATTATAATTTTACTTTTAATCGTTATTTGAAAGTGCATTTAGCTTTTTCGGCTTTTAAAGTTTAGAATTGAATAAAAGTCATAATTTAAAAGTTTAGCTTTACTGTCTTATAAGTCCAAAACTTAATAATCAGCCATATTTACAAGTAGGTACAGCTCAAACTGTTTAATAAAGTTTAGAATTTAATAATCAGAGTTATTTAAAAGCTTCCTTATGATGTATATAATTTAAACATTAAATAACAAGTCCTTCCCCGTTTCAAGTTAAAAATAAAACGGCGCTGGTTGGGTTGAATAAAAGTCTCCTCCATGATGCAACTCGGCCATTGGTTTCTACTCGACTTATCACAGTCTCGACATCTTGTTAACCGCCATTCACACGAGACTCAACGGGCAGACGAGATGTCCTTGATGTAACCACGCTGTGGGCCGTGTGGGTATCAATGTGGGTAGATTGACTCCAGCTGTATTTTATAATAAAAAGAAGTTTTCTGATCAGATTAAGATTGCCGGGATAAAATAGTTCTAGGAAATAGTTTTTTTTAATAGAGCTGATGGGAGTTTTGAAGTTGCAATGGTTTATTATAATGGTGTTCTATAGGTGTATTCGTAGCAATGGCTTTTAGAGATATATTTTTTTTATATTGTGGAAATGAAAGTATGCCTATATTTATATTTTGCTTACTGAGTTTATTTGTCTTTTTTCATAAAAATAAACGTTTTACTGCTACGAGTATTTTAAAATATTGAATTATTTTCAGGTATCAAAAAACATTCTCACCTGGAATGTCTATAAATTTTAGCATCTATTTCACATATTCCCATATGACACAATGTGTCTGAAGATATTTCACATATTCCCATACGACACAATGTGTCTGAATCTATTTCACATATTCCCATATGACACAATGTGTCTGAAGATATTTCACATATTCCCATACGACACAATGTGTCTGAAGATATTTCACATATTCCCATACGACACAATGTGTCTGAAGATATTTCACATATTCCCATACGACACAATGTGGCTGAAGATATTTCACATATTCCCATACGACACAATGTGGCTGAAGATATTTCACATATTCCCATACGACACAATGTGGCTGAAGATATTTCACATATTCCCATACGACACAATGTGGCTGAAGATATTTCACATATTCCCATACGACACAATGTGGCTGAAGATATTTCACATATTCCCATACGACACAATGTGGCTGAAGATATTTCACATATTCCCATACGACACAATGTGTCTGAAGATATTTCACATATTCCCATACGACACAATGTGGCTGAAGATATTTCACATATTCCCATACGACACAATGTGGCTGAAGATATTTCACATATTCCCATACGACACAATGTGGCTGAAGATATTTCACATATTCCCATACGACACAATGTGGCTGAAGATATTTTACAAAAATATTATTATTATTATACCAAGACAAAACTTCTGTTTTATGGATCTAAATTGATGTGAGAACAATCCATGCTTCTGACTTCTAATACATTTATAAACTTAAGTTTTTACCTGTCTAACATTCATTAACTTGCTTCTTTTGTTTCAATCAATTTAACAATCCATTCATTTACTTTTTGAGTTATTACAGTTCGATAAATAAGAACATTGCGTATCTTCTACCCATAGGCGTGTTACGAGAGAAGGGGGGTACATGGTCCCAAGGAACCAAGGTACCGGGCGCCAAAAAGAGGCTTATAATGGCAAATGAAAAAAATATATATTTATTGAATGTTGGGATGTTGTCTTTAAAGTTTGTAAACGGGTGGGAAAATATCACATTTACGCCTCTGCCTTACACTCTCAGTTACCAACACTCATAACTATCTAACTTATTCGATCAAGGTATGTGGTATTCAACTTATTAGATCAAGGTATGTGGTATTCAACTTATTCGATCAAGGTATGTGGTATTCAACTTATTCGATCGAGGTATGTGGTATTCAACTTATTCGATCAAGGTATGTGGTATACACCTTATTCGATCAAGGTATGTGGTATTCAACTTATTCGATCAAGGTGTGTGGTATTCAACTTATTCGATCAAGGTATGTGGTATTCATCTTATTCGAATCGACTTTGGTTGGAGCTTGTAGAACCTCTTTCCCACTCGCTACCACAATGACATGATCACAGAACTGCTCACACCACCAGAGGCTGACATCATTATTTCTACTTTTTTTTTGGTTAATTTATTTGAGATTTGAATCATTCAATGTTTGTCCTTCACACAGAACTTCGTCTACTTCAGAAAAGTCCCAAAATAACCCCTTTACCCCAACCCCCTTTTTTCCGATTCTCTTCCCCGAACGATTACGTTGTTCCATCGTGATAAGAGATGGGGAAAAAAACACAATCCTCTTGTGTTTAGGTTCAATTTAATGACTAATACTCGTGAGATCGCTATCTATGAAATGTAATGGCGTCACTTCCGTCGCTAATTTGCATCATTCTGTGGGTCGGCGTCTATAAAATCCACTCGAGCGCACCTCGACAGAGATTAATTTTTGGGAGGTAGTTGAACAAACGTCACGAGTCTTTCCAAAAGGTTTCATTTGTAGAAGTCACGTGATAAATTTGGACCGAGGGTTCTCATTTATTTTCCCTTACTCCACAGTTTAATTGTGTGCATTCACTCTATAAAAGAGGGCCGATCAAAAGTATAAATAAAGAGAGTCGTACTTTATACTGATATTTATACTGAATACAGGACATCACTCTATTAAAGAAGGCCGAACATTATACTAAATACAGGACAGCACTCTATAAAGAGCGCCAAAACATCCAAGCCTGATATCACCTAACCATGCAGACGGCAGAACCAAGTCCTACAATTTTTTTTCCCGCCCGCGTCAAAAGTTCAACGGGGCAGAACTCACTCAAGCGCTGACGAAACAAACACACAACCGCACTCTCGTGAGTCCATACACTTTAGATAAATCTCCGCTGGCGAAAAGACTCGCCAATAAAAATTCAATTAGAGCAGATAAAGAAGAAAAAAAGAATTTATATTAAAAAAAAGAAAAGAAAAAGAAACACCTAAAGCGAAAATCGATTCCCTCTTTTGTGACGACTTGATATTTTATCGGCTACATTGATCTCTCTCAATAGAGCCCCTTATCGACTAGTATGTTCTGTCGTGATTTTTTCCCCCTTTATGGTATTTTTTCACCACTGCCTCACCCGTCGCGTTGTGAGCCCGGCTTCAACTAAACAGTGAGCAGAGTTAGAGATTAGCATGCAAATGCGAGCAATATTGGATAGATGCGGCGTCGACCGAGGAGTGTACGAGGGGGGGTTTTTGTGTGTGGGAGAGGGAGGGGTTCTTGAAGGGAGTGTCACCGGTTAATAATTTTCATACAATAACCACGAGTGTGGATTTTGTTGAGAGCTCAATAAATATAGAGATGTTGGGGGAAGGCGGGGGTCGCAGGTGAATGAGTACATTTCGTCAGTGGTGACCATACTGACTTTACTCATTAGCGCGGGGTTTTGGATTCATACGAAAGGGGGGGGGATAGGAATGTTGTGTAGTTTCCATGGTGCTTTAAACATGGGGAAGTGTTTCCTCGTCTGTTTGAATACGAGACTTTGATCCATGCAGCGGTAGGAAATAAATAAACTAAAATCGGAATGATGAGAACACAAATAAGAACAGTAAGGTTTCAGTAAAATCTTGAACAAAGACAATAACGTAATGTTGGAGTTTATATGCCAGAGACGAAACAAAAAAGCAAGCATTCAGTCAAGATGTCGTATATTGAAATTTGCCAAAAACAGTCTTACAGATGGTATTGTGGTCTGCCAGGCGCTGGAGTAACATGTCAGTGGTATCGTGGTCTGCCAGGCGCTGGAGTAACATGTCAGTGGTATCGTGGTCTGCCAGGCGCTGGAGTAACACGCCAGGCCCACTCGTGAGTTTTCGACTGCGGTACAGAAATTTCTTGATTAACCGGAAGTGGCGTACACGTCTGGTCCCAGAATGCTGCAGGGTGGCTATTTGACTTATTGTTACACCTCGGGCGGTGTACGTCACTGGTTGTAGCGTGAGTTTCCTTTATCTTTTTGTGAAATTTTGACAAAATGTCCAACTATCTTCCAGGACGCTGGCTATCTGATATGTGTCCCGTGAATTAAAACAGCTATACAATTAATCAACCTATCCTTATTGTATCATCTTAAATCACCAAATTGTACATGAACACTAAGTCTATTTCACGTGTATCATCTGTTGAAATCATTGTCCCACTCACTCAACTTGAATAGAATGTCATTCACGGTTCACCGACAAAACGGCCCAGGACAAAACGGCCCTAAACTAATAGATGGACTATAGTCAAAAATACAATAAAATATTATATTCGTATTTTTACTCACCGATTCAGTGTCAGGTTTAGTTCACAAGAAACAACAACAATGTAATCACAAGAAAGAATTTAATCGCCTTTACTCGATATGGTACAAAGTCACAGTTGTTTGTTGTTAATAGCATCACAAGAAATAATTTTACAATTAATTTGACCACTTTTTTTAAAGGTGAAAAAGTTGACAAAAGTTTAAAATAGGAAGAAAAAAAAAGTATTTTTTTTTGTTAAAAAATGTAAACAATTTGTCTGAGGCCATTTTGAACGGGGCCGTTATGTAGGGGCCATTTCGTCCGGTGCCGTTTTGACAGGTCACGTGAATCACGTGTTTTTCGTTTACGTCTTTTCGTTTTTACTACAGAAATATATTTCCTTACAACAGAGGATTTCGAGGCAATTCGATTCTAAGGTGCATTCAGTTTAAATAACGCCTTGTCGTGTTGAGGTCACAGTGGGATAAGAGCAGAGTCCAACAAGGTCGATATACTTCTTCAGTTGGACTTTCGGAAAACTCAGTTTTAAGTCGAAATGAGGGTCGTGAAGTAGAGGGGGGGGGGTGTTGATAAGGCAGGCACCCGTTACGTCACAGAGACACTATTCCGGCCTGTCACCCAATAACTTTCAAGATCAACTTTTCTCACATGCGTCCATTGGGAGACTGAAGCATGGTCTCCCATTCCATCCACACACTACACTATAAACACCAGGCATTATGGTGTAAACTGCCCTATCTGTAAGACAAATACGGAAAAGATCAATACTAAATTAGCCAAGTTTGAAGTAGCGGGCCCGTTTGTGACGTCTTCCGGGTCGCACTTAACGTCGTCACAAGGACTGGACGAAAGGAGCACAAGGGAGGAAACCGTCCGGTATTGTTAGACAGTTACCTTTCCTTTACATTAAATTTCGCTACATTCTAACATTGGAAAATGTTGTAAGTAAGTGTAATGAACTTACGCAGTAGTTGACGAAATGGTGCATTTAAGATAAATTAACATTTTTTCAAACAAGACAAGAGGACAACTGAAAAATACCAACATTTTGAGCGTGTCTGCAAAAATTCTTCAAATGAAGGGGGACAAAAATTAATACGCTTTTTTAAGGACTTACTTAAAAGATATGAAAGCAATTCCAGCGGAAAGTTTCCTCCGGATCGCAGTTATGTTATTGCTTTTTTCCAAAAAAATCTTATTTGTGTAATGCATATTGGAAAGTCTGCAATTTGACGTCAGATAAAACACGTTGAGATTACAAAAGTTGTTTTTAAAGTCTAGTTGATGTAAATTATTTAAACTTATCTCTAGACAAAGATTCTATTAAATAACATGAAATTATGGTTAAGGAAGTTAGAGTTGTCAAGCTTCAAACTTCATTGAATTTCTGTCAAAATTTTAATTTTATATCATATGTAACGGTCATTTTTATGGACGATTCTCCAAATGTGGATTTGAAGGGGGTTAAAGGGGAACAAAACAAAAAATGTAGAGGAAAATTAAAGATTTTAACAATTTCCTCTTCAATGAAAACTGACAAATATCAATTTAAGTACAGCTTATATTGAACGTTGTCTTTTTGAACCTGTTTTAAATTTTTTAAATGTTTAATTATTATTATTATTTTTTTTTGTATATTTTTTTTTGGGGGGGGGTATTATTTTATTATTTGTTATTGATTTTGTGTGTGTTTATTTGATTATCATGTTTTTGGCATTTTGTTTGCATTATATTTTCTGTTTTTGTACTGCAATTTGTTATTTTAAAAATTAACACATGTATACACACATATATATTTATATAAATGTATTATTTGTAAACTTTGTATTCACCAATTAGTTTGTTTTATAGTTTGTTTTTTTCATTTCGTATTATTTACTTATTATTAATTTTTAAATTCTATTTTTTATTTTTGTGTTGAAAATATTGCTTGTTGAAATTAATAATTTAATGATGACGAAAAAAGTAGAAGGTGTTGACTTATGCAAAGACAAAAAATTTAAATTTAAACCATTTTCTCCCTCACGTGATTTTAAAATATTATACCCAACAATGGATCCGACACTGAATAATGTATTAAATAAAACAAATAAAACGAAATCGTTTTTTTTTCACATGTCAGAATAAAATATCTTTAATCTTTTGGGGTCTTTTCCACCGCAAACCGCCTTCAGTAACGGGAATTGTGACATAACACGATTCACTCAATGAATATTCATAAACAAGAAGAGAGTTCCCCGCAATTCCGTCTCCTCTGTAAAGCCATTCAGAAGATTACCCGCCTGGCGGTATGATCAACTCTAGCGACACACGGGAGTCTTGTCTTGTCAAACACTAGTATCCCTTTTTTTTTAAAGCAAGTTTCAATTTTTAACACCACTTTTATAATATTTTTAAAATGAACCCAAAATAGGGATTATATAAAAATACTTTGTCATCCAATGCTTTTCATCTTGTTATAAATGATTGTAGTCAAGTGACAAGATGAGGTGTTACAGTTAGAATGGTGTTCTGTACGACTATGCCGAATTTGAACAAAATTCCAAATGCTCATTATCAAATTTAGACAATACTAACATTCCTAAATTCCTAATTTCGTCAAATACCACAAATGTCTTAAGTAAATTTCGTCAATACCAAAAATTGTCTATACCAACATTTGTAAATACCATAACTTATCTATACTAAAATTCTTCATTACCAAAGTTTGTCTACATTATAATTTGTCAATACCAACGTTTGTATGCACCAAACTTCGACTGTAAGAACTAATACGACAGAGACAACACAAGGCGTTACTAATACTGGACACTGGGAGTATTTGACTGGGACTATTATTTTATAACCAACAATGGACAGTGTCTATGTACATGCGGTATTAATGGGAGAAAAATTTAAACATCAAACTATCAATGTTATTGCCTTTCCCAGAATCTCAGCGAAAAAAAGTTTATTTTCATAGTCGTAGATTCCCCTTAGGAATCGAGTCCAAACTTTTCCATCCTGATTAGTCCAATCAGTGGCTTATCGTTTTTGAATGAATGAGTGAATGAATGCATTCTTCTAAAGCGCTAACTCCATCCATGCTATCCTAGAATGTTCGTTGCTATCCTAGAATGTTCGTTTCTATCCTAGAATTTTCGTTGCTATCCTAGAATGTTCATTGCAATCCTAGAATGTTCGTTGCTATCCTAGAATGTTCGTTGCTATCCTAGAATGTTCGTTGCTATCCTAGAATGTTCGTTGTTATCCTAGAATGTTCGTTGCTATCCTAGAATGTTCGTTGCTATCCTAGAATGTTCGTTGCTATTCTAGAATGTTCGTTGCACTCTGATGTTAAAATCTCTATTAAATAATAGCGTCCTGAAATTTTTCTTTAATGTTTCTTTTTTTTAAAACACGTTTTCTATAATTTCGGAAGATAGTTCCACAATTTTGAAGAATCGATTGAAATGAAAGCACGTCAAAAGACTTTCTCCTGTGTTTATCTATTTGGGGAACTTTAAAAAGGGACTGCGTAGAAGATCCCAGTTCCTTAGGGATACATGTTGCAAAGTTAATTCCTTTATATACTACGGCACTGATCCATTTTTCTACTACCTGTTAACTCAAGATTTTCAATTGGATCAGTAATAATGGTATTTTTTTTTCTGGAAATAAAGGTAACATATCAACTTATCAACATTGATAATGTATTACTAACAATGTTAACAATCGAAATAAATGGTCAGATTTTTCTTCACATTTTTTTCAGTCACATTGTTAATATTGCCATTCGTTGAACAAGGGAATATCACTAGCTCTTTTAGGATTAAGTTTATTTTATTTAGGATATGGCGTTTAATATATTTGTGGGATTAATATAGTGTCGTATTAAAATTTGGAAATTGTTTATATCCTTACCCTTGTAAAGAAGCTATTTAAAGACATATGTAAATTAATTTAAACATGGCTCATTTATTATATTTTAAATGAAGACGTAAAGCATGCAGGTTCAGGAGCGGAGAAGTTAGTCAATTAATCCAATAAATATTGAAATCATTTTGAGAACCACTTGAGTTAAGGTTTGTTTTCTTTATTATCTTGTATTTCATTTTATGTTTTCAATGAGCAGTTGAACCCAATGGATGGCTAACCCCAGAGTTAAAGTAATGTTTGATAGCTCAAATTCCTTTTAAAGGGAACCAATCAATAACGGCATCACTGCACTACCAGTTGCCGAACTTGATCCGTGGGATGAGGTGGAGTCAAGCCAGCACCAGGAAAAGTGGTCGGAAGGGGAGGTAATAGTAAGTGGGAGAGGGGGGGGGGTCGAACGGGGTGTTTGGTGATGTAGAGTGTAACTAAAATTTGTGGGGTTGTCCACCCTGGGTTGGTGATGGGTGAAAGGTTGAGAATGGTGGAAGTGGGTGTCAAGTTCTGCTGGGTGTTTGGTGGTACTGTTGCTGGTATTTCGGCTTGTATTAATGCAGTAGTGGAAGGGGTGCGGAAAGGTGGTTTTGGTTGTGGAAGCTTTGAAGAAGGTAGAAATACTCCGTTAGTTTCTTGAATGACGTGATTGCGATCTTGTGTGAACATTTGTTTACTTCTAATGTCGTTATTGTGATTGTATGTAGATGAATATGTGTGCATGTATGTATGTTTGCGAGATTATCCGAAAAGATTCGCGACATTTGATACGTGCAAGATTTGTGTCCTTGTAGATGGCGAAAGTTGTTTGTCGTCTTGGCTTGAGCCATACTGTTTGTTGTTCCCTAAGTCAAACTGTGTGTTAACTGTGCGTGGTGTCTGTCATTCTTTGCGATGACTGAACATAATACTGTACTTACGTGTGATAGTTAACATTATATTGCACTTGTGTGTCTGATTAACGTGATTATTATTGAGATCCAAATAACGCTATACAGCGTTTTAGTGTCTGGTTAGTTTTTTTGCTGTGTAACAGAACAACTTTTTAGTGTCTGGTTAGTTGTTGTTTTTCCGTGTAACAGAGCAACTTTTTAGTGTCTGGTTAGTTGTGTTTCTGTGTTGTAATATAGCAACTTTTTAGTGTCTGGTCAGTTGTGTTTTTGTGTTACAGTGAAACTTTTTCGCTTAATATCGCTACGGGATAAAATAAATCCCTTTAAATTTAAAGATCAAGCGTAACTTCAAGTTAAGTTCACAAAAATCACGTTTTGTAACCGAGTATTTTTTTCCAATGTGACTTGAAACTAAATCTCTTTCACTTTTTAAGGCGATCCTTATGTTGAATTTGATGAAGACACATAAAATAGAATGCTGAAATAGTTGTGTGTGGTGGGGGGGGGACGTGCTGTGCCAGTTGATACTGTTGAAAGTGAGACCAGGTGCTCACCCGATAAAACAGATTCATTTTCAATAATCTGCATGCTCGCGTCGATAGGCCTAATCGATATTTTTGTTTACCTTAGGGTCATGTGAGTGATGTTAAAAATGATACATCGATTGTCATTCAGACTGTTAATTGGAAAGTTAATTCAATGGTTAGTTTTATTGTTTAAATTGATTGTTTCTTGGATGTCAAATGTATATTGCTCTTTGCTTTCTTAGATTGTTAATTAAATGGCTAATATATTGCTCCTTGCTTTCTTAGATTGTTTAATTGAATGGCTAATATATTACTGATTGCATTCTGGGGTTGTTTAATGAATGGCTAATATATTACTGGTCAGTTTTTATTTAGTTATTTTTATCCTGGCATAATTAATGGAATCTTGGCCTGACCTTACAAAATGGTGGGTCTCAAACCAATCGACTTATTTATATCTCATAGGGTCTTTCACGTGCATAATGTTTTATCACATGACACCTTTGACCCAGATATTACAAGAGTTCGCCAACCAGCTTATCTTATATGATGGCGTAGCTCTACGACTTCCAGCCATATACAATACACTTATCTTATATGATGGCGTAGCTCTACGACTTCCATCCATATACATGGGCGTCGCTAGGAATTTTTCCAGGGGGGGGGGCAAAAAAAATCCCACTTTTTTTAAATTTTAACTGACAATGCCATACAGGTACAATTTTCAATTAAATTCAAGTTAAGTATAAAATAAGGGTTGAAAAAAGCCTTAGAAATTAATAAGACTTACAAATTAGTGCTGTAATAGCTAAAAGACAACATTTATTAATGCATTTAATAAATTAAAAACTTTTTTCTCAAATGTAAGCAAATGCCCCCCCTTGCCCCCCCTTCCCTACGCCCATGGCCATATACAATACACTTATCTTATATGATGGCGTAGCTCAACGACTTCCAGCCATATACAATACACTTATCTTATATGATGGCGTAGCTCTACGACTTCCAGCCATATACAATACAATCGCTACTGTAAACCTTTAGTCAGAGACGCATTGACACTCATTTCTATAAGATTTATCATTGTTCAAAGGAAATGAGTGAAATCTTCATAAATTGTGTAAATAATAACGAGTAACAGAAAATGTGAACATGAGCTATCCCCACTACGGGTAAAAATAGTTCACTTACAATGTTTCCATCGTCAAAGAGAATAATAATATTAAAGTTTTCATAAATTCAAGCTGATAAAAGTAAATTATTATAATGCTCAGACAACTGTGAATGATGTCAATTAAGAAAAAGCATTACAACATTTTTAGTATACTTCAGTATCGTATACATTCTAAGCTTTCGATGTTATTTTACCCGCATTTTCCATGTTCTGATAATTTGGTATTGGTCAGTTCTAATGGGAAATTAATTCTGAATGGTTTGGGAGAAATGTGTATGTATAAACCCTAGCCTCAATACAACCCTTGCCATGATAACTAAAACAAGGTCAGATACTACGAAATGGTGATTAGCATACTTTTATTTTCAATGGCTTTGTGCCATCCTTTTTCCTCAATTTTTTAAATGGATGCATAGAGGCATTATTTAAATTCACATATTAATTTCTTTATTTTTGTTCTAGTCTAGACATTTTTTGAAAGGTTTATACATGTATATACTTTCATTATACCTTAAAAGTTATTAATTAAGGTCTGTTAAAACCTGCTTCAAACTTTTTCGATGTCCAATAATATCTACTAATTAGAACCATCCTGTTAAAGGTGACTCCGTAGCAAACATGAGTACCCGCCAGTCACATTTCTTCACAAAAAAGTCCAAAATGGCATTTAACTTCTCTTATTATGACTAAATCCTCTCTATATTCATAGACGCCTTTTATAGTCCCCAAAAGACTATAAACAATCTTCAGTTTCTTACTATTTCTTTATTATTTGGCTGCAATCATAGCAATCATTTTTATCTTTTATTTTTATTTCGTAAGTTGACGCAATAACAGGTCAACAAAACGTCGACGAACGACACTACTCAATCTCAACTAAATGAATCATATTACCAAGATATTCAATAACAGTTTATTTTAAATTATCTACCTCAGAAATCTATTGACTTATGGCGTTATGAAATTCGCTTATAAACATTTTGAGAACCACGAAATCATATTCATATACGTTGCTTCATGTCAATGCTCTCGGAATATTCGGTACGTTAAAAACAGAAAACAATTTAAATGTTCAATTGACATAATGGTGTAGCATTATGGGCGAACTTCAGCTGACTGGACTATTTATGGATTACTGGTGGCGGGAAGTTTTTGCTAGTGTCACATTAAATCGCTTTGACATCAGTGTCATGAGAAAATTGAACGTGTCATGTGCAGGGGCGTTGGTTTAATCGTATGGGGCTTCGAAAGACGATTTAGAAATGTGGCGTCGAATGGGTTGCCTGATATATAAAAACAGGAAAAACAAATGGAAGGCTAAATTTAAACGAAAGGTTTTACGTAGGATGCAATAAACCTCTGTAATATATAAGATAACAATATAGTTTATTATTTCTTTTTATGCATAAAATGATTTTTTCAAAAGTAATTTTACAAAATGTCAGATTCTAACAAAAGTTAACATTTTGGTTTGTTTTTTGGAAATATCCATTGTTGTTACTTTATGATTTAGGTGATGGCATGGCAAAAAATATCGCGTGTAGATTAGTATCGCTACAATAAAACGTGCTTTTTTTTAATAATGTCGTGTAATTTACCTAACGGCTTATTCCACAAAGGCTGCTTGTGTATGACACAAGTCAATGAGTTTTATTATTGGAAACGTCTGTGTTATAAGATGGTAGATGGTATTAAAATAGATCACGTTTCTTATAAATTATAGACAACCTTAGCATCCGTAATATAACACATTCCGTCATCATAAGACATTCATAAACCATTAAAACACATTCTAATTTATATAAGATAAAAGATTATAAACCAAAATTTTAAACAATCAGCCATTAAACGAATGCGGGTGCAAAAAAGAATATGCCATAAATTTAATTTAGGTGAGTCAGTTGTCCTGTCAAAACCCCTCCTCCTTCAAAAGATGTCCAGGCACCACTGTGCTTCAACCCCCCGCCCCCTCGAGAAGATGTCCATGCAGCACCGTGTTACGTGGTCATTTAGTCCACTGAATAAGATTTCAAGGTTGCAGCCCGCTACCAGGTTGTGACGGTCAGTCAATACGCGTCGTTAGAGTTGTGTGAGCTAATTTTATAACAGCGGTGCGAAGTGGTCTCTCTTTAAACGGGCGATCCGTTCATGTTTGAAGTTCGCACCAGGAACAATAGCCAGTCAGAGATTTCTAAAACAATGATTCAATATTGACGGCTTCAAAAACTGAATTAATAAACATATTTACATGTATGAGAAAACAAAGTGTGTGTGTTTGTTTATTTTAAGCGAAATATTTTATTTCATAAAGAAAGTTATTTCTTCTTCGTTGAGAAAAATATAAAATATAAAAAAACGTACTTATTACTTAAGCAAGCTTCCTTTTAAAATGAGGAAATCATTTGTCGGCAGTAACAAAATCTGAGAACAAAAGGCCTTGATTCTGGCACTATAATAATATACATCATGTTACACTTGCTGACAAAATTAGTTAATGCTGAACATTGATTATTCTCTTGTCGTCAAGGTTTTGTCGTATGTCAATCGACTATCATATCAGTGTTACAATCATGCTATGTCAGTCATCACCCACATTAACATTAAAATGTTTAATTTTTCAATCAAAGGTCATGTAACTACCACATCCGTGACACGTCACTGTAACACACCTGCCAAGTCACTGTAACACACCTGCCAAGTCACTGTAACACACCTACCAAGTCACTGTAACACACCTGCCAAGTCACTGTAACACACCTGCCAAGTCAAAACACATGTCACGATTGTTTATATGGTAATAGTGAATTCCATCTAAAAAAAGTCTAAGTCTCCTGCATCTTCCCTACGAAGAATTACCTGCAAATCATAAATCATTTTCAACTTTCTTTAAGAGTTTTTCAGTAACGATTAAGAAAAAAACAACAAATTAACTGTTATTTAAAATCATACTAATTTTATACCATGATTTTAGGGGGAACACGTGCAGCAATACAATGAAATCGATACATGCACAATGTGTCTAAACAAGACAACACACGCTAAGCTACAACTACAGATGACTGTTATGTGTAAATAATGTGTCTAAACAAGACAACACAGCTAAGCTATAACTACAGATGATTGTTAGGTGTAAATAATGTGTCTAAACAAGACAACACAGCTAAGCTATAACTACAGATGACTGTTAGGTGTAAACAATGTGTCTAAACAAGACAACACAAGCTAAGCTACAACTACAGATGATTGTTAGATGTAAACAATGTGTCTAAACAAGACAACACACGTTAAGCCATAACTACAGATGATTGTTAGGTGTAAACGCTTTGTACAAATATGTTCAATCTTGCATATAATTTGTATGTGTATTTGTATATGTCTATATAATCCTTTACATAATAAATGATATACGCTAACACTAAAGAGAATGCGGAGACAGAAAGAGATTGTGCGCCAAACCCTAACAAAAACAAGACTGGTTCCAACTCTTTTCAACTCCTTATAATGGCAAAATTAGATTTAGAATTATAACCTATAACATATAGTCCTACAATGACAGGTCCATTAACTACTACCATATTTATATTTTTATATCGACCTCCTTTAGTTAAATTTTGTAAAAAAAAATTATATATTATTACCAACTACTCCTTTCATACTGTACATGTTAGTACATACCACGGAGGTTTTACATTAATTTCCTAAGTGGTGACTCCAAAGGCATGTGATTAAATTTAAATTAAGCTTCAATGGATTTGAGCTAAATATGCTTATAAATGAAAGTCAAAATTTCAAATCAGCCGCCGACATAATAAAACTTTCATAAACAACGTGTTGTTAGAACTTCATTTATCATAGACTCCGTTCTAAGCCCATACTTCCACTCAAAGATACAACTGGATTCTCCCCCTTCCTCGCCATTCTACACCTAATTGTTTCCCCTTGCACCAAAACCCCACGCTTGGTGGCGTTGCGAACACAAGCTCCTTGAAATATTAACACCATCAATCAATTAACACTTTTAAGAGGTGAAAAAAAGTGTTAAACGATTATCAAGAATTTTTAGCGCATTGGCGTTCTGAAAACTCGGATTTTCTTTGGATTGATGGGCAAATATTGGCCCAAAGTGTTGACAGTTCAAGAACGTTAGCAATAGTTGTGGCCTACGGAAAGTTTTATATACTCACATATTTAAGCAAGGAACATTAGTCGTCACTAGTCTATGGAAAATTTCAGAACGTTGCTGTATATAAAAGACAATTTAAGTAATACAAGAATTCTCTTATTTGTTTATGGTAAAATGTAGAAAAATCATGTTTTAAATATTATAAAAGAAAGAAGTTTTTATTTATTATTTAATTTTGTTTTTAAATTTATATATTTATTTTATTATTATTATCATTATTATTATTATTTTGAGGTTCGTAGTAAAATGGGCCGCAACATAATATTTGTTTTAAATACTATATTCAGAAATGTGTGTACTTATTTATTTATGAATATAAAACTTCTAAAATAATAATCAAATAAATAAATTGTTATAGTATCTTATACTTTTTTCTCGTAATGAAGTTGAATTAAAACAATATGAAGGTTTATGAGTTTGTCGGAAGTATAAAAAATTCCTTTGTTATTCCACATTTACTATTTCAATGATAAAATTTTCATTACCATCGACACAAGAATAATTGTAAAAAACAACGAACAAAAAAGACAACTAAAAAAACATATAATTTTATGTGTGCTAATAGGAAAAACGTAGGTGTCAGCCCCAGAGAAAAGTATTAGAATCTTGCCTACGAGATCGTGGTAATCTATGGCGGATTAGGGGGGGGGGCTGAACGAGCTAAAGCCAGGGGCCCCCGATGATTTAGGGCCCCAAACTTAGCATATTTTATAATAAATGTGGACAAATGTATACATGAATTGCTGAAAATATGATAAATTAATAAAATCTCATCTATTAAAATGATCTCTTTTCCGACACGATAGTCTTAGTAGTCAAAAAACCTGATTTGATAGGCTCAATAACAGAAATTATTAAAGAATATTATTTATATATTTTAAATTGACAACCGTAAATGAGCTCTCGCGGCCGAATGTGAAGTACTAAGGCTTGGGGTGAAAGCGTGGCGGGTTCGATCCCAGGGTGGGGTGTGTTTTTTTTTCATGTGCTTTTTAATTTTATAAATTGTCTTTTACACTCAATTTTAGGATACCGGCAAAAAGTTATTTCTTCGAATTCGGTTTTTTCATGAATAATCATTTTGGATGAATATTTACAAGTTACAGTCTTATATTAGCTGCTAACAATCATTTTATCTAAAGGTACACTGGCTGGATAGGGCCCCAGTTTGAATTGCAGCCCGGGGCCCCGTGCAGTCTTAATCCGCCCCTGGTGGTAATGCAATACAATAACCCATATAATTGCTCCATTAAAATATCACTACGTTTGTCGTCACCTGTAAATGGGCTGGATTCCCCCACCTATCCATCCCCTACACGAGACATGCCGTATGACCTTGTTTTGTGGCATACTTTTTAAAATTAAATTTCATTAATAAAATATACTTTCATTCGATTCAGCTGTAAATATGTGTAATTCTTTAAGGATAAATTTTCTCATAATTCTTAAATCATAAATTAGTCTGAGTTCTCTGAATACAACTATCTTGTTATATTTTAAACAACACTCCCATGAAAACTGTAAAGCCGCTTTTATGGGACGTGAACAATTTTCCAAGGTACCTTTCCTTCTAGTGGCACTCATCTGACGGTTCTCAGTATATTGAAAATTTACTGTTTTTATCGCAACTAATTTCCCCTTGGGAGCATTTTATTACTTTAGTCACCATTCACGGCCTCACTCGTACCAATTAGTTAAAAATAAATACACTTTTTGTATTTATATGCTTTGTTTCGCTTATTGTTATAATGATAATTTTTCGGTTATTTTGTGCCTAACAGGTTCTATGGTTAAACAGATCTCTTCACCATCGGAAATGATTATATACACATCGATTATTGTAGTCAGTAAATCATGAATTTGCCACGCTGATCATGAGGCATTAAAATTGGAGCGTCAAATTTTGCTTAGTGGAGACAAGTGAGTACTGTCATTATTCATTACTGACGTCTTATTGTATTTCTTTCCTTTTAACAGCCATATGAGATAAAATAACAATTAAAATACCCTGGAACAACAGCGTCGAGATCACTGGAATACCCATAGTAACAGTAAATCTGGATACTGCATGGAGTTCTATAGACACGCCGATGATATGTTGTTTATCGAACGACATAGTCGGTTGACTAAATCTTCGACTATAAGTTTCATTGGAGTTCTAGTGTAAAATTATCTTGTGTACTGAAACAGAAAACTCGTTCGATATTGCAGTTTTTTAAAATTCTGTTGTGTACTTAATATTTTAAGTTTGTAAGTGTCTGCTCTATTACTAAACGACAACTCGTCATCGAATGGAGTTTCGTCACGGGGTTAAAACCCTTGATTGTACTTAAAACTAGAATTCAGTGCACGATTTAACACAAACATGGATGTGGAATTCTGTGGATGCATTTCTCGGGCTGTTTCTGATCGTGTGGATTGTGGACAGAACTGACCATCATGCTGGTCAACGTGCTGCTGGTGGTGTGTCTGCTGGTTGGAGAGACAGCCCACGGCAAGACGATGTGGGACACGGTCAAGGCCATTCCGTCACTCAGATGGGTGAGTAGAACTTAGATTTAATACACATTTTCTTTCGCGTTGCCACTTTTCTAAACGTGTAACTTTGATCAACAAACTCAATTCAAACACTGATAATATAATCTAAGATTATAAGGCTCAATTTTTAATATACTGCATCTGCAGTGCTTAATTTTCAAGTTTTATTTTCGACATTTCAAATATACATCTTCCCTCGTCACACATCCAACTATGACATTCCCTTGTAAAACAAACACAATCTATGATTTAATTACCAGACTGATAACAGATGCCAAGCATGTTGTGTTATCAATTTTTGTTTCCTCTTTGTCACACTTTCTTAGACAGTATTCAATGTGGCATTTTTTTCAGAGCGTTCTTCCTTATAATATCATTCCCATGCAATGAATCTATTCAATAATCAAAACGTAATTCTCATATCTATTTAAACTCTGTCCACTTCAATTATGTATAAATTCATTTATTAAACGTATTTTTAAAAAAATATATATTATTGTAATCATTAATGAATTCATCGAATGAAAATAGCTTTGGAGCAAGCCTATCATATTACTTAAATAGATTTAGAATATGTTTGTCTTGAATTTAACATCGTTGAGTCGTTGTATTTCGAGGAAGACGGATCTCTGATATTTAAAGGGAAATGTTTATAATATCAAAATACGTGGCCCTACCTAAACTTCCCTTTCACTCTATCATGAGAACGCCTCTGTCTGGGGTTGGCAAACAAATTATTGAAAGACTATTTTCAGGATATATTTAATTTAATTTTTGGTAATTTTTAATGGCCAACTTAATTGAGTAGGGCCTTGCTCATTTCAACTTTGATTGGCCAACTAGAACCATTTTGATCAGCTCCAATTTGATTCAAGAGAAAAGTCTTCCATTAAAAAAAATATTTAAAATTTAAACTAAAATAAATTTAAAGCAATATTTTAATTCAATGTAATTCCTCAAAATGAAAATACAATAATATTTAATTGTAAAGTCAAAAACTGTACGAGTAACATTGCACTGTTTTAAAAAAAATACATATTTCTTTAAGATATAATCTAATCGGGTTATTTGGAACACTAGTGCGATTGTTAATATTATACACCAACTTCTTTCCATTGTTGATGCTGGGCACTGCTGAAATTAATTGTACATGGCTTAATATGCGGCATGAGATATAGACGTCTGGCTTGCCAGGAATAATCTACCCATCCATGTGGTACACGTCGGACCAAAAGTGGTCCTAAATACAACCTGAAGCTGTGTACAACTTTAACCAAACAATTTCTAGGAAAGGAGCCTGCGGTTTAGTACAAGTCTGGCCCATATCTGCCCCGAAGTTTGTAGCATGTTTAACTGCAGGTGATCCAATGTCCACCCTACGGCTCGGTAAAAAATTTAACCATAGGTGTTCTAACATCAATCCCGCTAAATGGCTCTACACTGTAATTGAGAGCTCTGTTTATCAACAGTGGGGGCTAATGGAGACTGCGAGTACGGTATAGGAGACCGATGGGGTTACAAGAAGTCACCATAACAGGAAGACAATAAAAGCACCTCGGAATCATGTACCATAATATTTAAAATAATAATAAATAGGACTGCGGAAATTAACTATTAATTTCTCGATTCATCGTAAAAAAATTTTAACGATTAATTTTTTTAACGATTAATCGACCCACCACTTATAAAGTGTACTGGAAGTTAGAAAGTAAAATATTTCGGCCGATACATTAAAACTAATTTCCGGACGATTACACGAACATTTCGGTTTTAAACTACTGACAGACGAAATAGTGTCAATGCACTTGTCTGTTTGCGTTCTTTGTTAAAAGATGTCATATAAAGAAGACTTTCCGGTGTTATTTCGATTTTCGACAAGTACGTTTAATAAATGGTACTTATGACACCATAAATATCAATTTTTGGCTTTAATCGAAATTAACGATTAATTAATCGTTAATTTTTCAAAAGTTAACGATTAAATTTAAATTAATCGTTAACAGCCCTAATAATACATCATTACGTAAAAAATCAGTTGCGGTGGAAAACTAAAAATAACATATGAGTTTGTTATATCTATAAAAATTTGTAAGGAAGTTGATACTGCTTGATATTTTCGACCTTTTGACATTTCTCAGCGATTCAGCTCTATAGACAAACATCCCATCTTCAAAGATGTGCAGCTACTATGTCCTGGGCCATAGCCGAATGTCAGGAGTTTCATTTTTAGAACGATTTAAACGAGAGGAACAGAGTCAAACACATAATTATATTCAAGTAGTCCATTTAGAAATTGTGCAAAATAAGGCCTCCAAGGAAAGCCCGAGAGGAAGGTATGCCGCGTAATTTTCAAGAGTGAATCGCGAGCTTATGGCCGAGGGCGATGAGGTCGTTTTTCATCTCCGAGTGAATTGACATCTCAACATGGGCCAGGGTCCCGGCTTACTTGGGATTATACAGGTCTTCTTGGATCAGCGGGTCTCATACAATGACTTAAGCCGTCAGTGTACTGGCAAACCTACATAAAATTTGTAAATTACGAAGGTGCTTATATTATATTTTGAAAGAAGTAGCGAAATTGTGCTTTCATTTTCTGCAATGAAGTAAGTGGAACATCCTTTGTGGAACAATGCTGTTTTGAACGTTTTATAGCCTTGTGTTATGAATCAGATCGACTCACCATCAAACTCATAAGACACCCCCTCAAACATATAAAGTTTACAATCATTTTTTATATAGGATTGGATATAGAAATACTGTAAATACTCTCAAGTAAGCAATCACTAACACCATAAAGTCATATAGTGAAGTATATATATGTATATATATATATATATATATATATATATATATATATATATATATATATATATATATATATCAGAGCCTATTTGTTGAAGAGATTTAACATTTTAAAGCAATTTCTAAAAACGTAGTGCAGCTGAAATAAAAAATGGAATTTGGGATAAGAAACTTGTGTATAATGAGGGTGGTGTGTAAATAACACTGGCGTCAGCAATTTTTTAGCTAACAATAGCATGTATACATTTCAAAGCAAGTATTTGCACCAATTTAGGCCTTACTTTTCACCGCTTTATTTTCTGGTTTAAGATATCGTCTGCTGAGAGTCGCGTGGAGGTGTGTGTTTTTAAATGAATTTAAGCGGAGACCATTCTTTTATAGAGGAGTGGGGTTGATGCGCAAGACAACGCCAGACAGTAACTTGAGGAACGAAACAGGGATAGAGAGAGAGAGAGAGAGAGAGAGAGAGAGAGAGAGAGAGAGAGAGAGAGAGAGAGAGAGCGGGGGGGGAGAAGAGAGAGAGAGAGAGAGAGAGAGAGAGAGAGAGAAAGAGAGAGAGAGAGAGAGAGAGAGAGAGAGAGAGAGAGAGAGAGAGAGAGAGAGAGAGAGAGAGAGAGAGAGAGAGAGAGAGAGAGAGAGAGAGAGCAATTGAAAACCACGTGGGGAAAAGATTGGGTTGATAAAAATTTAAGAAAAAGTATCTGGAGACACTTTTTTTTTCAAATAGGATTTTAATTTTTTTTTAAATCTTAGAGTTGAGGTGATTCAGATATCAATTGGAGTAACTTAAGGGGGTGGGGAGGGTGATAGGGTCGATTGGGTCGCTTTAAAACACACATACATTCACACTCACACACACACTAGTAGTATTACAAAAGATTTGTAACGTTACCTAAAACAAGTTTGCTCGGGCGAAGGGGAAAATTTTGTACAAATCATTCAGTCTTTAGACTATAGTAAAGTCCTTTGTAATTTCATGCCTTGACAAAAGAAGTGATTTGCAAACTACGTAGGGTGCCATTTCATTCCTTATTATAGTGTGGCGGCATTTTTCACACGCTTTTCAGATTTTTCATCTGTGATAAGGGTGGAAAAATTCTTGTCACGCCCTTGGTAGCATAAATAATATAATTAAACCAGAGATTCAGAACTAGCTATTCTTTCCTTCTCTAATTGTTTATTTTTTAAATATATTTTCTTTGTCAATATTTTCTCCCTTACATTTAGCGAATACTGCGAATACCTTACCTATTTGGATATCACTAATGTTTATATGGCTATATCGGATATACTTACATTTTATTTGGTTGATACATAGTCGTGTTACATCCGCACTATCTATCCAGGGCGGGATTTGGACTTGATGGGGCCCTGAGCTCTTTGAGATATGGGAGCCCTTTTGAAGTCCAGATAATCTATGTCAGTGCCAAATATGAAAAAGAAAATTCCGGGGGCCCTCAAGAGGGCAGGGTCCCTCAAGAAGGCGAGGGCCCTAAGCAAAAGCTTGTGTAGCAAATAGGTAAATCCAGCACTGCATTTATTGGTCTTTATCTATATCGTCAAAATGAAACATTTTGTTTATATCGAATATAATTTGCTGTTTACAAAGGCAAAATTGTGCCTTTTACAAAGGCAATATTTTGCTGTTTACTTAGGCAATATTTTACTTATACAAAGTTCAGCTGATTATATCGACAAAATATTTAGAAGCTACGAAATTGATTTTCAATATTAAACATATTCAATTCTGGCCGTGCACTTAACTTTTAACCGCAATAAAGCAACTACATATATTTTGGTACCAACACTATATCGTTTTAACGAAGGGGCACCTGACAACATAAGTCTAGTCCTGTGGTCCGCCCGGCGGTCCTACCCGATGGTCCGACCCAGCGGTCCCAACCCCTGGAACCACCTAGCCCGTGGTCATCTGATGGACCACAGTTCCTCGAGATTGTGCAAATCTCTGAACAATCATGCGAGCACGTGACAGGGGTAGGATTGTTGTACTTTCATTAACTCTTGGTGTAGAGACACTGCGCCACAGGGGAGTGGGAGGGAAGGGTTGGCTCAATAACGACGCTCCACGGGAATATGGGAGGGACTAAGACACGACGCCCCATGGGAATAAGAGGAGTATTAGTGAGGGAAGGGAAGCTGATGAGGAGGGAGGGGATTAATGTGAGGTACTAACAAAATATTTAATGGTCCTCCAACTCAAAGGGTGTTATTAAATGTAAATTACCATGTACAGGTTCTCAAATTATGAACGTTTAAGTGAGTGTTCTCCATCAGCAACTAACGTAAATGTACGAAATCCCGAAGAAGATTTATTATATTTTCACCTGTGTATATATATTTTAGAAGTTTGTTTAAATGACTCGTTACATTTAATGTATATTCTTACAGAAAACGTTTATTTAAATATTTATTACAAATTGGCAAAAGCCACCCTGATTATCAACGGCATTAGTTAAAGAAGGAAATTTTAACGCAATTTCATATTAATACAGACCTTAAAGTATCAACAGAGTCACATTTCAACTGTAGTGTTATTTACGGGGCGTACGTATCAGTCTACGCTATCGTGATTTAAACCCTGCCCCTCGTATGGTAGCGACTGACATGGTTATAACGTTCTTCTCTTCCTCTGCGTATAACTTCAACGTTTATTTAAGAAGTGTTTACGTAGGCCCGATAGGACATCATAATACCAGGTTGTTGTGTAACTTCCTGTCAGGCCTACGCATACACTTTTTATTAGGGCTGCGGAAGTTAACGATTAATTTCTCGATTGCTCCATTCAACACTAATAAATGTACTGGAAGTCAAAAAGTAAAATATTTCCGCCGATAAATATAAACTATTTTCCTGAATACTACACGAACATTTTAGTTTTAAACTATTGACTGACGTGAATGTTCAAAATGTTGATAAAGATTATCGTGTACATTGAGAGAAATCGTTTGCGTACCATGCAATATTTCCTCTAATCTAATTCTAAGCTTCGTTAGTCCGTGTGCAAAGTTTAAAAAAACATGTGCAAAGTTGCACAACGTCCAGTTTTTGTGCAATATGTTTCAAAATTTGCTGCGCGGTGATTCTAAACTCCTGCGTGGAGTCGGTCAAATATCTAGGAAGCCGCGCTGCTTAAATGGAACATTGCTACCATGGTTCTAACATTTGGCTTGCATATCACCAACAAACCAAACATCTACTACAGTATCAGGAACTTCAGCTGAGACAATCTAAAGCTATGGGAACGATTGTTCAGCTCGTCTGGTTATATTGTCAATAAGACCCGCTCATCACTTGAACCAAATAATGACAATACACTAGTCTGTTTGCGTTGTTGGTTAAAAGATGTCATATAAAGAAGACATCCCAGTGTTTTTATCGATTTTCGACAAGTATTTTAATAAATGTTTCTTATGACACCATAAATTTCAATTTTTGGCTTTAATCGAAATTAACGATTAATTAATCGTTAATTTTTTCAAAAGTTAGCGATTAAATTTAAACTAATCATTAACAGCCCTACTTTTTATATAACATTTTTGTTTCTAACCAGCTTGATTGCAGTGTAACCCCACGTATAACTTCAAGTTTTATTTAGGGATTGTTTACGTAGGCTTGATAGGACGCCACAAAACAACGTTATTATGTTACACCTGTCAGACCTACGTATAAACTTTTTAATATCACATTTTTTTCTAACCAGCCTGATTGTAGTTTCACCCCACGTATAACTGCAAGTAGCAGCCAAGGGCGATATTGTACGTTATTTTTCCCCGCGTAGCTTAGCAGCCCAAGAGATGGAGAGAAGCTTGGTACATGGAATATTGGTTATGAGTATGATAATAATCTGTGTGTGGCGCCCTGTCTAGTCTAGAAAATCAACTACGGTAAAAAAAAAGAAGTATTTAAACAACATAATACACATATTAACCTCCAACCCAAAGTTCTTTGAACAGTATCAGAGTAAAATCTATAAATAGCCACAGTTCTTTGTGTGAGCCATATAGTACCCAGTAGTGTTACTACTCGATGAACTCACTTGAACTTGACCTAATAGGAACCCATCCCCCCTTTCCCGGCCAAAACCTCATTTTTTTCTACAGCTCGATTTGTGGGGGTCAAAAAATCCATTTGGATCAATCTGTCTATAAGCTACCCCCACCTCTCCCACCCCACACGCACACGCAATCACCCCTCCCCTGGGTGGAGATGGAGTCAGTTCATCACCAGAATGAATAAGAACCAACCATCCGTAACCACGGCGTCACGTGATACAATAACTCCATCAAAGTTACCATTCTTCTTTTTTTTAAAAAATCTCTCGTGTGGGTGACGCCTCTGAAATACTTGATCTGTCCTCACAAGGAAACTTGGGATTTGTTGATGTCACAAGTTTGTGACTGGGATATCTTTAACCACATTCACGGGCCAGGGGTCAATTACAGGAATTGCTTTGACTACCTTGAACCCATTTAGGTTTTATATCAGGCAATTATTAGGTGATATACTTTCAAATAGGAAAACATAAACTTTTTAAAAAAGATTTGAGTTGGAAATTACAAAAAAAAATGAAGGGAAAGATTGAAAATCTGAGATTTGCATTGAACTTTCATAAAAAATGAATTGAAATTTTTAAAAATTTAAAAAACAAAGAAAAAACAATTACAGCTAAATCCCCCCTCCCCCCCCCACCCAAAACAAAACAAAATGTTCACACATAATAGGTGACAAAAATGTAAAATATCATTTTAATTAATGAACTACAAACTTATTGTGATGGTAAAAGCAATTTCAGACTAGTTCATACCAGCATACTTGTGATGGTATATGAAATACACATATTGATGTCAGACCAAAAAAAATACCAGCATTTAAAGTTCTTAGACTTGTAAAGCTGAATAGAGAATCTGAAAATGTTTTATCTGTAAATAAAACATCTAAATAAAATAGCTAATACATTTTTAACATAGAGATTACCAGTTCAAGTAAGTACAAGAGTCATTCATATAGAGATTACCAGTTCAAGTAACTACAAGAGGCATTCGTATAGAGATTACCAGTTCAAGTAACTACAAGAGTCATTCATATAGAGATTACCAGTTCAAGTAACTACAAGAGTCATTCATATAGAGATTACCAGTTCAAGTAACTACAAGAGTCATTCATATAGAGATTACCAGTTCAAGTAACTACAAGAGTCATTCATATAGAGATTACCAGTTCAAGTAACTACAAGAGTCATTCATATAGAGATTACCAGTTCAAGTAACTACAAGAGTCATTCATATAGAGATTACCAGTTCAAGTAACTACAAGAGTCATTCATATAGAGATTACCAGTTCAAGTAACTACAAGAGTCATTCATATAGAGATTACCATTTCAAGTAACTACAAGAGTCATTCATATAGAGATTACCAGTTCAAGTAACTACAAGAGTCATTCATACAGAGATTAACAGTTCAAGTAACTACAAGAGTCATTCATATAGAGATTACCAGTTCAAGTAACTACAAGAGTCATTCATATAGAGATTAACAATTCAAGTAACTACAAGAGTCATTCATATAGAGATTACCAGTTCAAGTAACTACAAGAGTCATTCATATAGAGATTACCAGTTCAAGTAACTACAAGCCGTCGAAAGGGGGTGGCCTCTACGGGGCTCGGCGGATGAGTAAGGTCGTGGGGCACGGACCTGACCGCGACTCGGCGGCCTGAAACCAACAACTCCCGGCAGGCAATGCCAAAGGCCGATATGTTAGGTGTTAGGTGCTAGTCACATATGATTACAGTCGCTGTACGGATCTTAGACAAAGCATCTTAAATGCATTGTCGATGATGAAAACCAAAGTACCCGTTGAGGGTCGGGTAAATCCTAAGCGACCGTTTCGTCCCCCTCAATTTTACTAGCAACGCTATTGAGCGGTGCCGGTTTAGGGCCAGGAGCGCCAGTACGGATTAGCAAAAGGAACCGCGAAGAACGCAGCGGACGCCAGCTCTGAGGAAACCTTCCAATGGGGGTTGCACCCTAGGTAGGTCATTGATGATCCCCCGCATTGCGGCGATCCTAACCATTGAGACTCGTATGCTTTGCCGGGGTGGCGCCGAAGTGGTAGCGGGTCATAGTAAGGCAATTCCACCCCTCCTTGTGAGGTCAACTTAGTGGGAGGCATCCTCGACTTTCTGTCTTAGATGCCCAGGTGGCCGCTTCAGAAGCGACCGCTCCGGGGGGGTTTTCCCAGCTGTCAACGTCCTTTTCTGGGGGAGGGGGCCAGATAGCTGGGAGGGTCTTCCAGGAAGACCCATGAAGAGCACTAGGCTCGGGGCTTCTGATTTTCTTCCACATGTAGGATCATTAGTAACTACAAGAGTCATTCATATAGAGATTACCAGTTCAAGTAACTACAAGAGTCATTCATATAGAGATTACCATTTCAAGTAACTACAAGAGTCATTCATATAGAGATTACCAGTTCAAATAACTACAAGAGTCATTCATATAGAGATTACCAGTTCAAATAACTACAAGAGTCATTCATATAGAGATTACCAGTTCAAGTAACTACAAGAGTCCTTCACATAGAGATTACCAGTTAAAATAACTACAAGAGTCAATCATATAGAGATTACCAGTTCAAATAACTACAAGAGTCATTCATATAGAGATTACCAGTTCAAGTAACTACAAGAGTCATTCACATAGAGATTACCAGTTAAAATAACTACAAGAGTAATTCATATAGAGATTACCAGTTCAAGTAACTACAAGAGTCATTCACATAGAGATTACCAGTTAAAATAACTACAAGAGTCATTCATATAGAGATTACCAGTTCAAGTAACTACAAGAGTCATTCACATAGAGATTACCAGTTCAAGTAACTACAAGAGTCATTCATATAGAGATTACCAGTTCAAGTAACTACAAGAGTCATTCATATAGAGATTACCAGTTCAAGTAACTACAAGAGTCATTCATATAGAGATTAACAGTTCAAGTAAGTACAAGAGTCATTCACATAGAGATTAACAGTTCAAGTAACTACAAGAGTCATTCATATTAGAGATTACCAGTTCAAGTAACTACAAGAGTCATTCATATAGAGATTACCAGTTCAAGTAACTACAAGAGTCATTCATATAGAGATTACCAGTTCAAGTAACTACAAGAGTCATTCATATAGAGATTACCAGTTCAAGTAACTACAAGAGTCATTCATATAGAGATTACCAGTTCAAGTAACTACAAGGGTCATTCATATAGAGATTACCAGTTCAAGTAACTACAAGAGTCATTCATATAGAGATTACCAGTTCAAGTAACTACAAGAGTCATTCATATAGAGATTAACAGTTCAAGTAACTACAAGAGTCATTCATATACAGATTACCAGTTCAAGTAACTACAAGAGTCATTCATATAGAGATTACCAGTTCAAGTAACTACAAGAGTCATTCATATAGAGATTAACAATTCAAGTAAGTACAAGAGTCATTAATATAGAGATTACCAGTTCAAGTAACTACAAGAGTCATTCATATAGAGATTACCAGTTCAAATAACTACAAGAGTCATTCATATAGAGATTACCAGTTCAAGTAACTACAAGAGTCCTTCACATAGAGATTACCAGTTAAAATAACTACAAGAGTCAATCATATAGAGATTACCAGTTCAAATAACTACAAGAGTCATTCATATAGAGATTACCAGTTCAAGTAACTACAAGAGTCATTCACATAGAGATTACCAGTTAAAATAACTACAAGAGTCATTCATATAGAGATTACCAGTTCAAATAACTACAAGAGTCATTCATATAGAGATTACCAGTTCAAGTAACTACAAGAGTCATTCACATAGAGATTACCAGTTAAAATAACTACAAGAATCATTCATATAGAGATTACCAGTTCAAGTAACTACAAGAGTCATTCACATAGAGATTACCAGTTAAAATAACTACAAGAGTCATTCATATAGAGATTACCAGTTCAAGTAACTACAAGAGTCATTCACATAGAGATTACCAGTTCAAGTAACTACAAGAGTCATTCATATAGAGATTACCAGTTCAAGTAACTACAAGAGTCATTCATATAGAGATTAACAGTTCAAGTAAGTACAAGAGTCATTCATATAGAGATTACCATTTTAAGTAACTACAAGAGTCATTCATATAGAGATTACCAGTTCAAGTAACTACAAGAGTCATTCATATAGAGATTACCAGTTCAAGTAACTACAAGAGTCATTCATATAGAGATTACCAGTTCAAGAAACTACAAGAGTCATTCATATAGAGATTACCAGTTCAAGTAACTACAAGAGTCATTCATATAGAGATTACCAGTTCAAGTAACTACAAGAGTCATTCATATAGAGATTACCATTTCAAGTAACTACAAGAGTAATTCATATAGAGATTACCAGTTCAAGTAACTACAAGAGTCATTCATATAGAGATTAACAGTTCAAGTAACTACAAGAGTCATTCATATAGAGATTACCAGTTCAAGTAACTACAAGAGTCATTTATATAGAGATTACCAGTTCAAGTAACTACAAGAGTCATTCATATAGAGATTAACAATTCAAGTAACTACAAGAGTCATTCATATAGAGATTACCAGTTCAAGTAACTACAAGAGTCATTCATATAGAGATTACCAGTTCAAGTAACTACAAGAGTCATTCATATAGAGATTACCAGTTCAAGTAACTACAAGAGTCATTCATATAGAGATTACCATTTCAAGTAACTACAAGAGTCATTCATATAGAGATTACCAGTTCAAATAACTACAAGAGTAATTCATATAGAGATTACCAGTTCAAGTAACTACAAGAGTCCTTCACATAGAGATTACCAGTTAAAATAACTACAAGAGTCAATCATATAGAGATTACCAGTTCAAATAACTACAAGAGTCATTCATATAGAGATTACCAGTTCAAGTAACTACAAGAGTCATTCACATAGAGATTATCAGTTAAAATAACTACAAGAGTCATTCATATAGAGATTACCAGTTCAAATAACTACAAGAGTCATTCATATAGAGATTACCAGTTCAAGTAACTACAAGAGTCATTCACATAGAGATTACCAGTTAAAATAACTACAAGAGTCATTCATATAGAGATTACCAGTTCAAGTAACTACAAGAGTCATTCACATAGAGATTACCAGTTAAAATAACTACAAGAGTCATTCATATAGAGATTACCAGTTCAAGTAACTACAAGAGTCATTCACATAGAGATTACCAGTTCAAGTAACTTCAAGAGTCATTCATATAGAGATTACCAGTTCAAGTAACTACAAGAGTCATTCATATAGAGATTACCAGTTCAAGTAACTACAAGAGTCATTCATATAGAGATTAACAGTTCAAGTAACTACAAGAGTCATTCATATAGAGATTACCATTTCAAGTAACTACAACAGTCATTCATATAGAGATTACCAGTTCAAGTAACTACAAGAGTCATTCATATAGAGATTACCAGTTCAAATAACTACAAGAGTCATTTATATAGAGATTACCAGTTCAAGTAACTACAAGAGTCATTCATATAGAGATTACCAGTTCAAATAACTACAAGAGTCATTCATATAGAGATTACCAGTTCAAGTAACTACAAGAGTAATTCATTTAGAGATTACCAGTTCAAGTAACTACAAGAGTCATTCATATAGAGATTACCAGTTCAAATAACTACAAGAGTCATTTATATAGAGATTATCAGTTCAAGTAACTACAAGAGTCATTCATATAGAGATTACCATTTCAAGTAACTACATATCTATCAACAATAAAGTTAACCTCCAGCTAAACTCCACAAAGCCTCTTCCTCAATTCCCCGAAAATTCCCCGACTTGCATTCCCCGCTCTCATCCCCCCCACACACAGCAATCTAATTTTAGCATCCCCGCAATTTCTTTGTTGACATTTGCACTCCCTAGGGCTCGTTTTTCATTTCCTCCCCCCACCGTTCTAATTAGACTCGCGACAGCGTGCAGCGCATTCTTTTATTGATGGTCTAGTAGATGGGGGAAAGGACAGTGAAAACAAATGACCTTCAAATGGTGACATTATCTTCTAGAACAAAAAAGATTTCAATTAAACGTTGTGGCGGACTAAGATACGGTTCAGCAAGAACCCGTCAACGATTGGCCAACAAATTCCCAAACCGAGCAAGTGATTGGTATAATTACATCAGGATTCTTATTTTTTAAATGTCTTTCATTTTAGGTTTTGTCAATTTGTATTTTAGAGTTATTCCAGAATGAGCGAAGAAGAGGAAAAACAATAGTAGAAGTTAACTATGAATTTCAATGAACATCTACATAAAGATTTTTAATCGATTAAAAAGACACGTGAAGAGGATGAGCGAGAATATTTTTTGAAAATTTAATTTTGATTATTAGTGGGACGCGGTGGTCGAGTGGCAGCGCACTGGACTGTCGTACCGATGGTCACGGGTTCGAATCCGTGTGAAGGCAAGGGTCCCTGAGTCACCCCGCTCCGAATGGGTACCTAACTGTAGTGTTAGGCGGCTGGGTAATGCGTGGAACCCACAAAGCCGTGGCCTGTGAATGCTGCATCACTTGCCAACAGATCATCTGTCATGGTCTGTGGATGCAACTATCTTCTGCATAGAAGGAGCGTCTGTATAGATAAGATAAGATAGTTATTTATTTTAGCCAATAATTTTAATATTTAATTTGAGTGTATTATAGCACCATTACACTTACACGCTTATATTGTGCTGTAATACTATTATTCATAGTGTTAATTAAAAACCATTCGAAAATTAATTTGCTTTTTAAAATCCCTTATATTAACTTCACCGCCGTCTCTGTCTGTCGTCATCTCTCTCTCTCTGTCTTGGGTGGGCGGAAAAACAAAAGTAAAAAATGACCCACTTCCCGTGATCCGATCGAGCTGAAATTTGGCACACGGACCCGTCTCACCTAACAATCTCAAAATTTCAGATCGATCGAACGTACCGTAATTAAATTAATGCATTTTTAGTTTATCCTCATATAAGGTATGTAATTCAAATTCTCTGTTTGTAATTGTTTTTTCCCCACGTGAGAGTTTGAGTTGACGAGTTGACGCGACCCATCGAAGTACCGGCGTGCTTTTGTTTACATTTTAGGTGTCACGCTGAGCTCGGTCAAGCGATCGGTGATCAGACTTTTCCACTCTCCCCCCACCCCCCACCAGGGTTATGAAGCAAAGTTGAGTTAAGACAGATTCAGTCTGTAAAATATTTGTAAATACTTTTAGTTATGTCTCATATATAAGGGATTTATAGCCAAAAACTTTGTTTTTACGGGTTTGTTTTATTATCTAGTCTTGACGCTCCCTTTAAACGCACGGGAGACTACATAGAGATAGGTGCATTTATTTGTTTATCATTGGGTGTCACCCGAAAGGCAAACCAACATAAGATTGAGCTACATTTTTAGGAAGATGGTGGTATTATTTTGTAATCTATACAAATAATTCACAAGAAATTAGTACAAGCACAAGACGAGAGCAAATAAACATGACGAATGACCCTACGCTCACTAGGGTCTACCAATCACTGTTTTTGGTTGGCAAGCAAGGGTGGTGTAGGGTGGGGGCAGGTAGCAAACCGCAGTGCGTATTTCTCGAGACCAAAAATGCGTCGCCGGTCCCCCCAACGTTCAATTGCGTTGTTCCCATTTCTTCATGCTTCTGTTCGTGTCTTTTCAGCCCCACCCCCTTTTTTTTTGCACTATCTATGAGCATCTAGTTTTAAATTTTCTTTACCATTAAATCAAGAGGGTATTATTGAAAAGCCACGCCTGAGGTGTTATAAGCTTAATCTACGCCCGTTCATCTCGCTACATGATTTTGCCGCGAAACCTATGGAGGAAAGATGAATGAAGCCATCTTTGTGGTCATCGCGCATGACTGAGTATCGTAACGGTTCTCAAACAGGAACAAAGGGGAACAAGGATCGTGGTACAGACTTCCGTTCTAAACAAGCCGTGACGAGGAGTTGTCAAGTGAATGAGCCACAGTTCAATGGTTCATTTAAAGTTTATCACTCAACTTGTACATTTTGTCATGGTCATCCTTCGTGGCAACAACACTGCGTGCTGAAACAGTATCGGCTGCTAAGAGTACAAAATCTTTTCCTTGAATTCCAATAAGACATTCCATCTTCAGTTATTGGTGTTTTGTTCAACTGTTAAAAGTGTTATTCTTTCTATTTTTCCCAAGTATTGCGATGTTTGACCATGTAGCACTTCTGGTGTTAGCGGATGACTGCTTGTGGGCACAAAATGTGTTGGTCTTGTCCCTATTCACCTTGTGGGTTTCGTTTTCCCCACAGTGCAACTGGTGTGCCCCGGATGCACCCAGTGTTTACCGAATGCACCCTGTCAACACGGAAAAACATAGTGTGCTCCGTAATGCACATACAGCGCGTGCAATGCGACTGATGTGTACTGGTAGAAGCTATGGTTGACGGTCTCTTCACTTTACTCTAGATTCTACTCACGGGTAACGTATCGTTCAGAGTGCGTTGCATTTCGAAACAATACAAAATTCCAATAAATTTCTGCCTCGTTTTTTTATTTTATTTTTAACGTTAAGCCTCGATCGAGTTATTGGCATTTAGGTTAGCCATTGTTGTCTTTGTCGTCTGCCAAGAGTGAGCGTAATGGCCAGGTTCCGGACAAACAGATGGGGAAAGTGAACTCGGGATCACGTCACCGGAGCGGGACGGCCTGGTTGAAAGTACTAGTGGGTGGGATGTGAGGTGGGTTGGAAGGTGGGATATTAGGTTGGATGGAAGGTGGAGTGGGAGGTGAGATGTGAGGTGGGATTTCAGGTTGGGTGGAAAGTGGGATGTAAGGTGCGATTTGGGGTGTGATGGTAGGTGGGATGTAAGGTGGGATGGGAGGTGGGATGTAAGGTGGGATTTGGCGTGGGATGGGAGGTGGGGTATGAGGTGGGATTTGGAGTGGGATGGGAGTTGAGATGTAAGGTGGGATGAGAGTTGGGATGTAAGGTGGGATTTGAGTTGGGATGGGAGGTGGGGCGTGAGGTGGGGTAGGAGGTGGGATTTAAGGTGTGATTGGAGGTGGGGTGTAAGGTGGGATTTGGGGTGAGATAGGAGGTGGGATTTAAGGTGGAATTAGAGGTGGGATAAGATGTGGCATGTCAGGTGGGTTGTAAAGGTGGGTTGTTTGTGGGATGTGAGGTGTGTTGTAGAGGTGGGATTTGAGGGTTGAATGTAAGATGAGGTGAGGTGGAGTGTGAGACGGCGTTTAAATGTAAGATGAGGTGAGGTGGAGTGTGAGATGGTGCTTGAATGTAAGATGAGGTGAGGTGGAGTGTGAGATGGGGGTTGAATGTAAGATGAGGTGAGGTGGAGTGTGAGATGGGGGTTGAAACGTATGGATTTTTATGTGGAATTCAATTTGAACGAATCGCAGCGGCCATGCATATCTAAGCTCAGCAGAATCGAAAACGTCTGAGGTGAAAAGGTCAGGGGAAAGTGATACGAAAAATAGTTGTGGGGAGGGCCGAGAGAGACTCTTATTGTGCCAAAAAAGTCATTTTTCAGTTTAAAAAAATATTTTAATTTAATGTAGTATTTATTTATAGTATTTTTTTTTAAAAGTATGTAGATTTTTTTTTAATTTGGGAGGGACGGATGCTAATTTTATTTTCCTTTATCTATTTGCAGAGTTGGTGATCACAAAATTTTAAAGTAAGATTTAAAAAAAAAGTTTTGGCGTATTGACCTTTATACTTAAATTATTTATTTTCGTTTTAGTCATAATAAAAAATTATGACGTCTTGACAATTAAGTGGTGCAGATTTTGTTTAAAATTCAGTCTCAAATGCATTGTCATGTAAAAATAAAACAATTTCTAATAATCATGTGAGCGTTAATTTTTTTTTCGTTTTAAAATAATGGCGGCCCACGGGCCAAATGCGGCCAACTGTAAAATTCTGTGTGTGCTGAAGAAGTCTGGAGAAAATTGTTCAAATCGATATTTTTGTATAAAGTCTAAACTTTTGCTTAAAATATGGCTAAATTTTCCTTTTCTTGTAACACTTTTGGGAATTCGCACTGAAATATTTGTCAACCATAGATCCATAAGTTGTTCTATTTCAACAAAATCGATTCATTACATAAATCAAGGTTATAGTATGCAAAAGGCCAACAGCGACATTAGACAGTCACAAATACGTATCCTGTATCCTTAAGATGAGATTTTGAAAGCCATAAAGACTGTCGCACTCCGAGATGGCCACTTTTTTTCCTCCTTTCATGAATTTTTTTATATTTAAATCCTGTTATGACATTTATTTAAATGAACAAAATGGGTTAATTAAGGTTAATATCTAAGGGACATAGTTTCCTGGTGGTACCAGTTGTCATGGTACCGGTCTGACCTTTCGTTTTTACCTGTCTGAACAAGGGCTCTCCCGTGTGTTCTATCACAAGTCACCATAAGAACTCTTGTTCATCTGAGGTCACCGTCTGAGACGGCACACCCGGGGGGTCGAGATTTGCTTTATGACAGTCCAACACACTGTGTCATTGTCCACCAGTGATTCTAGGGTTGTAGATCAGAAACATTTATTGACACAGGGGCTTGAAATAACAAGGAAATTTGAGAACGCGATTAAAGTTAAGGTTTGAATGCAATACACATTCAATTACGTTGAAATACAAAGTTGGTGTCTATGTTTATATAATTTTTTACAAGAAATAAATTATTTCTCTTTTCATTCATAAACCCTACAATAGACTTTATAATAAATATAATAGCCCAAGTTACAGGTTGGTAGGAGAATGTATCCGTAACACTATGACGTCATTTTTGGAGCTTATATTTAAGTATATATACAAGGCGCGCATCAGGGGGTGTGCAAAATAATTATAAATTAAAACATTCTCCCCGTAAAAAAATATTATATGACGTCATAGTTTTAGCTTATATTTTAATTTTGGAAAAGAGAGCGATGTAAAAAGAGGATTTGAGGATTTATCATTATAAAATACTTTTTGTACATTTTAGGAAGTTTAATATTTCGTATTTATCAAACAAGGATAAGTTACTTGGGCTTTTGACAAACAAACAAAAGTTGACGCCATAGGCGCCCTGCAACCCCTAATAGATATATATATTTACCCTCAATTATGTATGACTGTGGCCTAACGCTAAGGGACATCACTCTGCTTTTTTAAAATTGAAAATATAGACTTAAAAATCATAATCATTTTGGTTTCCAGATTAACCTTTAACATCCTCTACACTATTATTTTCATGCGGACGTTCGAAAACAGTTATTTTTTGGTGCAGTAATTTGGTGCGCTGCTTTCTAAAATTAGTTTAAAAATCGTGTGGTGATTAGCACTGTAAAAAATCTCTCTATATATAAGCCGCATTTGTTGTCTGGATGTCTGTCTGTCTGTTCCCTAATAACTCAAGATCCAGACAACCAAATAACGTGAAATTTGGTACACGTACACAAAATTATACCGGAAAGGTTATTAAACAGGTTTTGTTCCTTATATATAAGATACTGGGGCCCGGGGGCCCAAAATGTAGTTTTTCCCTATATGAGCTATATAAAATAAAAATTATTGAAAATTAAGACGTAAAATAATGACGCAAATTAATAAACATTTTGGTGTCGAGATTAACAAGAAGGCGATTATCGCCATAAAATAATTTTTTTGTTGTTGTTGCTTTGTTGTTGTTGCTTTTGTTGTTGTAGTTGTTGTTTTGTTGTTGTTGCTTTGTTGTTGTTGCTGTTGTTGTTGTAGTTGTTGTTTTGTTGTTGATGTTTTGTTGAAGTTTTGTTGTTGTTTTGTTTTTGTTGTTGTTGCTGTTGTTGTTTTTGTTGTTGTTTTTGTTGTTGTTGCTGTTGCTGTTGCTGTTGTTGTTGCTGTTGTTGTTGATGTTGTTGTTGTTTTTGCTGTTGTTGCTTTTGTGTTGTTTTTGCTGTTGTTGTTGTCCACATCCCTTGCCCTGCGACGACAATGTCCTTCATGTTGTTATTGCTTTGTTGTTGTTGCTGTTGTAGTTGTTGTTTTGTTGTTGTTGCTTTGTTGTTGTTGCTGTTGTTGTTGTAGTTGTTTTGTTGTTGATTTTGTTGTTGATTTTGTTGTTTTTGTTGTTGTTTTGTTTTTGTTGTTTTGTTGCTGTTGCTGTTTCTGTTGTTGGTTTTGTCGTTGTTGCTGTTGTTGTTGCTGTTGCTGTTGTTGTTGCTGTTGTTGTTTTGTAGTTGTTGTTTTGTTGTTGTTGCTTTGTTGTTGTTGTAGTTGTTGTTGTTTTGTTTTTGTTGTTTGTTTTTGTTGTTTGTTTTTGTTGTTTTGTTGCTGTTGTTGTTTTTGTTGTTGTTGCTGTTGTTGTTGCTGTTGTTGTTAAACCTGGGCGAAGCCGGGTACTTGCCCCTAGTAATATATAAATGCTTTGTGTACATTTCAGGAATATTTCGTATCTATTATACTAAGATAAGTTACTTGGGTTTTGACCCCAAAAAATGTGGGCGCCTTAGGCGCCCTACAACCCCTATTATAAAATACTTTGTGTGCATTTAAGGAAGTTTAATATTACAAGGACAAGTTAGTTGGGCTTCTAAAAAAGTTGGGCGCTTTAGGCGCCCTAAAAATGGGGCACCACAGGCGCCATGGCGCCGCAGAACAACCTAGTTATTTTAAGAGTACCTGTATATGTAATGTTTTGAGCGCGTTAGCTTATTTCATGTGTTCTGAAATGACGTCAATATGTTTTATTTTCAAATAAGAAGTGGTAGATATTTCTTTCCCAAACAAAGAAGCCATCTTATATAAAACTTCAGAAACTGTTAGCAAATTTAACTGTGTATCAGAGGCGCGGGTGGTGCGAAACGCACCGGGTGACACCCTTACAAGAGCTGACACCAAAACCATAATGTGTTCAATGTTCCTGTTATTTCGCATTGGTAGACCCTGAGTGGGATCTATGGGGTAAGTCGTGACGGGGTTACACCATAGGCTGGCAAGTTTCTTTAAATCTGGTTGGTAGCTAGTAGTAGTAGGGCTGAGAAGTTCTGTCAGGTGCTGATTACTAGTTACTGCTAGATGCTTTGATTCTATGAACTTCATTGTGGAGTACAATTATCATAGTAGTTGGTTTTAACCGAAAATGGACATATTATGTCGGCATCTAGATTTCTTAAGCTGAGGATAATTTACTTCTTACACGAGCTTCCAGAAATCCATCCACAGATTGTGGTTTGTAAATCATCGCCAAACTCTGATCTTCATGTAAGCTCTGACAGCTCCATTTCAGCAGCAGAAGGTTCCATAACAATGTTCATAGGAAGCTGGAAACACTCTTTTATTACGTCTATCCTGAATGGATTTATGAGAAAAGCGGAACAGGATTTCAATTACCGCAAGTCAAAAAAATCTGGCTTGGAAATCTTCCAGTAATCCATGAAACCTATCTTTATATGCACAAATCTTTCTAAGTTGAAGTCCACCCTCAGAGTATGCGCTAACTCTATTCTGAAGACGAGTAGTGTGCTTAAACTCCCTTGACAGGATATCTCTTTGAAGAATCTGTATTTTGTTCTGAAAGTTAAAAACAGTGTCGCTTCAAATTGCTAGCTTTGTAATTTGCTTGCGGTGTTTGGCAGATGAGGCCATTTGGTTATCATCTTTATCAATAAATGAGAATTCCTCTTCCCATTCTGGTAATGCTTCTATTTCTTCTTTATATTTTCGTTTCCTGCAACTTGTTGCCATGCATATTTTGTGGCTAGTGACACAAACCCTAGTGACACCTCTTCTGCTTATCGTTATAATTTAAACTAGCTATAGATATAAGTTAAGAAAGAACACAACTGTAAATAACAAAGCAAATCAACTAAGAACAGTCATACGAACACAACAAAACAAACGAAATATCAACCAAAAATAAATGTTAAAAAAAAGATTACGGGAAATGATTTAATGAAGAGGAAGAAGTGTTTTAATGTGTGATACGTTTTAGTATGAGAACTGTTGGTGCGGTGAACAAAAAACAGTATTTGAGAACCTTTGAAATAAAAGGTGTACCTGTATGACCGAGTGCAAGTCTTGCAGACGTGGCGGGCAACTCATCCACGGAGCAAGACTTGTCATTTACCGGAAACAAGGGGAAGTTATGACTGCCGTGACCGGCTGTGGCTGTCTCCTATTGGTGTAGTCTCAACTTGGCGTAAAGCCCTGACCTCGCCTGTTGACCTTTTGCGTCGGTGGCAGTAATGGCTGCAGTGTCTTGAATTTAATTGTGCCTATGTTTATTTTGTTCTCTGTTTGTGTGTGTGTATATGTGTTTGTTGGGAAGCGTGTTTCAATTATTAGCCCACTTAATCTTCGTTTACTATTTATAGTTTATATTTGATGACAGTGGCGTACGACAAGAACAAGGTGGCCATCTTTCGACCCTATGCGGCGTACCCCCTTAACATACAGGGGCAAAGCTTTAAATATGCTCACCTGACTAATTTGTTGTTATTTTTGTTTAAGACCACTGGTCTAAGCATTGTATGAAACTTGGCTTTTTTAAGGTCTGCACTTAATCTTGTTATTCCACTCCCAGTACATATATTAGGACGTCTTCTATTCCACTACCAGTACATGTGTTAGGACGTCTACTATTCCATCCCCAGTACATGTGTTTGGACAAGTCTTCAGCCCCAACCGTGGGGTTTCGATTGGGTAGACATTAGCAAGCTACCCTCATCTTAATTGCTCTCATTCTATTTTTAACTTGCTGGTTATATATAACATGCTGATATTTCCACTCTATCTACATCCGGACAAGCTTGGACACTACTCAGCCTAAAATTAGAATCTCATTTTCAAATTACTCTCGCAAAGATGTTTTAACTACATATCTGTTAACTCTTCACATAGGCATTTTTAACTAAAGTTGTTGTTTTTTTTTCAATTCAGAAAGAAAAAAAAATACTTTTCGTTTGTAAAACAAAGTTTCTAAAATCAAATTCCCGCACAAATATTTGCTGATGAAAATTCACAATTTTTACAACACTCCTGTATATTTTTAAATTCTAAGGACAACAACTCTATAAATTGTTAGTCTACATAATCATTGGTTGCTCACCTCCCTTGAAAAATTAGCCAAAAACAAAAAATTAAATTATTGAAATAAAGTAACTCTTACAAATGTCGCTGATTAACAGCTTACACTCAACTTTTTTTTAAACATTAAGTTTACAAGCTATATCATACTTATAGTCGGTTGATTATTTTTACGACATTGCTATACTCTGTTTTCTTACTTCCATGAAAACTTTATCAATAGTTTTGTAGAACATGAATTTCGCAAGCTCCAAAGATCTGTTGACTACATTTAATTACTTAATAAATCATATTATTCGCGGCACACACTCGCTTTTAAGGTTTATTTTTACGACAGAATTTTTTTGTTTGTTTTGTCATAACATTTCATGTGTTTATAACTTCTAGACTCATCATTTGTTATTGTTGATGGTTATTGCGGAGAACATTTAGTAATGACTTCATTATTAGCAAACTAGTGTATCACCCGTCAAAAATGATGTAAGTTTTCAAAATAAATACACATCAGATTAAAAAATAACGAAATACAGATATTTCATTTATTTTATTTATTTTTATTTGATTTATTTATTATCATATTGAACAATTTTATGCGGAACGTTCGAAAAGTGTTATTTTTGGTGCAGTAAAATTTCTAAAATTATTAGCACTATAAAAGAAATCGATCCCAGCGCCACCTAACAGCATTACATCCATACAGACAACGGGAATTATGTATATTGATTGGGAATTATTAAATCCTTTTTTTTTCTACAATCTATAATCTACTCGTTAAAATATGGTTCTCTGATGGTTTTGTTGACAATACCGCTTTTTTTTAATTTCTTAATTTTGAAGTGTGAAAAAACGTTCTATGCTAAGCCAATTTTACTGTATCAGTATACCTTACATACAAACGCACACAAAAAACAAACATAAGTATATGTTTATTTAACACATTACACAGAGTAACACATCTATTCACAATGTTCATCTCTCTCTTTCTCTCTCTCTCCGTCTCTCTCTTTCTCCCTGTCTCTCTCTGTCTCTCTCTCTCTCTCTCTCTCTCTCTCTCTCTCTCTCTCTCTCTCTCTCTCTCTCTCTCTCTCTCTCTCTCTCTGTTGTTTTCAAATATCAGTAAAATCGGAAACATTTTCTAACCACACCACCCCTACCCTCGCTGTCTTTCGCCTCTCCGGATGACAAGTTAGGATAACTACTGTTCAGCTAACTTCATTTCTTTCATGCTTCTCTACTCTTACCTACTACTGATTCAAGTTAGGGTTAACCTTGTACCACTAACATCATTTCTTTCATTTTCTCTACTCTTGCCTCCTACTCATTCAAGTTCAGCGCAGGGTAACGACCCTCTCGAAGTTCTCCAAAGAAATTGATGCAGGGGAGACCACTCCGTGTAAATTGCTGCCCTTGGCCGATTCACTTTTATTAGCTCAATTTGGTGTATACGAAGAAAAAAAATCGTTTAGGCTTCTTTTTAATGGGGGAAGAGTTGTTCCTTAAAAAATAGCAATTCCTTTACAGATGTCCTATTGATAAACAGCCGGTTGTTTAATGATCTATAATCTGTTAAAATCTCTGATTTATTAAATATTCACTAAATTGTTACGCCCGCGAAACAATGAAGGTCACAAGCTGTCAACATTGGATCTGCTAAAAGTTATTTGACGAGTCATGATCGCAAATAAGAGATCTAGAATAAACGATGATCTAAATTCTTAGTTTCTTGAACTTGAAATAATTTAAACACTAGCACAATTTTTAAAAATTAAAACAATAATTTAAAAAAAAACTCGAACCATAATCCCTTATATAAATCTATATATTTAAAACGCGCATTTACTTTTGTTATCTGGAATGTCGTCTTGCATATTTCCGAATTCAGCTCTGTCATACCTAAGCAATTATAGTAACAAAACAACTTTAAAAAATATACGAAAATAAGTTTTTATATGTATTTTCATAATTTATCTAATTTATCGTAGGATAACAAAAAAGCGGGTTTTATAAAAATTAAAACTGACTTTAGAGGACAATTTTTTTTTAAATGTAAGTCAAATTCCATTTTATCACGTTGTGATATTTAGACGTTATCTCATAATGTTTTGATGGAATAATATCTTATTTGTATGATTGAATAATGTTATTATTTTGCAATAACACGATGACATGACATATCATTATAATAATCCTTTTAAAATTAGCCTATGTTTTTAATATAAATACGGGTTTATCGGAAAAGTCTTGGCGTTTCAGCTCTTTCAATGAATGCATCGGTTCTCCTGTGATGATTTTCTCGATTAAAACATCCCCTGTTTTCCTTACTTCTTATATATACCAACGAACTGCTACCTTTGTTGAAGAGTGACTAGACAAATGTACACATTCTATCATTATTAATAATAACTTGACTCTTGTTTCCAATTGAACCTCGACACCATGATAATGAAGAAACTATCCTCCTTTAACTCGAAAATTCTTTTCAATTCAATGTTAATGGCAATGTCGTACAACAGTGCATAAATTGAGAACCATAAATTTGTTTAAAACAGAAACTGAAAAGAAAAAAGCAGTGGCGGTAGGGAAGAAGGACGACCTACTGTTCATGTTCAACAACTCTTCAATTAACTCCCAACCAATTCAAGTTTTTTAAACATTGTAAACACTCCCCACCCCCTTTAAAAAAAAATCCTTATAACGTCGTTTTCCCACAAGCATTAAGGGTGTCTAACTCTAGCTTGTAGCCCCCCCCCCTCCCTCAACCGCTTTCTCTCTCTGTCCTTGTATCAGTTTTCTTTTCCCCTTTCCTCTCCCACTTGTCCCGCCATGGCCGTCAAATTAACGCCAAACTTGTCCTCCGGTCGTGAAAAGCCCAGCGCGTCATCCTGGCCCAGGGGAAGCAACTGTGTGTTTAATCATAGCCTTGGGTGCTAGTCAATAGATATTGAGTTGTGTCCCCTGCTTATTATATCCCTCTCATTTTTTTCTCTCTTTCATCTTATTCTCCATTATTAGTTCACATAGTTTTGTTTCCAAGGAATAAACAGCTTGGCTAAAAGAGGAGAGGGACAAGATTGTGAATGTAGGGGACAGTGTTTGAAAATTCGGAAAGCTAGGTGACCTGTTAGTTCTTATCTTGGTACCAATTTTTCGATGCGTAAGTTGGTATACGATGAACCATTTCTCATCCCCTTCCTTTCAATCATACTCCATGTCTCAAAAAATATTTTTATAAACGTTTATGTAGAAATTAAACATGCAACATGAATTGAATGCCATTATGGACATCAATAATGCCACACGCACACAGCATGCACATCATAACAGCACACGTGAAGATGTGCATAATATCTACAAATTATTTAATACAATTAATGTTAATTTCAAATAGTTTGACAAACAAGGAGGTATTCTTATATTTTAAACATGTTATCAGAAACATAATTTTTTACAATATTTGATTTTTAAAAATAGTTAGTCCCCTATAAAAAAAAATTACAAACGGTAATTTATTTGGGAATTCCTATTTTAAAATAATGTGTTCGCTGTAGAGGTATTCTTGTATTGTAAACTAAAATTTTGTGACACTTATGTGAGGTTTAGCTAGCGGTAGAGGACTGTTTTCCGAAACATTGCAAAATTCAACGCCCATCAGCTATTACAATCACTCAAAAAAGTCATGTAACGTTGTTTGAGCGAGAGAAGAAGTTTCTATTTTTTAGAGCATTTTCATGACTCAAGGTGAGAGATGGAAGTGTTGCACTTAAACTGATGATAACAATCGCCCATTAAAGAATTCACGAAGCAGATATCTTTACATTTGTTCAAGCTTAATTTTAAAGTATCTCAAAAGCCATGCGTCAAACAAATGACAGACGCGTTTAACATCTATGCCTGCACGAACAATTGCATTCACTGATGTCATTTATATTTGTAGGTTTTTAAAGTGTCGCATATATATATATATATATATATATATATATATATATATATATATATATATATATATATATATATATATATATAGGAGCGGCCTTTGGGGGTGGCAGCTGGGGCAATCGCCCACATCCATACACCACCTACTCCTCTCCCCTCAACACCCACACACCAGAGTTCAATCACTCCAAGAAGATTGAAAGCGAAAGTTGAGCGATGCAATCAAAGATGCCTGGACGAGCCGCTCCACGAATTGTCGTCCTCTTGTTTGTTTGCCACGTCTTGTTGGACGGTGCAGGCAAACAAATGACCCTTCTGTGCCCGGTGCTTCATATCGCGTCTGGACTCTTCTCGTCTGCTCGACAAATATTTTTTTTTCCTCCTTCAGAACTCAAAAGTCAGTGGACCAATTGATACCGTGGAAGAACAAACACAAATATGATTTTAATTAGACACGAGACATTGAAGTACGGCGCCAGAGGTCTCTGTAGAAATAATGCATTGCTGCCGACTTGACAGTGTGTACTCTATGTGATAAAACTATCTCTACGCCAATCGTTCATTCGTGTGTCGATTTTATATGTCGAATGCCTCCGTGATTGATTATGCAGCTATATAATCCATTTCGGGCATACACTATTTTATGTAACAACTATGTGTGTGGAGTTTTCAGCCGAGATAATTTACTTTAACTCTTTATGATACATTCAAGTCATAATACATCCCTACATACCTATGTAACTACATACCTCCATACCTACATACCTATATACCTATGTAACTACATACCTCCATGCAGTGGCGATTAATATGGTGACGGGGTGAAAACAAGTCGATGGTGCTATTTGCGAGGAAGGGGAGCAAAATTTGGGCAAACTACATATTTTGTGTTTTTGGGTTTTCTTCTCGAATGAATGGGACGACAAAAAAAATTGTGCAAACATTAAACGAACTACAGTTTGGTGGCTTAAAAGGTGGTATCATATTTTAATGTTTGTTGAAGATCTTATCTTATTTTTATTGTATAATTATCTACTGCCAGGATCAAATATTTTACTTTTGATTGAAATTGAGAAGAGGTGAGGGGACGGCAAGCATGTAGTCACTGAAGTAATATGTTACATATATGTATGTTTGTGTGTGAGTATGACATATATGTGCGTTAAATTTTATTTTATAATATTGCGAAACAATGAAACAATTATCTTGGAAATTATATATATCAAACATAAAGGATATTAATTTAAATATAACAATGAAAATCTCATAAGATAATCAATTGTGAGAAACCGACAATAACTTGACTTCTCTTGAATTACAGAAAACGTGTTTAGACACGAGTTTCTCATTTAGTTATTTTTTGAAAATGGAAATATTTATGGAAATGTTAACCTCTAGCAAATCCGGTGAATGAGATTGGATTTTAATAATATAAGAATTAAAACATATTTTTACAGGTGATAAAGATTATTTGTTTTTAATATGGAAAACTGGTTTTAAAAAAAAATAGCAAACAATTATTTTCAAAGATGGACCAGGATGAAAAAATTAAAATTAACAATGTTTTTTAAAATGTAATTATAAAAAAAATAATTAAAATAAAACTTCCCAACAGATTGAACTCTTCTGTTTTGGGAATTGACGTTAGGTACTCTTATGTTTTTTCTAAAGTCATGCGCATTCCTCCTCCGCCGCAGGGTTATTGGCAACATGTAGAGAATGACTTGTTAAAGACAATGAAGTCATACAATGGTATCGGTCGAACAGCTTAGCAAGGGATTATCTCAGAGGCAAGGTGCGCTTCGTGGGGTGTGTGAGTGTTGGTGTGGGGGTTGGAGGAGGGAGTTGGTTTCCGCCCACGCCAGGCACTCATCGATTGTTTCACCAGACCTGCCCATCGCTTGTTTCACCAGACCTGCCCATCGCTTGTTTCACCAGACCTGCCCATCGCTTGTTTCACCAGACCTGCCCCTCGATTGTTTCACCAGTCCTGCCCCTCGATTGTTTCACCAGAGCTGCCTATTGATTGTTTCACCAGACTTGCCCCTCGATTGTTTCACCAGACCTGCCCATCGATTGTTTCACCAGACCTGCCCATCGATTGTTTCACCAGACCTGCCCATCGATTGTTTCACCAGACCTGCCCATCCATTGTTTCACCAGACCTGCCCCTCGCTTGTTTCACCAGACCTGCCCATCGATTGTTTCACCAGACCTACCCATCCATTGTTTCACAAGACCTGCCCATCCATTGTTTCACCAGAGCTGCCCATCCATTGTTTCACCAGAGCTGCCTATTGATTGTTTCACCAGACCTGCCCCTCGATTGTTTCACCATAGCTGCCTATCGACCTGCTCTACACTGACTCAAAAGTCAAAAGGTACAGAGGGAAAAAGAGACATCACAGCTAATGCGGGGAATACACCCAGTTATTCGCCCACCGAACCAGGAACAACTACCACGACATTTGCTCCTCATTATGAGTTATGTGGTTAGCCTCCGTGAGGTAAACAAAGTCCGCTGGGGTGACTGCAGCTTAGTAGCCGGAGGTTTGTGTCATTTCAATAATTTATGTGGCGATAGGCAAGATGCCATTTGCTTTTAAACCACAGTTTCAAGTGTACAAGTGACTGGATACTAGATAACATATTGCTTATTAGAAGAAAAAACAACTATTACTACTTACACATTATTCTTTATTAAATGACATTGAATCTTTAAAAAATCAAACACAGGAACTTTAGTTTTTATGTCATTATGTTTTTATTATCCCTTATCATCCTTATAGTTTTCAGTACTTTCATATTCCTGCTCTCTTTCTCATTATTTTTCACTTTGTTGAAACTTTATAAAAATATTGCATACATGTTTTTCTTATTTTATTATAAAATTGATTTAACGTTTAATTATTATAATTTTTTATATATTTTAATTTGGGTTTTTATTTTTTTTTAATTTTCCTTTATTCGTTTATTGGTAATCAATAGAACGTGACGCTGGGATATCAACAGAAATTATTTTATTGAGTTTTTTTTTAGAGATGTGCTCACCATTGCTACTCAATAATTGATGGCATCAGACATTAGCGTGTTTCCGTCATAAAGGAAGAAGAAAGCTAATTGCTTTTTTTTATTCTTTAAAAAAATTTGTTTAAAATCTGACGAATACGTCCACAAAATCGCATGTGGTAGACCTAACGTCTTCAACAGCATGGCATCTCCATTTAAATTGAGCTTTTGATTGAATATTTTTGTTCCTTTAGCGCGCTGGTAATCGAGCTCTCATCCTACTCCTGTAAAATGTTCCTACACTCTAGTAGCCCTACTCTAAAGTACCTCACAATGAATATATTGCCATCCACACAGGCGTCCACACAGACCAAAGACACGTCGAGGACCAGGAAATGACTAAACTTCTTGTAAATATAGCCGCAAATTCTTTAATCATAACGGAGTAGCCCTGAGACGATCTCATCCGCCATTAATATTGTATGAATCTGCGCATGCGCGCTGACCGTCACTGACGGCAACTGTCGCTGCCTGGCAGCCACTTCCTGTCGAACTCTCGTGAGAGAAGCCAATTCACGGGAGAGATTAGAAGAAGTCTTTATATCGACATGCATTAATCATCCCGTCTTCTATATTCGGCATCGACCCGTCCCACATTACGATTAACATACAATGGGACGCAAGGGGCATACAAGTGGTGTTAAATCTATGCGTCAGACAATGGCGGTTATTTTTATGTTTTCGTGGCTCGGGGATGGGATCGGTGTGATTATGTATAGGTGGTTTGGGGGGAGGGGGTGTTAATGTCGTAGCTAAAGGACCCGTAAAAACAAAGTTTTTGTCTATGAATCCCTTATATATGAGACATAACTAAAAGCATTGATTATGTTCAATATAATACGCTCCGTGCGACAAACATTTAAAGACTGTACGTGAATGAACTCCCCTTGCTGTAAAACGCGGGGATGTGGTCATCGATGGCTGGAGTGATCTTCAGCGACCCGTGGAGGTCAACTATTGCAGACGGCTACATAGAGATACATAGAGATCAACTAATAAATTATTTAAATTAATGATGGTGCATTTGAACGATCTGAAGTTTTAATACAATGCATTGGTAGACGACACAAGTCTATGTGCAAACTTTCAGCTTAATAGGATTACGGGAAGTGGGTCATTTTTAAATCCCTTATATTAACTTCACCGGCGTCTCTCTCTCTCTCTCTCTCTCTCTCTCTGTCTGTCTGTCTTGGGCGGGCGGGCGGAAAAAGAAAAGTCAAAAATGACCCACTTCCCATGATCCGATCGAACTGAAATTTGGCACACGGACCCGTCTAACCTAACAATGCATCGTATCAAAATTTCAGATCGATCGAACGTACCGTAATTAAATTAATGCGTTTTTAGTTTATCCTTATATGAGGTATGTAATTTAAATTCACTGTTTGTTATTGTTTTTTTTCTTCCACTTCCACGTGAGTTTGAGTTGACGCCGACCGTCGTGCCGACACCCCCTCACGTCCCACCCCCATTTTTTTAAGACAAGGGACATCACTCGGTGTCAGTCTGTCAATGTTTGTAGCGTTTGAAAATAATCAATACTGTTAGTTATGTCTCATATATAAGGGATTTATAGTCAAAAACTTTGTTTTTACGGGTTTGTTTTATTCTTCCAATTCCACGTGAGTTTGAGTTGACGCCGACCGTCGTGCCGACACCCCCTCACGTCCCACCCCCATTTTTTTCAGACAAGGGACATCACTCGGTGTCAGTCTGTCAATGTTTGTAGCGTTTGAAAATAATCAATACTGTTAGTTATGTCTCATATAGAAGGGATTTATAGTCAAAAACTTTGTTTTTACGGGTTTGTTTTATTTACTTTTGTTTTTCCGCCCGCCCGCCCAACTGACCACAACAGACAGACAAGACGGCAAATATCGTTGCAGGACATCAGAGTAAAATATAAACATACATATCTCCTGATGAATTGCAAGTAAAAAAATATTTCTGATTTTAAATTGCTTAAAACTGTATATACACGAAGTTTGTGTAAGCTGGTTGTCCACAACTTGCAGATATTTGAAAATGTCCTTGCCTATTGATGGAAATGTAAGTTCAGGAAAGAGAGAAAGAGAGTTTCTAAGGGGATTAACTCGTCAGGGATAAGTTAATTTATAGGACCTAGCCAATTTCCATGCATTTTGTGTGTGTGTGTCTTTACTCCATAGCATCAATGCTTCCTAACAAGAAGGTGATGATGATTTGCATGACCTACTTTTGTTACGGAACGCTCAAGTTAAAATGTTGACGCAACTGAAATCTTGATGTCACATTCTTTTTTATTTGAACCCTTGGGAAAGTATAAACATCGGGCACCTAACAATGGACAATGAAACACAACAGCTAATTGTTCACGCGTGGAGGTGGAAGGCCAAGAATAGGTCTTGTTGAAAGACTAAAACACAACAGCTAATTGTTCAAGCGTGGAGGTGGTAGGCCAAGAATAGGTCTTGTTGAAAGACTAAAACACAACAGCTAATTGTTCAAGCGTGGACGTGGAAGTCCAAGAAAAGGTCTTGTTGGAAGAATAAAACTGAGCAAGCCAGAGCCCTACAGGGGCTTGTAGTGCCATTGATGATAATATCTGCCATTAGGATTGTTTGAAACCACAGGCTGAAAAAAATAGTTTAGTTTTGGCGAAGTTTTTTTTCCCCCTCGAATATTGTCTAATAAAGCAGAAAACAATCAATTGATGTCGTCATTGTTCAGCAATATTTGAAGGTGAAAAAAACAACATTTACGAAAAACCTCAAACCAGAAACTGTCATTGTATTTTTAAAAAATTTAATATATTGTTAGAGGTCGTGGGGCACGGTGGCTAGGGAAATCCCCAAGTAGAGATAATCGCTGGTTTCTGTGTGTGTGTGTTTTTTTTAACAACTCAGAATGCCAGAGTGTATTCATGTTTCCGGCGATATCACTGAGGCCAAGATTACCATGGGCGGAAATCTGGTGGCTAAATGATTTTTATGACAATGCAGAATTTCGGTATTCATTATTCAGGTTAAATTGCTGACAATATTGATTTTATTGTCACATTTTCTTTGTCTTTGATATTATATATTTTTTTAAAATGTCTTTCATTTTTAATTTAAGTGGATTCAGAAAAATGCAAAATTGTTAGATTTTCAGAAAAAAACTTAAACTAACAATCTATAGAAAGTATCAAATTTGTTTATTTCTATAAATATCGAACACTTACATTTTCTTGCCCACCAAACTCTCCGTCAGTATCCGCCTCAGCCGATGCCAGACTTTGAAAAGTGTTAATTTATTCAATTATTGGTCTCACACTCAACAGTAGCCTCTAGACCAGTGCTTCTCAAACTTTTTAGTATGGCGGACCAGCAGGAATTTTTTCCATTGCACCAGGGGACGGTGCAATATTTTCCCTGCACTGACAATTTTTTCTGTCCTTTTTTTTTAGAACATCTGCTGACCGGCAGCGGATGGCCCACGGACCGGCACCAGTCCGCGGACCACCACTTTGAGAAGCACTGCTCTAGACAATTATGTTTAAATCCTTCCACGTCAACCTTGAACTTCATTAGAGATCTTCATTTGATTGAGTGTAAATAATTGCGGTCGGGTTTATTTTTATTTTTTTTAAAAGTATTTTTAAAACTAAATAAATAAATAGATTTTTTTTAAACAAACTAATAACACGAGTTTGATATACAAAATATCGATATAAAAAAGTCGATTGAAATAAAGAAATCAGCTAATCTTCATTATTAAATCCGACTAAATCTGCTAGCAAGACCAAAATAAACAACTTTCAACAACCGGTAACCTTTTCTCTAGAAACAACATAAATCTTCATAAAAATTCCTCCCTAAAATTCCCTGAACCGTAAAAGTAGCACAATTCACTCAAATCCCCCCCAATATTAAAATTAGAAATACCTTTATATTATATTTATCTATCATTCATTCCAAACGTTAAATTATTACCACAGTTCATCATGCAAAACTTATGTAATCTTATTTGAACCATCCAAACATTATTATTCTCCCACCCTTTCCCTCACACCCAACAAAGAAACAATAACATTTTCATCCAAAACTTTAAAATCAGAACTCCCCACCCATACCCTAGCCCCCTCCTTAGTAACTCCCCAACTACCATCACGTGTTTCCGGCCATACAATATATGAGTAGTACAGGACGTTGTAGGGGCAACTAATGTTTGAAGATGTCCATTTTTTCCTTCTTTAGGGTTTTCCCGATAGACTTGCGGCCTCGAATTCCTGTGAGCATGCGAGACGGCCATCCGTTTTCATATGAGGTCTTCTGGCGCGTGCTCAGGGGAGAATTTATCGACATCTCTTGGCGAACTGAGAGAGAGAGAGAGAGAGTGAGTGTGTAAAAGAGAGAGAGAGAGAGAGAGGGGGGGAGGGAGAAAGAAAGAGAGAGATAGAGAAAGAGAGAGAATCAGACAAAACAGACAGAAAGAAAGAGTGAATCTATATTAAAGGAAAAAGAAGGGAAAAGGTAGTCAAGATAAAGTAATCGATGAGGAAGAGAGATACATTGTAACAATTTTCTTTTCCGTCACAAATAATTATAAATTAAATTAAAATGTGTGGCAAACCTCGCGTGGCATGATACTATTATACTTTTACCCCTGGGAGATTTTGGATAGATCTATAATAAAGAATCTGATTTAATGTTGTTTATTTATTTCTATAAAGTGTATTTTAAATGTACTTTAGAGGGAAGTTCATTTCAAGAGAAGAAAATAATGAAAATTAGGACAATGCTAAGGGTAATTATAAAGAACAAAAGTAAGTAATAGTTATAAATATTTCATTTGATAAAATGACAGAAATTCGTTATCTATAGCCCACGAATTGTTTCGTAATTTAAAAAAAAATTAAATCTTTTTTAAAGCTATAAAGCATTGGGAAGTTACAATGATTGCATTAAATGTTTGCATCTAATAAAGAATAAAACAATATTCTAAAAGTACATCACATTTGTTCTATTTAATATATATATTGAATTTCTTTGTAATGGTACAATTTATAACTGGTTTTACAAACGGTGCTTCAGACAGACGGCAATGTTTTGCGAAATATCTCGTGACAACATAGGGAGACTAGATAGTGAGACTAGAGTGTGACAAAACAATATGACAAGATAGAATGACAAGATAGAATGACAAGATTGAATGACGAGATAGTATCACAAGATAGTGTGACAAGTTAGTAGGACAAGTTTGTGTGACAAAATAGTGTGAGAAGATAATATAAGAAGATGGCGTGACGAGATAGTTTGACAACAAAATACTGACAGAAAAGTGTGACAACATAGTAGGACAGTACATTACGTCAGCCAGTAGAGAGGGACAAAAAATAATGTGACAACGGGCGTGTAACACTCGGAGAACCCATTGAAAAACGTCCCAGCATTTGAAAAGTTAGATGATAAACAAGAAGAGTGTTGTTCCACGGCGACAGACCAACACTGCTCTATGAAACTGGTGCTTGTCACGCAGACCTGGTACCAACCATTGTTGGGCTTGGATGGGTTAGCGGAAGTGAGGGGGGAGATGGGTAGGGGAAATGAAGTTGGTGATGTGTTGGGTAGTTCGTCGAAAGTGGGTTGGGTGATTTGTAGGTTGCTGGAAGTGGATGAGATGAAAGATAGTTTGCGAAAGTGGGCGGGATATAGGATAGGTTATTGGCATTATGTGGGATATGGGTGGGATAGCGGGTGGGTTTTGAAAAGGGATGAGATGATGGGTAGTCGGTATAATTTGGTGAAATTATAAAAAAAAGTTGGTGGAAGGCAGAGTATGTAGAAGATAGAGTATGTAGAAGGTAGAGTATGTAGAAGGTAGAGTATGTAGAAGGTAGAGTATGTAGAAGGTAGATTATGTAGAAGGTAGAGTATGTAGAAGGTAGAGTATGTAGAAGGTAGAGTATGTAGAAGATAGAGTATGTAGAAGGCTGACGTTGAGGCGGGACGGTAAGAGGTTTGCTGAAGACAGAGTTTGAGGAGACGTGATTAGGGAGGAAAAAAAGACTTGACTTGCTAGGAAGCTGCCACAGAAGGAGAGAGGGAGGAGTTGATATACATATGGATGACTAATTAAAGTTTGTGTTAATGGCTAGAGTGGCGGCTGGATACCGAAGTCAATAGTGCACTCGCCTCACAAGCTGAGGTGCGTGAGGTGAAGCCCAGGTTAAGCTACACACACACACACACAAAACAACATGTTTATGAATGACTATTTCTAAAGAAAAGTCCTCCGCTTACTTTGAGAAGAGATGGGCGCCGCCAAGTGTACCAAGCCCCGAACATTAGAACCCCCTGTGGGACGCGTTGGTCGAGTGGCAGCGCACTGGACTGTCGTACCGATGGTCACGGGTTCGAATCCGTGTGAAGGCAAGGGTTTGTTCCCGGGGCCTAGGGCGTCCTTGAGTCACCCAGCTCCGAATGGGCACCTAACACGTAGTGTTAGGCGGCTGGGTAATGCGTGAAACCCACAAAGCCGTGGCCTGTGAACGCTGCATCACTTGCCAACAGATAATCTGTCATGGTCTGTGGACGCAACTATCTTCTGCATAGAAGGAGCGTCTGTATTGATAAGATAAGATAAGATAAGATAAAATAAGATAAGATAAGACGACCACAAGGTTAAGGAAACCAAAAAAAAGTGGGGCGGGAAAATTTGGGGGTTGTTTGACTTATAAAGATGACGAAGTTACAGTATAGAGGAGGCGTCAATTGAGATAAAGAAGAAGCACTAGAAGTGACATACAGGAGGAATGTAGAATGTAGAAGCAATCGCTCAAGTTATTGGCAGTTTTTGTTTTGTTTTCTTTTTAATTTTATATTTAAAATTTAATTATTTTTTTTTGCGTATTTTTTATGTATGAATATTTTCATCTTGAAATTGTAACCCAAGAAGTAGATTTAGTTAATGGTTAAACTATATACCAATGCGCAACGCCTATTTTTAGAGCACTAAAAATTGCATTTGGGATCGTTCATTTTTTTCCCAAAACGTACATTTTCGAGACATTCTATAACATCTGCCATCAAAGTCACATTTAAACAAACTCTGCGATGAGAACACCAAAAATCTACCATGCTTGAATATCCAGGACAAAGACACAGTTTTCAGCCACCCCAGGCTTGAGACGAAATCCGCCCGTGAATCAATACACACCGATGAGTTATTCGCCTCATCCAAAGAAGGTTTACCTCGTCCAATATCTCCACAGCAAATTTCTCCCATGTCTCCCGCCTCGGGATTTTCTCTTCCTTCTCTCAGGCAATCCCGTGCACAAATTGCGCCATCTATTTCAAAAGGCGCGCAACTCCAAGTACAGGGTGATCATTCGTCGTCTGACTCGAGAACGTGAACCCAGCTTTAATTATGTCCCTTTAAATTTTCATGAATAGTTTTTTATTATTTTTTTAATGGCCATTTTGAAATTGAATGCAGTCAATTGATTTTTTTCTCTCTCTTTTTCTTTATGGAAAAATATGAATCCTAGTTTCTTTTTATTATTTCTTTAAATGTTAAAATGTTTTTTTTTAGACTTTTGTATGATTTTGTATAGATTTTGATAGATCATATGATCTTATAAACAAAATTATGTGTGTTTTTAAAAGTTGTACATGCTAACTATTACTTTTTTTTTCTTTAGAATTCGTTCATGGTTATAATTTTATTGGTTAGGCGTTATAAACACAATAAGTAACATCACGATGTGAAAAGTTATGGAAGGTGAACACTGAAGATAATAAATCTTAACACAGGTTAAATTTACGCCGTAATGTCAGATCAAAACTCTGTGAATGTCGTGTGTTGGTCTCAGTTGAGGCACACGCCAGGACATGTTAGACGCCAGCTCCCAATACTGCCTGTACTCTGTAATCAGCCAAATATTACTGTAGGTTCAACTGTTGGGTGGGGGCGCGGTTGTTAAAGTACAGCTACCAATAATTGTCCCAAGAGATTGAAACGATGGGAATAGAAAATAGGAAAGTAATTATAGGTTGTACCCCTCTGTAACTTTGAGATCAATTTTGTTTCTAACCTATTTGTTTTAAAAGTAAAGTCTACTTGTCCTACTCGTTTTTATTCCTTGGTGTCACAGGTTAGTTTTAATTTTAAACCATTTTCTTAATCTGTACCAAAGCACTGACATTTTCACTTTTGACTATTTTCTAACACCAGTAAACAAACGAGACACTTTTCCCCCCGATAATTTTTTTAAATAATTCTCGCCAAATGAAACAATGATTATGACTAAGGGACGGTAACCAAGTGAAGCCCTCACACTTCCGGAATCCTTAAAAACGCTTACCGCAAAATGAGACCAACGCTAGACTTTCTCGGTCTCCCTAACTAAAGAAATGTAGTGTGAGATGGTAGAAAGCGAATTGTCATATAATAAGTGTATTTCCTGATAATATCTAGGTCAGATAGTGTTTTAGTTGACTTAATTAGTCTTCAACGGCGTCAAAGTTTTCAAAGTCCTAAGGAATTTTTCTCCATATTGTTGAAGTCTAGTCATAAAGATTCGGTTGTATTCGGACGTTACGGTTGCATGAGCATGTTTTTTTAGCTTTTAACAAACAACCTGTAAGTCCAATTCTATCGAACCGTATCAATCTTGTCAAAAACGAAATCCAAGTGTTAGAGACAAGATCATGGATTAGGGGCCTATTTTTAAATCACAAAATCGAATCTCCCCAGATCTGTCCCTCGAAGTTTATCATGAAATTCTGCAAGAGTTCGTAATATACACTTACACACCTAATGGTGGGAACATTAAAAAGCACAGTTTAAAAATAATTTTTTTTTATCAAGCTCATGAATTGTTTTCAATACATAAAAAAGCTTTACGTCATATCTTACAAAATACGTTTAAATCATACGCATCAAGAGTTTCAGCATACGCAACAAGTGTGGTCATCTTACTCCACATGGGTTTTTGTTATTCGCAAAAAAGAGCATTATATAAACAAGACTTTTTAACGTTGAAAGTGTTTCAGTCCTATAAAACAAGTCTTGACAAATTTTCTCAACAAAGTTTTCAGTCTTCAAAAATAAGTTTTACATCAAACACAAGTCTTAGTTGCCTGCTTCCCAAAGTTATGCTTCGGCCTCAAAACTTTTCATGTTCTGAAATCCATCTAGGATCTAGATAAGCTCACAATCCAACTTTTTAATACGATATAAAAAAATAGCCGTCGGCAGTCAGACAGAAACTGGCATTTATTTCAGCATTGCCTAACCACATCAGGTTCCTTACATCACTGGATCCAAGACTTCCTTTTGGGCAGGGAGCAAACTGTAATAATTAATGGATCTAAATCTGCACCAATAAAGGTTAACTCAGGAGTTCCACAAGGAACTGTGCTAGGTCCCTTACTCTTTTTAATTTATATAAATGATTTACCCAACAACATCTCAACAGGTACAAAAGTTAGGTTATTTGCTGATGATTGTATAATCTATAGAACAATTAAATCAGAACAAGACAGCAAAATTTTACAAAAAGACTTAGATGAATTGATAAAATGGGAAACTAACTGGAGTATGTCTTTCCACCCAGAAAAGTGTCAACTGTTAAGAGTAACAAAGAAAAAGAAACAAATAAATTCAAAATATTACATTCATGGAAAAGAACTGACCCAAACTAAAGATGCAAAATACTTAGGAGTCTTAATAAATGAGAAACTATCATGGAATCCCCATGTCAATGAAGTTATTAAAAAATCAAACAAAACCTTAGGCTTTATAAAAAGGAACTTTAACAAATTTAATAGAGATATAAAACTAAAATGCTACCTCACTTTGGTGAGACCTGTACTAGAATATGCATCTTCTGTATGGGATCCATCCACCAAAGAAAACATTGATAAACTAGAACAAATTCAAAAAAGAGCTGCCAGATTCATTACTGGAGAATATTCGAAACTGACAAGAATAACACCATTAGTTAAATCATTAAACCTTGAAACACTAGAGGATAGAAGAACCAAGAGCAAAGTAGTAATCATACATAAAGCTATTAATTCTAATTTAGAAATACAACACAAAGATAACTTAATACAACCCTCAGATAGACATAAGGATAAAACACCTTTCTTATTCCGTATGCAAGAACAAACATATACAAGTTTTCCTTCTTCCCGTCCGGAATTCGGGCGTGGAATGGGTTGCCTGAAGAATCCAGGAAAACCAACACTTTATCAACATTTAAATCTGTAATAAAAATGCAGGACTAAACACAAACCATAGATAAGCGTAGGACGCAATAATCTTCTGTATAGAAGGAGCGTCTGTAAACAGATAAGATAAGATAACCACAAACCACGTATTTCCACCGTAAAGTGTTATCCGAAGGAGAATGAATGAATGACCCCCTTTCCAGTCCATGACGGACTATGGGGCAAGTGATGTAGCGTTCACAAGTTTTTTAGCCATCACTAACGAGCAGGGGAATGTGTGGCCAGCACAATGCCCCAGGGGCCATGCCAGTACCTGGGCTCGAACCCGCGACTCGGAATCTGACTCGGATCGAAAGTCCAGTGCGCTACTACTTAGACCATCGCGCCCCTTTATCCGAAGGAGAGGGTATTTAAAATTGGGTATTTGGATCTTCTACTTCAACGTGAAAAGTCTGAAACTATTAACGGATAAAATGAAAGTTTTCAGTTTAGTTCTACCACACGTACCTCCTTGGGCGATACCCAGCATGGCTTTCAACACTGATCGCGAGAAAACTGTTCACTGATTTACACGTCATCACGAGTTGTATTTACCACAAACTGAGAAAATATGGTACATTTTATCTATTATCATTTGTTCAATAATTGGTATCTTATTATTCTTAAGTAAACTTACATATGTCGGTACTCTATTATTGTACTGGGCCTCACAAGCTTTCATAGTAAAAAAAATAAAAAAAATTTAAAAATTGCAACAAAATGTATTACATCTTTTATCCTGTTATTTTTTATCTGCACTTATTTCTTTTTATCAATATAATTGAGAGAAACAATAAGTGTTAGTTTAAAAATCATTATATCTCTGGGGTTCGCACTATTTTGTTCTAGTGATTCGCGAGTGCGTCCTCATTTCAGAAACACATCATTAAATGACGCTTAGCCTCTAGTGTTAAACGAATCATGACCAGCCGCTCATTTTTTAAATATATATACATATATATATAACTGAAGTTGGAAGTTGTTAAGAATACTTTCTTTTTTCAACTCATGTACTGAATTGTGAGCCACCTTTTACGGATAATTGTATTGTATTTCATGTTACTTAACATTGAGTTATCAATCGTTAGCTCCACACATTTCTTCTTAGACCACACGAACAAAACAACCAGACCCCCTTGACCTAAATCAAAGCTCTCCATCAGGCATCCCCCACCCCGTCCATCACATTTAAGAACCTTCCATCCTCCAACACACACACACACACACACAGACATACACACTCACACACATAGACACACACACTCTCACTTACAAGCAGACACACATACTCACACACATAAAACTACACACTCACACACACCCTCACACAGAATCACACACTCACACGTACACACACACACACACACATTCATTGACTAGTATCCTTACTTTCCACAAACCAAGACCAGCCAAGAGGACACAAATATTAAAGCCACCCCACTAATACCATCAGCGGTCAGTCCACCACGACAGAGGGTCACGTCTGACGCATCCAGTAACAGGACAAGAATTTATCCAAAGACTCGAGGCGCTACGTGAGCCGAATAGACCGCACGTTGGACAAACCACGTGACGAGAACTTATAGACTGTCTGGATTTTCTCAGCTGGACAATCAAGAAAAAAACAAAAACAAAAATCTACCTAATCATTTGAGGCGGTCCATGGATTGCTTAACGTGTACGAGTACAACTAATGATATGTACAAAGATTATAGTTGTGTTCCTTAATCTTTTTTCTTTTCATAACGTTAAATTTTTAATGTTTTGGCTTTTATTTTCAAGGAATTTTGTGGCTAACGTAAATGTTTGAGAATCATAAAGTACATAGCCACTCCAGGGAAATTCGTTCAGAGCAAGCCCCATCCATCATATCAAGTTTAGTTTCATGGTTTTATCTTCCATCGTCACTCAAATGATACCAAATGTGTCACTGCAAATACAAATATTAGAAAATATTTTTAGGTAAAGATACAGGCCAAAACTTGCTGCCAAGATTGGACCCAGACAGATTGCAAAAAAAAACAACAACGAAAGACAAGATGACCAACTGTAACACTGCTTAGTGGATTGATGGCTGACTGGCTGATGAACAAACTGACAGACTCAACGATTGGCATACAAAATAACTAGGGCTGCGGAAATTAACGATTAATTTCTCGATTAATGGTTAAAAAAATTTAACGATTAAATATTTTTAACGATTAATCGACCCACCACTTATAAATGTATTGGAAGTCATATAGTAAATGTTTCGTCCGATAAATATGAACTAATTTCCGGACGATTACACGAACATTTTGGTTTAAACTATTCACTTAGGTGATTGTTCAAAATGTTGATTAAGGTTGTTTCCATTGAGAAAAATCGTATGTCTACCATGCAATGTTCCCTCTAAGTCTAAGCTCATTGTTTCGTGTGCAAAGTTTTAAAAGAACTCGTGTGCAAAGTTCCACAACGTCCATTTTTTGTGCAAAATTTTACAAAATTGTCTGCGTGGTGATTCTAAACTCCTGCGTGGCGTCGGCAAAATATCTGCACAGCGGCGCTGCTTAAAGGGAACATTGATACCATGGTTCTAACACTTCGCTTACACTTCTCGACCTGCAAACCAAACATCCACTACAGTATTAGAAACTTCATTTGAGACAATCTAAAGCTATGTAAACGACTTTTCAGCTTGGCTAGTTATATTGTTAATAAGACCCGTTCTGAACCACATAATGTCAATACACTTGTCTGTTTGCGTTGTTGGTTAAATAAAAGATGTCATGTAAAGAAGACATTCCAGTGTTATGTCAATTTTCGTCCAGTAAATTTAATAAATGTTACCTATGCCACCATTTATTTCAATTTTTGGCTTTATTCGAAATTAACGATTAATTAATCGTTAATTTTTCAAAAGTTAACGATTAATTTTTTAAATAATCGATAACAGCCCTAAAATTAACCGCTTCACAGAATTATTGACAAGTAGACGATACACGGACGTGCATTAACCCATGTGAACACATTGTCAGAAAGTCTTTCGAACTAGCTCGATATTTTTAGAATAGACAACACAATTTCACCAATGTCAACAGGTGATTATACAATGTTATCGACAACGCGACTCTTTGCTAGAATGGAATCAATACCGATAAATATTTGCTCGAACCGATGCCGTCATGTACTAGAGTACTAGAGAAATTGGTGGGAGGAGCGATCGTCACAGCCGTGGTAGTCGACACCAAATAACGAATACTTTGATCAGAGATGGAAATTCTTTGATTGACGAATCATTGTTTTTCGCTTTCTCGATTCAAATTTTACAATGAGGCATAAATCATTTTTTCTTCGTTTCGGGATTATCCTTTGAGAGTTTTTTTCGGATGGGCTTAATCTGAAATTTGGCCATTTGATCTTATCGTTTCTTGCCATTTTTAAATCCCTTATATTAACTTCACCGCCGTCTCTGTCTCTCTGTCTTGGGCAGGCGGAAAAACAAAAAGTCAAAAATGACCCACTTCCCGTAAAGCCATCGAGCTGAAATTTGGCACACGGACCCGTGTTACCTGCCAATGTATCGTATCAAAATTTCATATCGATCAAACGTACCTTAATTAAATTAATGCATTTTAGTTTATCTATGCAAACTATATATGGTGGTCGTTATTGTTTACATTTTACGGGTCACTTGACTTCACGCCAGCCATTGGTGAACACATCTCGTATTTTAACCAGGTGGTTTACACCAGGATTTGAGTTAACGCGTTGACCATGTCCACACCCCCTCCCCCTTTCCCCCAGTTTTAAAGCCAGGGGAGATAATTTCGGTTTCAGTCTGTAAATGTTTGTCGCGTTTAAACATAATCAATACTTTTAGTTATGTCTCATATATAAGGGATTTATAGTCAAAAACTTTGTTTTTAAATCCCTTATATTAACTTCACTGCCGTCTCCCTCTGTCAATCGTCGTCGGGCGGAAAAACAAAAGTCAAAAATGACCCATTTCCCGTGAAGGCATCGAGCTGAAATTTGGCTTACGGACCCGTGTCACCTAACAATGCATCGTATCAAAATTACAAATCGATCGAACGTACCGTAATTAAATTAATGCATTTTTAGTTTATCTATATAAAACTATATGTAAAAGTCGCTATTGTTTACAATTTACGGGTCACTTGACTTCACGCCAGCCATCGGTGAACACATCTCGTGTTTTAACTAGGTGTACCGGCGTGCTTTTGTTTACATTTTACGTGTCACGCTGAACTCGATCCAGCGATCGGTGACCAGACATTTCCCCTCTCCCACCCGCCCCCAGGGGTTATAAAGCAAAGGGAAGTTAAGACAGATTCGGTCCGTAAATGTTTGTCGCGTTTGAACATAATCAATACTTTTAGTTATGTCTCATATATAAGGGATTTATAGTCAAAAACTTTGTTTTTACGGGGTTTTTTTATTACACGAACTCAATTCATCTCGTTGGCTGAAAGTTGAAAAACATGTTTTTACATCTCGCAATCCCTGTCCTGCATTCTTGAATGACCGGTTTAGATTAGAGGATACTGTCAACTTATTTTAGATACGTCCTCTCAGTTAAGCGTCAAAGAATCCTTTACAAGGCGATAAGTAGCTTTCACACAAACAAGACAGCGAGCAACAAAGTCAAAACATTGACTTATCATACGTTTAGAAAATACAATGACTTTCAAAGTATATTTTAAAAAAGTTATATTCCTAAAGTTACACATGTTATGGGACGATACACGTGTATGCATTAAACAGACAGAATAATATATTTAAGCATATTATAACGCATGCATTGTAACTCAGAATCCGTAACACTTTCAGGACCGTAAGAGTTTAATAATTTAATAACGACATTAACCGTTTGTTTGGGAAGACCCAAAGCTGTCATTCACAACATTTCAGTATTACAAAATCTAATTGATTTTATAGACGACAAAAACAATAAACAAAATACAAAATAACAACTTCCACCCCTAAATCTAAAAATAATTTATTTTAAAAAAACGAAAAAAAAACAACATAGAACCCGAAAACTATTTCTAACAGTTTTCCACAATTAGCATAGAGATCAATGTCACGTGAAGGGAGATCCCTTTGTTAACCTTTGAACTTGTCTACATATTAGCTTTCCATAATATGGATTCTTTCGTCTATTTGTGTATTTCTTTCACAAACAATCTTCTTTATTTATCACATGGATGCTGCAAGGGAAAGTTGGTTTAGATTTGCCTGACTCATTGAAGTTGGCAAAAAAAATAATTTAAATAACATAAAAATATCGCCACTGACTACGAGATGATTTAAACATCTATTAATATCTAACCTCGTATCGGGGGGGTGGAAAAACTAGATCTGACGTCACAAGTCAGATATGTATTAGCTTTTGGGGCAAACACTGATGCGCTTTGATGACTATACATCTGAATAATCTATAAACTTCAACAAGACGTGACATTGCTTGATTGTTGATTGCTGATTGTTGATTGTTGATTGTTGATTGTTGATTGTTGATTGTTGATTGTTGATTGCTGATTGTTGATTGTTGATTGTTGATTGCTGATTGTTGATTGTTGATTGTTGATTGTTGATTGTTGATTGTTGATTGTTGATTGTTGATTGCTGATTGTTGATTGTTGATTGTTGATTGTTGATTGTTGATTGCTGATTGTTGATTGTTGATTGCTGATTGTTGATTGTTGATTGTTGATTGTTGATTGTTGATTGCTGATTGTTGATTGTTGATTGCTGATTGTTGATTGTTGATTGTTGATTGTTGATTGTTGATTGTTGATTGCTGATTGTTGATTGTTGATTGTTGATTGCTGATTGTTGATTGTTGATTGTTGATTGCTGATTGTTGATTGTTGATTGTTGATTGTTGATTGTTGATTGTTGATTGTTGATTGCTGATTGTTGATTGTTGATTGTTGATTGTTGATTGTTGATTGTTGATTGTTGATTGCTGATTGTTGATTGTTGATTGCTGATTGCTGATTGTTGATTGTTGATTGTTGATTGTTGATTGTTGATTGTTGATTGCTGATTGTTGATTGTTGATTGTTGATTGTTGATTGCTGATTGTTGATTGTTGATTGCTGATTGCTGATTGCTGATTGTTGATTGTTGATTGCTGATTGTTGATTGTTGATTGCTGATTGCTGATTGCTGATTGCTGATTGTTGATTGTTGATTGTTGATTGTTGATTGCTGATTGTTGATTGTTGATTCTTGATTGTTGATTGACAATACAGGAATGAGATTTCAGAACGACACTTCCGACGGCAACCTGCTTCGGCGACCCAGAAAAAAGAGGCAAGTAAGAATAAATTGAAAGCAAAGGCAACTGATACGAGATTTGACCAGAGGATCGTACGGAGCTAGTCAGCTGTGGTCAGTGGCACGTGACCTGTTGTGTAACACAGGGATTTGATCAATTAAACGCCTCAGAACTCTGTGGTTTTGACAATGATGAGACTCCAGCATTTTGTCAAGATCAAATGAAATTGTATTTAGCTGTTACACGGGCATTCATTGCACTGAGTATTGTCTAGTATATTTACTTGTGAGTGGAATCGGCCACAGAGTTGTGAGAGGAAGGACAACTCATGGCATGATTATCACTTTCAGTAATAAGGAAAAATCTTAGAATATGGCATTAAAATTAAAATATCACAATCTACTATTCTTTCAATATTGATTTTTAAAAATCACTGTAAATAGAAGAAAAATTGATAATTCGAGTCTCGTATCATAAAACCACCGCAGACTACGATTCCTCGTGGACACAGAGGATTAAAGAAAGGACCTATTCCTTTTTAATTGAAGGACATATTTGTGTTAACAACGTTTGAAATATTATTTGTTTTATTTTATCAAGGATTTCTAAAAGTGTTTGGCTGGTTGTTTTTAGAACAATGAGTACATTTTTCACAAAATCCAAGATTTCAAGAATTATGAAGTTCTATAACTAGGAGAAATATAAAATAATATTTTTTTTAAAAACATGTACTTTATATATATTCATACATGCAGATAGGAAAGTACTTCATTTTGAGAAAACAATATGTATAAAAACTGAAATTAGTATATGCATATGTATTTAGATACACAGAAAGAGCAATCGTGTTGAGAATATTCCATTTATGACCTGCGCCATACCGTATCGTAGTTTATAGTTTACTAAAAATTTGTTAACGATAGACCGGCAGCGTAGAATTGTTTCTGTTTCGTGAAACTCTGTTTAACCAGTCATTTCTACGCAATTTTAGTGTCAATACAAATTTATGAATCAAGCATAAAATCTGGGTATATAATTTATTTTTATTAACATAATAATGACAACAAAACATACAAACGTGACATTTTTAATAATCCCAAATAAATTTAAAATAAAATAGTCGCTTGACAAATAAATAAAAAGTAAACCAAAGAACTCACCTAATTGCCACATCACGTAAATAAGATATTAGATAGTAGTCTTCTTTGCTCTCGAATTAATAAAACAAAAAAGAGCAACAACAATACTGCAGTTACATTGTACAGAACGATAAAATATCTTTACTTTATTTGAAAGGTGTCGCGTCTATTGCAACTGGGGAAAAAAATTACTTACACCTGATGTATAGCATGAGAAAAACTGATGTCATTTTCTAGCTGAGGCTTTAACAGCTACGATCTCTCAACAGCAATTGTTATCTTGATCTCGTTCCAAATTCTTTGATATATTTTTTTTTCATTCTCATCTCTGATTACTTAATTTAGTATACAAAATGCATCAATAACATTTAAAAAAGGTATAAGTCGACCCAAATTGATGTAGAAATATCATTTAAAAATAACATGACTATATTATAAAAAAATGCATAGTTTAAAGTTTAAAACATAGAAGATATTGATTTTGCAGGAAGAAAACTAAAATATTTTTCATTTTAAAAAAATTACTGTCCACCGTTTAAAGATCGTATTTGAAGTCGTCTGTTCACTGTCCGACTCAAGAACCTTAACCAGCTCCTCACTTGACCCCAATTTCGCCACTTGTGAGATGCTCTGCCCTTTGATGTCCGTGGAGTAAGCTCAGCAGACGTGTGCCCTTTAACCGTCATCCCATTCCACGGAAACCCGAACTTAAAGGGAAATGGGGTTTGGAAATTAATAGAGGATCAGCACTTTCCATTTTCGTAGTTGTGCTGTGTATAGGGGAGGGTGGGGGAGAGTGGATGGCGATGGAGTAAGTGTCGGTGGGCGGGGGAGAGTGTTGGAGAATTGTGTTTCTGATCCATCTAAAAAATCTTACTTTTATTAATTTCTTTAAAAATGGTACTTATATATGTAGTAAAATATTTCAAGTTGTTCGTCTTTTGTTTGTTTCTTTTGTTTTTATAGATGTACTTTAAAAAAAAATATTTTTAAAAAGCATGGACTAAGGAATATTTGTTAGAATCTAATGAAACTAATGCCTCCATTATGGCAGACATAGAAGCTAGAAGATTATGTCTTCTCAAACTCTGTCCATTAAAGTCCCCGCTAGACTCCGGGAGGAATGTTTATTCCTTCAGATCGTCATATCTTTTACATGTTTACCGATGTACGACTTAATAATAAGGGTAAGGGTGGAGAGGTCAATACACGAGGGTCAAATTATGAGATAAAGACACAAGATGAGACGATAAGTGGGGAAATAACAAGGGCATGACACTCTTCTTGAACTAGACCTCCGTTTACCTATTACATATCATATCCACGCTATGTTGACTACGAGCATCTTTAACAAGTGTACACTGCACCCACTTAAATCCACGTACCGTGCAAAATTCATGCGTGGGAAATGGTATCCAGGATGAAACGTCACTGTTTATCGAACCGCCAACCCATCTCACGCAAGCTGCTAATCAAATATAATATGAAATGTGACAAGCGTCTTCTCATTAGTTGCGTCTTGAAAACAATGAGCATTGGAACATTTCAGACAAACTAATGTAATACGATTGGCCTTAGGTTAAAGTCACAAGTAGACTCTGGGTGCCACGTCTACCTGTCTGACGACACTGTTATACATGGCTAGCGACAGACCAACTGACGCGTTCTGTATACGGCACGACGCTCAATACACCAACACACCAGAACTCTTAACTTTTGTCACTGTCACCAACACACCAGAACTCTTAACTTGTGTCACTGTCACCAACACACCAGAACTCTTAACTTGTGTCACTGTCACCAACACACCAGAACTCTTAGCTTGTGTCACTGTCACAAAACACACCAGAACTCTTAACTTGTGTCACTGTTACCAACACACCAGAACTCTTAACTTGTGTCACTGTCACCAACACACCAGAACTCTTAACTTGTATCACTGTCACCAACACACCAGAACTCTTAACTTGTGTCACTGTCACAAACACACCAGAACTCTTAACTTGTGTCACTTTCACCAACACACCAGAACTTTTAACTTGTGTCACTGTCACAAACACACCAGAACTCTTAACTTTTGTCACTGTCACCAACACACCAGAACTCTTAACTCCGCACCCGTTTTTAGGCATATCCCCTCCCCCACATCGATTCCATTATTACCTCCGTTGTGTGCACCTCAAAAACCGAAATTTCATATATGGCCATAATGGATTCTGCGGGTTGATTGGCAGGTGACCTCTATCTACAAGGGTTACTCGAGTCCAGGGCATTGTGCGTTGGTTTAGGGTGGACGGTTGGCGCGCATTTCCCCATTGTCTGGCTCGCGGTGTGTCGTCATCATGCCCATGATTCTTGGCTTTACGTGTTTCCGGGTCTGCAGTGCGCCTTTGGTTGGCTGCGTATGTTAGCTAAGTCCTGGTCATAGGGCAGGGATTTTGGTGCACTTTGCGTTTCTGATCAGGTCTTTCCTCTTTCTCTGGAACAATGTGCCCCCCCCCCAAATCGGTACGCGTATGCGCTTTTCTGTTAGTTTTAACGTGTGTATTTATGCATGATATGGATGTATGATATTTATGACTTATTGAACGTATAAATTTTGTTAATTTTGCTTGTTGTTGTTGTTTTTTTTTGGTCCTAGATAAATGTAATATTTTAAATTAACTCACACACATGTCTGTCTATATGTATACATGAATGTGTGTATGTGTTTATTTTAATATCATTGTTTAGCTTTTTTTTTAAAAATACCATTAGCACATATACAACTTTTGAAACATATCAAAGTCACAATTTATGTCATTTATTTTCCGGCATACATATCGCTTGTGCACCACAAGAAGTTGATACCCACCACATACATATGAAGACATAATCTCTAGCCCCACCATTACACGCTCCTTCCTTCTACCCTAATTCCACGTTTATTGCACCTCCATTCATTTTCAAATACGTTCCCTTTAATAAAAGAAAAAATGCATGGAAGCCAAAAGCATTTTGGGGCCAAGAGTAATGGGTTGAAGGCACGTCCGATTTTGTTTTCGAGTTTTTATACAGATTTCGTGATCCCGTGCAAATCGGTTTTAAAAGCAAGTTTGAGAATGGTAAATGCATTGGAGGGGCGTTCGTAATGAAATGAAAGAATATGTCTCATGGAAGGACGGGTGCTCGTGTTGGATGACGCTTGCGCACCAAGACGTGAATAGTTTTCCTGAAATTCTGTGTAACTTGCGTGCCATTTTTGTACCAAGAATATCGCATGTTAAATTTCAACGTTTTGATTTATATTTCCTAGTCATAATTTTCTGCTGAGCGCAGTCGCTTGTAACTTAAATTTTCAATGCTAAAATATAATATTGTGTAATCGCAGCAAAATATCCACTATGCAAAAAATTGATTTTATATAAAATTATAATTTTAAAAGATAATTTTGTTTAAAAAGTAGAGGGGTGATGGAAAGATCAGAATTCACCTAAAATGTGTTGGTGGTTTATATTTCACTGCTAACTGATAGTTAAACGTACCCAAGAAATTTAACATACACCCAACCAGTGACCTTGCACCTATTTATTTGTCTCCCACATTCATCTGACCTTGACGACCCCCGCGTAGTACAATGCCAGAAAAACATACCATACAAGCATAACATAGCAAGGTTAGATTTCCGTTTCCCATTTATTTAAAGCACGTCGACAAAGTTGTTCTTAATACACAACAAAGGAACCCAAATATTGTTGAAACGGAAGAAAGGAAAAAAATTATTTTGAATATTTTCAGATGAAAATAAAAACCAGCAACACAAATTAAGTAAATGCAAGAGGGGTGGTGCTTAGGGGCTGGGTGTAAAGGGGAGTACGTTTAAAGAAAGTCTGTGTTGAAGGGGGGGGTCGGTGGAAGGAGAAAGATTTGATTAAAATTGGAAATGTTGGGTGAAAGAAATTTAAATGCAATAGACGTCGAGGAATGAAAGATGAACTGAGTGCGCGGATGAATACGGGTAATTAGGGAAAATGATATTAGGCCTTAGGGCAGGGGGGAAGCCTCGTGTTGTCAGTGATCCTCAAAATTCTGTCAGATGATTTCTAATGATAATTTTTTTTTCAATTCGAGGCATGCATGTGTGGCTGCTTTTCAATAAAGGCACTGTAATGAAAGTTGGCATTCAATGGGAATATAATAAGTAACATTTTCCTTGAAGGCATAGTTTGTTTAGTAACGTCATGAATTAGAAGACAATACATTTCCCCTTTGATTGTACTGTGTTCATTTGTTACAGGCAATCGTAAATCATCACTTTTCAAAATTTTCAGTTTTATAAAAACAAAAAAATCGTATTGACTGTTTAAATTGACATATGTTTAAGAAAAATTTACGACAACAACAAACCTGCAACAGTTGACAGGGAATAGTGAATAACTAACTGTCAATGATCCACATCTATAAAGTCCTGTAAATATCCCGTTGTTTTTTGTTGTTGTTTTTTTTTGGACAATGGTGATAATATCCCGGGCCCTGTTGACCTGGTTTTCAGTCAATAACTTACACCATCATCATCTTAGGCCATACAGAACATCAGAGCACTGGCCTGGTCAGTCAGTCAGTCCCCAGGCAGGTTTCTGGCGTGGTCAGTCAGTTTGTCCTCAGGCAGGACTCTGGCGTGGTCAGTCACAGTCAGTCTCCTTTATTCAGACCAATACGTGGCCATATCCGAATTCACAGCAGTTTATTGACATTCTCAACAGCAAATTAATCCTTATTTCGGGAATTACATGTCTCCTTGATTATAATTTGAGATCTATAATCTATATCTATTATTTCTTTGGAATGTTCATTAGTTAAATTGCTATTCCTCAAGGTTTGCCAACGGCATTTATTAGCGATAGAGCTGCATACTAATTAACTCATTCCTGCAGGTTTGCAACATCATTTTTTCCTCTTCCAAAACCAGAGGTCATTATCCATAAAATCTCGCCCTATCATTGATGGAAATCAAGTTGTCTTAGCGCTTTTCTTCACATTCCTTTTTGAAAATATATTTTTATTCAATAAATATTGTTTTAATATATATATAAAAAAAGGGAAACTTAAAAAAAATATTGTTTTAATATACGAAGAAAAAAAAAGAAAATTAAAAAAAAATATTGCTTTAATATTCAGTCATCAATATGATATTGATGAAATCCTTTTAACTCTTGTTTTTAGAGTGGAACGGAATCATGTTTTCAACACAAACATTCGTGTGTACACTAGAAGCGGTTTGGTTCCAATGATATGCGTGCCAGCCCGCCATTGTGACGTTTACGACAGGTTTGAATGACGCAAAACCCTGTATTTATTTACGCCCGTCTGACATAAAGTGAAGGCAGAGGATGATTAAACTTAGGCATTATTATTACACGATTTTTTTTATTCACCCTTCAAATTTTAAGACAGATTTGGGTTTGGGGGGTGTAACTATATATCTTTATATTTCTTTTTATGTAGGCGTTCTCACAGTAATTAATCTTGTGCACAATAATTCACTGAAGAATTCGTTTATCCAAAACAACTTTAATATACATATATATTGTACACATAAGAATCATTTGAGGTAATATAACGTGGAAATCTTGAGCTATTCACTATACATGCTTCCCTGTCGGAAGTCTACACACAACTGTTCGCCCAACACTTTCAACCAATAGAAATGCTCCTTTCTTCCCGCGTCTCTTGTACACGTGACCTTACGTCACAAAATTATGTTAATCAGATGTGACATTCACCCCCATCCTTCAAAAAAAAATGTTTATGAAATACAACATTTTTGGTCTTCATAAAATCAAATCAATCTATATCTATATTCAAATTTCAAATATTTATCATCAATGAACATTCATTTTCTTACATACAACTTCTGGATATAGAATCAATAAGAAAAAATCTGTAGGACTGTAACAGTCTAAACATAGGAAATAATGAGAAAAAATCTGTAGAGCTGCAACAGTCTAAAACATAGGAAATAATGAGAAAAAATCTGTAGAACTGCAACAGTCTACCTGTACTGCAAAAAATGGAAACTGAAAATTTTAACACATCTGTAATTTTGTGTAACTAAAATATTTAAACACTCAATATTATTAAAATTAACTAATAATCCAATGGAATTCAAACACTGTTCCTTGTCCATTGTTCAACAAATAAAAATATTAATATAATTACAGTCTCTGTTTGTATCCTTTAGGAATTCACAGACTAATGTTAAAACAGTCTCTTATTTTATCATTTAGTAATTCACAGAATGTCTTTTTAATAGTCTCTGGTTTTATCAGTTAGGAGTTCACAGAGTGTCTTTATTTATTGTCATTCTACTTAATATGTCTGCAACCACATTGTCCTTTCCCTTCACAGGTTTAATGTCAAATTTGTAGTCGGCTAATAGCATAGCCTAGTTCAATATAGTCATTCTTCAATTGACGAGTATGAATTCAAATCGATGGGCTTTGAATGTTTCTTCAGACTGTTAAATGTTCAATAGTTCACCAACCATGACTTCGATTATGTTCATTCATAATTTCAATTCCAGCATCTTGAATAAATTGCTTAGCTTTTGAGATGTCATTTTTGCTTCCAGATAATTCAATAGAATTTGGAACAGATGAGTCACTGTCAGAAACTTTTATCTGAAAAATATTGTCTCTATCTGTAAAGTTTTTGATTTGGCTTAATACACAACCAATTGTTCTTCCTAATTCAGATGATTTCACACAAATGGTTTCAGATTCACTAGTACCATCTCTTTCTCTGCTACTATGGTCTTCATTTCTTTTATCATATACTTGATTTTTAATAGTGGCTAAAATGTCACTAGTTTCTGTCTGTGCTCGATTTAACTTTATTATTTTTCTATCATTCATGTCTTGGTTTTCATTCTTTCTCCATGATTGAATTGATTGATCATAATTTCTTTTTCTGGAGTCAAAATTGTATTTGCCTCTCCATGATCTTCTGCTTTCATTATAATCTCTATTTATGGAATTATGATTATTTCTTTCTCTCCATGATTGTCTTTCTTGATCATAATCTCTATGTCTGGAATTATGATTATATTTTTCTCTCCATAATTGTCTATCTTGATCATAATCTCTATGTTTGGAATTATGATATTTTTCTTTCCATGCTTGGCTACTTTTGTTTTCAAAATGATCTTGTCTTGATCTTTCTTCTATTTTCTTTCTGATAGAGCTGTCATTAGGTGACACCCTATTTGGTTTGCCCTTTATTGTGGTAACACTGCTTAGCCATATGTCCTGGCTTGTTACAGTACCAACAAATAGTTTGTCTGTTGCCTTGGTTTGGCAGACTCTGGTTTCTCATACCTTGCCTTTTTTCTTGACTTTTAATTTGTATAGCTGCAAATATGTCTTGTCTCTTATCCATTTCCACATTCGGATGAGAGTCTTTGAATGTTCGTAATGCATTTGTTAGCTCTGCTTGAGTACGAACTTTCTTGTCAGTCAAATATGTGAATAGGGTTGGTGTTGCATTTTCTAAAAACTTGTCAATTAACACCATGTCTATTATGGCCTTTGGATTGCTCGTATCTATTGCTGTCAGTTCCAGCCATTTTGTTAGTTTGACTTGTGCTTCATGTACTATGATCTGTGGATCTTTGTCCATCTTGATTCTCATTTCATGAAATTCTCTTCTATAATCATTTTCTGACTTTCCAAAATGACATAGAAGTGCCTTTTTGACATTCTTATATATGCTTTTGTCTTCTTTGGCTATACTGTTATAAGCTTCAAATGCTTCTCCAGTTAATTGAGTCATCAGTTGTGCTGGCCAATCTTCTTCATTATAGCCTTTCATAGCCATTATGGATTCGAAATAATCCAGATAAACATCCATTTTTTCTTTTTGGCTATCATATTTTCTTACTTTGATAGTATCCCTTGGTGCTGACCTTCTATTTGTTTCATCACCAGGATTGTGGCCACTACTGTCTCGCTCCCTTTGTAATTTTAACTTATCGATTGCAAGTTGTTCAATTTCTCTTTTTACTATGAGTCTTTGCATCTCTTTTTCTTCAGCTTCTCTTTGATTTTCTTTTTCTTCAGCTTTTCTTCGCTGTTCTTTTTCTTCAGCTATTCTTGCTTTTTCTTCAGCTATTCTTTGATTTTCTTTTTCTTCAGCTTTTCTTCGCTGTTCTCTTTCTTCAGCTATTCTTGCTTTTTCTTCTTCTTCAGCTTTTCTTCGCTGTTCTTTTTCTTCAGCTATTCTTGCTTTTTCTTCAGCTTCTCTTTGATTTTCTTTTTCTTCAGCTACTTTTTCTTCAATGAAATCTCTCATTTCTTTTCCTTTTAGTCCCATCTCTTTAGCTATGGCGGTGAATCTTTCGTAGTAATCCATGTTTTGTTTGATTGAATAATATGAATCTAGCAATTCGGTAAGGAATGTATGTATATATATTGATAAAGTTATAAATCGTCCAAATGAAAAATCTTGAATTCAAAATGTTAAGTTCAAATAAGTGACACGTCTAAACCATAAAATCTAGTTATTGGCAAGATGAGACAACAAAAAGAATCCTCACACGGGATCTTTAGTATACTTTATATATACGCTCCCTCAGATTGACAAAATATATTAAATGGTCCGATCGTTTTGAATAAAAGTCACTTGGTTAAAATTTCAATTTTCGAGTAGTTTTTAAACAATTTAGTTCATTCCATTAATCCAAAATTGCGATAATCAAACTCTTCACACAATGAATGGATAAGAATTCCGTTTCCTTTATTTATAATTCACACCAACACATTGAATAGTCCATAGCTTCTCGGTTCGATGTTATGTTTACTAATACTAATATTTCCTGGAATCAACTAGCATTAAGCCTGTTGACGTCACGACCTATATATGTTCACCGTGTGTCACCATTCAGTAAGCCTACACGACCCAGATTCCAGTACTGTGTAGTATGCTTGTACTGTCGTCGAATGTGACGTAGAACCAACTAGTCTGATCCAGTTTTATACACTGCGGATATCTGCCGTTTATGCCGCCATTTTGAAATCTTCTTGTATTTTCATTGAACCACAAAAGTTTATTCACAGCTTCTTACGAACTTGAATATTCAAAAAATACTATAGCTGTTATGATTTCTTATTTTAAACAATACTTTCCTTTTTTGGAAATATCCAATACTTATTTCCACGAAACCTCTTTCATTGTGTTCACATAGAACTTTTACTTCGACACCAATTTAACTATATAACTTTTTATACTAACTGTTACAATATTACTTCTTAGGGCACAATGATCAGCTGAAGAACTTTTTATATCCAAAACAACTTTAATATGCATTTAATATTGTACACATAAGAATCATTTGAGGTAATATAACGTGGAAATCTTGAGCTATTCACTAAACATGCTTCCCTGTCGGAAGTCTACACACAACTGTTCGCCCAACACTTTCAACCAATAGAAATGCTCCTTTCTTCCCGCGTCTCTTGTACACGTGACCTTACGTCACAAAATTATGTTAATCAGATGTGACAGGGGGGGAATTGTGGGAAGGGTTGGAAAGGTTAAGGTCAGTGACCTCTTTTATTAAAAAGCCTGGATATCAGTTCCCTAGAGATTGTTATGGGAAAAGAAGAAAACAACAGATTTCTTCACTTGAATACTTTCTCGAAGTTTAGCCTTATAATACAAAATCTCCATTGAACACACACTTTTTTATCAATATTTCCTTGTTGGCAGCTTCTATTTCAAATAGCGTCACATACTTTTATTGTCTAATTACGTCATTTTTTAAACCATTTACAGCAGTGCTTCTCAAAATTTTTAGTATTGCGGACCGGTAGGAATTTTTTCCATTGCACGAGGGACCGGTGAACTATTTTCCCACTAACGTGGAAGCGAAATTTCCTTATTTGGTAACTTCTGCGGACCGGCATCGGATGGTCCACGGACTGGTGCCGGTCCATGGACCACCACTTTGAGAAGCACTGATTTACAGTAATGATATAGTCTTAAATCTTAGTCACAGTTTGAATTTTCTGTAATAAATCACGGGCATTCTTTTATTTCACTGTTAAATGTTTATATATTTAATAAAACCCACATCTACACTCTTTAGCACACATAAGCAAACACACACACTGGCAACACGTTGACCCGCCTCTACAGATAATTATATATTATTACTCCCAACAGCGTGTTTTGCCCAGCTACAGAGGACTTGCATAAACGTCTATTGACCAATTACGCAGGAGGATCAAAATTAACGGACACCATAATTCAGCTAAATTTGACATTGATAAATGCTTCGTGGACAATAATTATATATTCTCCTTAATAATAAGCCATTTTTTTTTCATAACCGAATAAAGTAATTAAAGCTCATTGAAAAATTATGTATTCAATAAATTTTAAGGTTGATTACTAATAGAAACTTACAAGTAACTTTTGTGTTTGGGTACAATATGGAGAAGACAAGAGAAACGAATTCAAAATAGATTAGTGCGATAAAGCAAGTAGGTGACGGATGTTCTAATTCGGTCTATTGGAGTTTAGCTTGCTCTAAAATGCAATAAGATAAAGTATGGTCTGATCTTGATCCAGCGCCTATAAGCTATATTTGTTCGTCCGTCGATACGACGAGGACCACTCTAGTCACCCGAGGGTTGTCTGTGCGTGCGCAGATGGCTGATGAGGCCGACTCTTGCGCGGAAGGTTCGGGAACAGAAGGGACAAGGAACGAGTGGGATATCTCCAGGAGGGTTGACAGCATGGGCCTTTCGGGCTTGCCTCTTCTTTTCTGCAGCGGTGATCCGGTTTGCCTCGCATGACTTGGCACCTTTGTGAATGGAAGAGCGCCAGGTGGATCGGTCCATTGCAGCTCGTTCCCACTTGTCTGCATTGATGGCAAACGCTTTCATTGAGACTTTCAGTGTGTCTTTGAAGCGTTTATTTTGCCCACCGTGGGACCGCTGGCCATACTGGAGCTCACCATAAAAGATTATTTTTGGCAGTCTCTCGTCTGGCATTCGGACAACGTGCCCTGCCCAGCGAAACTGGTTCTGCATCAGGAGGGTGATGGAATTTTGTTCAGCCACTTTATGCCGAGAATCTTCCTGAGGCTTGTTGTATGAAAGTGGTTAAGCTTTCTTGCATGACGCTGATATACATTTATATATATAAGCTATATTAGGACACGTAGAAGTGCATATCTGATATTTGCTATCACGTTAAGTGTACATGTCATTAAGTTCATGCATTGGAAGACACGCGTCACACCTACAAGTGTACAGTTGTGCATCGGTGTAAGAATGTACAATATACGCACTCGCATAAACGTGTCTATGAACAGGCACGATATTTGTGGACAATCACGCTAGATAATAGCCAGCGTCCTAGAATTGGAAAATCACGCTGTATGATAAGCAGCACGCTAGTTGTGGACAATCACTTAACACGTGAACCAGCACACTAGATGTGAACAGGCACACTAGTTGTGAAGAAACACGCTAGAAGTGAACCAGCACGCTAGATGTGAACCAGCACGCTAGACGTGAACCAGCACGCTAGAAGTGAGCCAGCACGCTAGAAGTGAACCAGCACGCTAGACGTGAACCAGCACGCTAGACGTGAACCAGCACGCTAGATGTGAACAATCACACTGGACGTGAACCAGCACGCTAGAAGTGAACCATCACGCTAGAAGTGAACCAGCACGCTAGATGTATTCCCCAGAGACGACGGCAATAGATTAATAACCGGGAATGAAATTGAATGGACTTAGCTCGTAAACAAATTAAATTCCGATCCCATTTGTCCCCTTCTGTCTGTGCCTCATCACCACTCGAATCTATCCGCAGGCGAAACCGTTCTCCATGCGCAATAATTCATCCCCCTGATCACCCAGTTTTACAATCAACTTTTGTCCACTTTTTATGGCCTCTCCGAGAAGAAAAGCATTGGACAAAAAAAGATGCAGAAAGAAGTTTGATTTGACGGTAAGCTTGTTAAAAGATTTAGCGTGTTGAATTATTGTACTCGAAGATCTATCATTGTCCGAGGCTGGGCTGCGAGCTACAAAGGCGTCTTTTCCTTTCAGCAATCGTTCATTCAAGTAAACCTCATATCGTTTTAGACCGATCGTTAAGAACGTGCTTAAAATTTATATTTTTTTGTTAAAATTCTGTCTTTGATCTCAAAGTATATCTATCTAACTATCTATATATATAATTCTCTTCGTGGTCGGACCCTGCGAGACACCAAGCTACAAGTATGTTCAACAGATACTAATTTTAGAAAGCAGCGCACCAAATTACAGCACCAATGCATCAAAAGGTGTGCAAATTAAATATGCGCTGTAAAAAAAAATTATATGACGTCATTGTTTTCGCTGATATTTTAATTTTGTAAAAAGGGAACAATTTAAAAAGTTATAAAATACTTTGTGTACATTTCAGAAAGCTTAATATTTCGTATTGATCAAACTAGGACAAGTTAGTTGGGATTTTGAAAAAGGTGGGCGCCGTAAAAAAAAGTGTATTTTTTCAAAATAAATAGATTTCAGCTGAACACTTCCGTCATTTTTTACGGGTGATACGCCGCGGGTCTCGCCAGAGTTCCTTCTTTTCATTCACTCACAGTCGTTTGCCCAAACCCACACCATTTTGACAACCGTGTCTTTCAGGAAGTCTTCACCCGTCACTAAATCATTAGCAGCATATGCTACACCGAGGGTCAGCTAGTACAAAATAAAGTAAATACAATTAGCGCCTGAATGAATTTTTTTGGTTTTCAGATAATTTCAAAATTATTATGGATAGAATATGTTATGGTCAGGAGAATTCAGTTCTTAAGCATTGAAACTGTATATTTTTTTATTCTGGTAAGCAACACTTCCAAGAGTATTTGCATGTTTATCTAGAAGTTTTATCACACGTAATGCTCGTTCATAAAAAAAAGCTACGTTTTAATAACTAATGCCAAACATTGTCATTTGATGTTTGCCCAAATACAATCAGATAAGGCTTGCATCAGATAATTTTCCATCACAAGAGTGTGTGTGTGTGTCCCATAACCTTGTAGTCGTAGGGGGTTCCAATGTTTCCATTAGAACTTTCTCGGGGCTTGGTGGGCCTGGTGGCGCCCATCTCCTCTCCAGGTCAACGGAGGACTTTTTAGCGAAAGTCATTCATCAACATTTTGTTGTGGCTATAACGTGGGCTCGATCCCACACCCCTCAACTTGTGAGGAGAGCGCAATATTGACTTCGCTATCCAGCCGCTACACAAGAGAATATTGGGTAAACAAAAAGACATGATACATGCGTAACAGGGTTAATAAGCACACATTTAACTCCACAACAATTTGTAGCTTTTGAAAAAAACTTGAAGGTATTGAATTACTTGAAGCTATAAGAACATTTAAGCAATTGAAAAACTTTAGGCAATTGAAAACGTTAAGCTATTCAACAACTTTAAGCTATTCAACAACTTTAAGCTATTCAACAACTTTAAGCTATTAAACAACTTTAAGCTATTAAACAACTTTAAGCTATTTAACAACTTTAAGCTATTCAACAACTTTAAGCTATTCAACAACTTTAAGCTATTCAACAACTTTAAGCTATTCAACAACTTTCAGCTATTCAACAACTTTAAGCTATTCAACAACTTTAAGCTATTAAACAACTTTAAGCTATTAAACAACTTTAAGCTATTTAACAACTTTAAGCTATTCAACAACTTTAAGCTATTCAACAACTTTAATACGACTTTAAGCTATTCAGTAACTTTAAGCTATTCAACAACTTTAAGCTATTCCAAAACTTTAAGCTATTCAACAACTTTAAACTATTCAACAACTTTAAGCTATTCAACAACTTTCAGCTATTCAACAACTTTAAGATATTAAACAACTTTAAGATATTAAACAACTTTAAGCTATTAAACAATTATAAGCTATTCAACAACTTTAAGCTATTCAACAACTTTAAGCTATTCAACAACTTTCAGCTATTCAACAACTTTAAGCTATGAAACAACTTTAAGCTATTCAATTACTTAAAGCTATTCAACAACGTGAAGCTATTGAAGAACTTGAACAATATGTATCCCAACCTTATGCTTCGAAAAAGAGGATATATCCCCGAGAACCAAACTTTTAAGACCCATTTTGTTGCCACACATCATATCACACGACCACTGAGTCGCATACTGTGATACACGCATCACTTTTCAGTAATACAGAAACGAAAACTCAAACTTTCTTCAAACTTTACTTTTATTGAGGAGCGAAGCAGAAACTTCAAGGATTCGTGTATAGGTATCGTAAAATAATTAACACGATAATCTTTTTATAACAGCTTCAGATGCTAGACAGCTATCATTTTAAATATACTAATACAAGTTAAACATATGTTGTTTTAGGAAAATAATCGACATAATGAAGAGAAATAGGTGAAAATATTTTTTAAAAGATTTTTTCGATCAATTATAACCTTAATTTAATAAAAAAATATTTTGGGGTTACCTCAACTTCAACTCTGTATAATGTGTGAAGATGGAACCAGTTAATTGAACCAAACGGTACGACTCGTTGAAGCCTTTGCTAGGCTGTCGTAGAACCACCGACACTCTTTCGTATCTATCGTACCGAACACTTTTCATTTCCCCACATCACAAATTTGCGTCAAGTTACTACCTAATACCACTTGCCTTTCTGTTTAGAAGGAGATAAGATTACACTCCATTCACAATTTATGTACAATCTATTCACCATTTATTCACAATCTATTCACAGTTTATTCACCATTTATTCAAATTTCTGATTAGACGCTGTAAACAACTGAATTCCTTGACACCTCGTTTCAGTGATGTAATTTCTGGAAGAAGTTTTCTCAAGAGGTATTTTGAATCATTTATGTTGACGTATCGATACCAATTAGAGGCAGAAAACGATACATTAAGAACATATCTCTAATAATAAGAGCAACAGAAATGATACCACGCGCTATGTATTCGGTGACAAGCAAACCCAGGGCTGTGACGATACCCCGCTCATTCGTCTTAATTTCTGTTGGACTCGGAGGTCACAAGTTGTAGTCGCTACAGCCCCCACCCCCCCACCCCCGGCCCGGCTGACGTTTGACTATTCGTTAATCCTGAGTGTTGAATTAATAATGCACCGCGTCTCGCGGGCCCGGAAGGAAATACATCATTCTGTACGGACTGACAAGAAAGAATTTTTTAAAGAGATATTTCATAGAAAATCTGACCCAGCAATGACCCGGGAACAGCGCAGATTGGTCTTTTTTGTTCTTGGGTTATATATTAATCATAACGCTCCCAGGCGTTTTGGGCCTGTCTACAACTTTGCATCTATGACGTCTATTGTTTGGGTGACTTCTTTTTTAATTTTGACCTGTAAAATATTTGTACAACTAGAAGGTATTTCATTTTTTAAAAAAAATAAAAGAAAAAATGCATTTTCTTTCAACCATCACTAAAGTCTTTTCTTCCAGCCTCGTCCATTGTGTTTTTACAAAATATCTTCTACACTGTGCCTCTCTAGCATTAGCATGTAAAAGTGTTGTCTCTTCTAAAAATAAATATATATAATTCTCTACATAGTTTTCTTCCTAACATCTGCAAGATGTCTCTACAAAACATTGAATGTAAATTATATATCTCAACTAAATTGTTTTATCGACAATGAGAGATGTGGCAACCTTGGTTTAGAGAATTCGTTAACACACAAATAATTATTTTTTCTCAGACAAGTTAGCATTGTTTTCAAGTTTTTCCAAAAAATTTTTTGTATTTGCATTGACCTAACCAGAATTCAAAGCCATCACTACAACTCATTATCATGCTATGTGTTTATGAAATGTATTCCTCTGACATTCGTGTCCATTTCTACACGGTATCTTCACCTACTACAAATCGCCCAGCTATCACGAGTTTCTCCTCCCGTCCTCTAGCCCTCACCAACGCCTCGTTATCATCATACTCCATAATTAAGCTAATGGGGGGCCGGCTTAGTGAAATCATCAAGATCGATCCACGAGAGCGGCTTGATGTCCCTTGACAAAATGTCCCCACTGCGCGAGGAATAACTCCCTTCGATTTGTGTGTGTTTTAGTTTTATAACTTTTCTGATGTTCGCTACTAGACATCGCAAGACCAAAGACTTTAACTCCGCTATTAGACCACGGAGGTGTGACTTGCTCTAGTGATCTATGTACATCTGTCTTCAGTTACATTTTCAGATAGTTATGATTGTTTTTCATTGAGTAAATACATTTTTTCAATCAAATGGATTTTATTTTATTCTGATTTTAAAATCGAGTCAATATTGCCATCATCACTTGAAATTACATAGATCTATACATTTTTATTTGATATATATTTAAAAGATCAAGAATCAAATTTACGTTAAATTGTATCAAGTCAGTATCATAAGCCAAGTGTATTCAAGGGAACTAGCCGCTAAATCATAACACTTTTAAAAACCAAATCGTAATGTTTATAAATTCCCCGGATATATTAAAAAATTGGGTAATATTTTTTCAAAATTTGTTTTTATACTTACGAAAAGGCTTATATGAACAGTTTTGGACATATTGTTGAACAAGGAATTATTATAAACAACATTTTTAAAAATTAACTTATGAGATCTTTGTTGACAAAAAAAATAGTTTAATGATATCAAACCGAAAGTAAGACAATAAAACATACACGCCTTTTAGATAGAACACGCTTCTTAGGCGCTTCCTGAGACGGCCATATTGACACGGAATAAAGATTAAACGTATATGAGGTACTTTAAACATATGAGTTTTATGGATTTGTCTGGAAAATTCCATTTCTAAATATTTCATATTAAGCAACACATATTTTAAGAAAGTGAGCTCTCACGAATCCAAGACAACTTCGCTGCCCCATCTAAGTAAACCTGCTCCCAACGCCAAGTGGTAATCATTCTCTTGCGCACAAAGCCTGCTCCTAAAGAATTATCCTGTTCCTTCACTTAAACCCTTTTCTTGTATAGCCACCTCCCGGCACCTCCCCTCCCACAAACACACAAACAACCCGCTTCAATACACACATTTGTATTTCATTTACCCAGTTGTTACCACAAGTTGCCTGCTCCTTTCAACGTTTCCCAATAATCCACAACACCAACATCTAACACCAACACTTACGCCTTACAACCAATGTTCCCTCTAAGGTTCGTTGGTCCGTGTGCAAACTACAAAATTCCGCGTGCAAAGTTGCACAGCATACATTTTTGTGTGCAATATTTTATAAAATTTGCTGCGCTGCGTTTGTCAGATATCTGCGCAGCCGCGCAGCTTAAAAGGAACATTGCTTACAACCACACATAAACATTGACGTGGACACCCATATCACACAGGGTTGTCAGCCTGCCAGAGGCGTAACTAGGTTTTTGGCGCCCTTGGCTAATTTATTTTTGGCGCCCTTGATAAATTGACAAGTTTCAGCTTTGCGATTTTTTCATTTGTTAGAAAAAATAATTATATTTCTCTATTTTTATTTATGACAATAATTACGTAGTCTGATAGTTACAGTCATAAAACGTGAACATAAAAAATGCATAAGATAGGAACAATACTAATTTGCAGTTTATTATTTACTAAATAATACCAAAATAAATTGGTGGATAAAACGGGATATTGTTGCGTTTTGCGTTAATAAAGAATACAGCAAAGCTTGAAGTAACGTGTATTATAAATAAAAACAATAGTGTCAATGTGTCAGACTCATTATCTCATACATAACGATAGAAACTCACAATTAAAAGTAAATTTAAGTAACACTCCACCTACTATAGCTCAGCACTTCAATTAGCTGGTGTATTGGCTTCTTGCTAATAGTTGGACTTTTCTAAGTCCAACTCAAAAAGGGGGGGGGGATCGACTTACGGGGTTTTCGAGTTAGGCAAACTGGCGTAATAGGCGCAGATTAATCAAAGGCAATGTTGATATTGAGAGAGGGGGTTGCCAAAGCGGCTAGAAGGCTTGACAGGAAAGAGAGGCGGTGTCTGATGTTTCATAGGAAAGGAGACAACTTGCTTTGCCATACCGACACAAGCCCGTGAGAGGAGACACCTTCCCTCCCTCCCCCACTTTACTCCCTCAACAGTGGGATGGGGATAGCAAGATTTTTCTTTTTAAAAGAAAGACTAAAATCATATTGACATTTGTATGATAAGAAGCCCCACAAAAGTCACATACGTAATAAAAAATATTATAATGGTTTAAATGAAATATATTTAAATATAATTAATTATTCACTTTTTTGTTATCGAGAATAAAAGTGAAATACAGTCGGACCTAGCTAAGTCGAACTTCCCTAAGTCGAAAATCTCCCTATATCGAATTAATTGTTCAGTCCTAGCCAAATTCCATAACACTAATGTATTTTAGATCTCCTTAACTCCAAGTTTTTTGTCTTTCAACCTCTCTTAGTCGGATTTTCCAAGGCAAGTGTGTTATTATTCTGGAGTGACATTTCAGAACACGTGTTCCGTATAGCCACTCAAATGGATGTAAAATCGTATCTTAGTATAGTCCAAAAGGGATTAAACGACCCTTACAAGTACAAAAAATGAGAATCACAAGAAAAAAGAGTGGTAACTAATTCGCGTCCCTTTGATGCATGCGGTTTAGTCTTTTTACAAAGAAAAATCTCCCCCCCCCCACCCCACTGTTGAGGGAGTAAAGTGGGGGAGGGGAGGGAAGGTGTCTCCTCTCGCGTGCTTGTGTCGGCATGTCAAAGCAAGTTGGTTTCCTTTCATATGAAACATAGACACCGCCTCTCTTTCCTGTCAAGCCTCCCAGCCGGTATGTTTGTTCCCCCACCTCCCAATATCTACATTATCCTTGATTAATCTGCGCCTATTTCTATTACGCCATTTTTCATAACTCGAAAACTCCGTAAGTCGATTTTTTTTTCTGGTCCTTTTGAGTTCGACTTAGAGAGAGAGAGAGAGGTCCAACTGTATTTATTTAAATAAAAATTTAAAAAGTACATATTTAGTGGCGCCCTTTTGAGCTGGCACCCTTAGCAACTGCCCCGATGCCAACCCGTTGGTATGCCACTGCTGCCTGCTCACATAATTTCAAACCGCTCCCACACATACATCCTGCTCCCACACATACATCCTGCTCCCAAATGTACATCCTGCTCCTACACTTACGTCCTCCTCCTTCTCATGCATCTTTCTCTTGCGCAAACAATTCTGCTGTTACGCGACTACCCTGCGCCGCATATTCTTCCGTCTCCCTCACACTCGTTAATCCCACACAATCCCTTGATTTACTTCCATCATATGAGAGATTTCGTTTAAATAAATCATATCAATCTTTAACAACTTAAGTTCCAACATTTAAACAAAAAACAATTTGTGTTTTGTTGTATTTTTTATTTTTATTTTCAATCATATGCTCAGCAGCCCAAGACTTGTGTTTTATTTATATACTAGCAACAAAGCCCGTCCAAGGACGGGAATAAATGTACGGTGACATGTGAAGTTCATGGAAGGACGTCACTACATTACCCACCCCCGTCTGTCCAGAGTACCTACCTCCTCCACCCCCCCACACCATGGTGTGTCCAGAGTTATAATAAATAACCCGTAAATACAAAGTTTTTTTTATTAGAAATCCCAATGCGCACCGCTAAAAATAAACTCTTTAAAAAAAAACTGCACCAAAAATAACTCGTTTTGAACGTCGTTCAAACTTTCGAACTTTCTCCGCCAGTGGTTGGCTGTAGAAGTCTGTAGGAGCTTGAGGGACCAATCTGTAACGATGACCGCACAGAACACTGCCTTTTATTATATAGGATTATTATATAGGATTTGTTTGGCGTGCGATCTAAGTTAACGTCAATCCTGGTTAAAAATTATAAGTATCTTTCACATCAATTTTAATTGATAATTCAAATAGCGGTGAAATAAAATTTAAAATTTGTTTGTTACAGTTAAAAATCATTAAAAACATTTGTTAAAATTCGCAAATCCCTTCTTTTGTATAACATAAATCCACATAAAATATATTAAATACAAGAAAATAACAAAAGTTTTCACAAAAATTGAGTGGAAAAGAGTGGCACGCAACGTGCTCCCGCAAACCCTATCATTTGAACTACGTGTCTACAAACGGAGTGACAACAAATTGTGTGATTAGTTTGATGATGAATGAAGTCATTTAGGTAACTGCACCAGACAAGGCAATTTTCTTCGACACCTCATTTTTAACTCTGAATTTTAGAAATAGCAGCATCTGCTGTTGGCTGAAAATGCCCCATCCCCAACCACTACCCCCTAACCTGACCAGGTGCGTTTCTTACGGTCAGTTGGTCTGCGGGCTGGGGTGAAGCCAGTTTAAAACTGTTCAGTCGTTATAGAAAACTTCTCCTAGCACGACTGCTAAATCATATTATTTCAAATAACAGATGAGATCAAGACGGCCTAATCCCACTCTTTAGATACGCCAATGTTACCGTTCACCTTTAAGCTCCCTTCAGGGCCCCCCTCCACCTACGTTCAACAGAGCCCCCACTCCATTTTCCTTTCCACTAATAACCTTTCCGAAATCTCCCATGTGCCTTGTTACACCTAGCACCCCCTAGTAATTGATAGACTAGAAAACAACCCTTTCTGAGAAATTTTTTATTTCAATTGAATATGAATCAGAAAGTAGGGAGGAAAAAAAATTAACTAATCGATTACTCCCTGAAGCAAGAATAAATACCGAACCCTTTGCTAGTGTTTTTTTTTATTATTATTTTTTTTTGTTCTTCGCTTTTTCCTTCATATTTTATCCTTCCCTTTTATCCAATATTTTTACGACTACTGTTCTCCGACCGCCGATATTTGCGATGAAAAGGTTCTTGGCTTATTTTTGGTTAGCATAAATCCAGAACATTTTTTTCTATTTTTACAACGTGCGTTATGTGATTGCTACATGCAGGATTAAAAGCTGTATTTTTGTTACCGGTTGATATCGATCCTCATCCTACCGAGAAACACACAGACATATGCATAGTGTTTGTTGTGACGAGGCTGTAGTTGTATGGGGAGCGGTGTGTGGGGGGAGGGTGTGTGTGTGGAGGGGGTGTGTGGGGAGGGGTGTGTGGCGTGTAGAGTGGAAGTGATTGTGTTAGATTGGTGGAAATATGAGTTGTGGGGGGTGACAGTTAAAGGAGAGATGCGATCATTGAAAAGTAGGTTAATGGTGCGACCTCTATGAACTAAGAGCGAGGTTCGGAGAAGTGTATGGGAATTTCCGAAATTCGGGGGAAATAAATGATAGTGCTTTCTTTCTCTCTCTCTCTCTCTGTTTTTTTAAATCCTTTATATTAACTCGTGGTGTCTGAGCGCTTGCTTGCTTGTTTGATTCTTTGTCGAAAAAAGTTTGGATCAATTTTAACCCACTTCCTCGTAAGCTAGCGTGCTGAAATTTATTTTGCAGGCAGACTTGTGCCGATGATAAAAACGAGGTATTAAAATTTCAGATCGATCGCATGTACTGTAATTAAAAAATTATTGAATGTTTAGATTATTTTATTTATCTCTATGTACCATGTTACATTTTTTAGAAAGATTGTCGTTGTGCGTCACATGTAGCCTATATTGAACGACCTTTTTATTAATACTTTCCTGTTGCGCGATTTCGTGCGTATTATATCGACAATACTTTTATAAACATATTCCCGATCGGTGCGCATTATATTAAACATGTTTTACGAGACATAACTAAAATTTTGTATTTTTAGATTGTCTTGCACTTCGTATTATAATGAACATTCTTTTAGTTATGTCTTCTTTATAAAGGATTTATAGTCAGAAACTTGTTGTTTTTTACGGTTGTTTTTATTTTAAGTAATTTTTTTAAAAATGTGCGCTTATTTTTATTATAGGTCATGAATTTGAGATAAAAGAGGTGCATAATTTCAAACATCGCACCATCGCTTGAAGCACTTGCGATTCTTAAGTTGCTTTGTAGCTTATACTGTTTTATTACGCGTATTTAATTTAAAATGTAAGTTTTTAAACAAATTGTATCACTCAAAGAATTGCAATTGAATTGATTTTAAAAAAACACAACAAATGCCGCATACATCTGTCTTTAGGTTCAACAAGTGCAGTCAGGAGAAGAGTATCGACCATATGCAATAATAATTTGTTGACCGGCTCTTTCAAAGTCAAAGCGCCAATTACAGCGGCTGGTCAATACAAAAATATCACTCCTACTTTGAAAAATGCTCACTCTATTGAGCAAATGTCTCCCCTTTCTATAAAAGCAAAAATAGTCCCCAGGGGCGTAGCACCCCTTCACCTCGCATCTATATATGCCGTAGCCTTCAAGGCGTGTGTTGATTGCCCTGTGAACTAACAGACGTTGGATCAGTATTACAATAAGTCGAGCTTGGGGTCAATATGACGTATGAGCAACTGTCATGGCTGAAATTAGCACTAAGAGTGTTTGGTTAAAACTGACCTGAGTGATATGTCGATAACTAAATTGAACGAATACAAAAATCTTTGTCGGCATCCTAAAAAAACAGAATTAATTTTTGTTGCGCTTTAATCTTTGTAATAACCTAACTTTGAGTGTGTGTGACCCCGTGCGAACTCCAATAAGTGAACCGCACTACAACGTAAGTATGTGAGAGCTGAGCTTAATTAATGAGTGCGATATTTCTGTCCGTTTCTGTTGCTCACTTTGCAAAGCCCAGTGTTCGCCACAGGATGCATCAAATAGTGTTTAACCGCTAGAGTGGCTTTTAATAAGTTCATATTTCAAATGCACATTTGTTTTTGCCAAATTCCTTATTTCATATGATTTTTTGGTATTCTTTTGTATGAAGGCAGGTGCACGAATATTAAAAGACGTAGAAATATTCTAGATACCGAAACATCCTATCTAATTTAGTTTTTAAATACATATTAAAAACAAACAAACAGAGGTAACAAAGAAATACAAATCGCCCCCCTAGAATAACAAGGTTCTAAGTCCAATTTTTGAAAAAATTGAGTTATTGCCCCTGGGATATGGTCCATATTTCAATCTATCATAGCACAAAATCTGAAAGCTGTATAATGAGCCAATTTTTCAGGAAGTACAGAATTACAAGGTTCTAACACGAGATAGGCCTTTCAAGTGAAAATTACAAAGTTCTAATATCCATTGTTGTTTTAACAAGGTCTTATCTACTGTTAACCAATGAAAAAAAGGCTTTGAAAATAAGTTTAATATAATCAGCCAATCATATGCCTTGTTGTATACACGCTATGGTACGGTTTGTTTTAAAATGGCGGACGTCTCCAGGAGACGTAGTGATTCAAGTATATTTTCGAGTTAATATGGCACGAATAGCAGTGACTACAATTATCCATTGCCATGTGGTGGTACTTCTGACATAGGAAGTGAAGAAGACATGTAAGTATTTTTATTTAAACATAGTTTCTAAATGCAAAATAGGTCAGATGTGTAATTATAATTATAAGTACTCATCGCGTCTTTGGTCTGTATCAGTAAGAGAATAACGCAGAAACATAAGAAAAGGGTAATAGTAATAATTTTTACGCTGCTAAATAAAATAATAATTTTGAAACATATTAGTTTATATAATCTATAAGATCATTTCATTACACTTATTTAGTTAAGCTTTTAAAATTTTAAGTTGGTAAGCCTTTTTAATTTTAGTCTTTAGTTTTAACTCCACTTCATTTTCGTTCCAGCATTCCTCCATCCTCTCATTGTCAGTCTCACTAGCACCTTCTGATGCCAGCATTGCATACATTAAATGAGAGTGAAACTCATAATGGGTAGAACATAAAAAGCTGCAGTCAAACTCCTGAGACATGTTCAAGAGAGGCCAGCGCACTTTTGATAGGTCAAAGTAATTTAGAAACAATAGGAGCATCTAACAGTCAATGGCAGAAAGAAGCTGAAAATGGAGAGACACAGCAATCCTGACAATTGGAATTGCAATGAAAGGAAATAATTGTCTGAAGCTGGTCAGGCTTACATAAATATAAGGAACAAGGAACCTGAAAAGAAAATTCAGCATCTAAGAGACTGTAAAAAAGATTTGCAAGTTTAAATGTGAAACTGAAACCAGAAATATAGACAGGCATAAAGTAACATACTTAAGTAACATACAAATTATAGCATTTTTCTCATTACAGTAAAGTAAAAAGTAAGTCGCATAACCCATTAGAGCTTACTGGGGGCTTGTTTATACCTGGTGGGTGCCCCAATACCCTTCCTGTGGTCTTAGCGTATCATTTATTTTGTGGCTTTGCGTGGGCTCGATCCCACGCCCCTCAGCTTTGTGAGGCGAGCGCACTACTGACTTTGCTATCCAGCCGTGTGTATAATTTCTTAATGTAGAAAGTCAAAGAACAGTTTTTGCTGTGTGTAAAATCATTTATCTTTGCAATAAAAGTTACATTTTTGATGTTAGTCCAAATAAATAAATAATAATACATTGAAAAATATACACAAATAGTGTCTGTCTTTAATTAAATATAATCCTTTGTTGTTATTTTTGTTGTCTTTATCAGTATTAGAGCTCTTAATTAAGAATACATACTTTTTCTTTATATAAACTAATAAAATTATAGCGTAAAAAAGAATAGAACCTTGTAATAATTAATTGAAATTGCATTTTCAGAATTAGAAGGTTCTATTGAAAATTTAAAAAATTCATATAAAATCTAAATTAACACCCAAAAAATTACATTAAATGGTAATATCTTGTATTGATAATACAAACAGAATGCAATAAAACTTTGACAAAAACATGTATAGTTTGTCGTATCCAAACATCAAATTTTCAAACGCGAATATCTCCGTTCGACAAAAAGGTCACATAGAACCCTGTTATTCTAGGGGGGCGAAATGACGCGCATGAAAAATTTTCATTGAAATGATAGTTGTTGAAACTGTGTCTTTTTTCCATCTGTCATAGTTGTCGTCACTTTAATGTACTTTCAATATTTTTTGTGTGAATAACTACAGCTATCACTGTTGAATTTTCTCCCTTGAATCTGTATCTAATTTGACTTATGACATGACAGCTGCGCCTGGAGTTTTTGACATCTTTAGCGGCATAAATGTCACCAACAGTCAGATGATATTATCTGGCACGTGATGACATCTTCGGCCCACCGGGGTGGCATTTAGCTCTTGTAATCTAATACTTCAGCTATTTGTATGTGATTATATATTGTAAACATGCATCTATTGTTCTTAGATAACATGTAAATATCTCTGTTTATGAGTTGTGTACTTACATGTTCCCTACTCATACAATCGATAAATCTATAGTATATAACAGGGGTCTCCAAACTTTTCTGCCGGAGGGCCGCATTAACTGTCAAACAGCAGTTTTGGGGCCGACTACTAACCCATAACTACAAAGTTTTGTGGTAAACTACAGGTAAAAAATAGTATCTTTCTTGGAGATTAAAAGGTCTCCAGGGGCCGGATGAGAGGGCCTCGCGGGCCGCATGGGTCGTAGTTTGGAGACCCCTGGTATATAAGAACAGCTGGTGTAAAGAGATATTTTTTAGTATAGTGACTGTTAATATAGATGTTGTACATATGAATGTTTTGAGTTGTGTAGCAGATATTGCTATTGGAAATATATTATACATTGAGGTATTCCATAAAATCTACATAGCTGTTGATGTAATGTTAACATATATATTGTGTACATATTACCGGTTACAAGTACGCAGTGTATGGGTACGAAACAAAATAACATGTCTTGGAGAGGATGTTGACGTTTTCAAAACAATTTTTTTGAAAATTTCTACATATCTCCCAGCAAATCCAGCTATACTCAATGACACAATATCGTCCCCAGGAGAGTGGCTCGTCTAAGAAGCCAGTTTGGATTACAGTTGTAACTATTAGACCCAATAAAAGCTTAATCTCGAGGCCCAATAGAACTGCATCGGTAACCGCGAGAACGTGGCTACACTACTTTCAACGTCAACTCCAGCTCGTTCACCTACAGCTGTACCTTGCATATTCCAGTCTCCCATGTCTGTCTACTTTGTTGACTGTCACAGTAACACCAACCCGCCCGTCATCCCATCCATGGGGACAATCTTATCCCCAAGACTATCCACAGCGCTGTATGAACTTAACCCCTTAACGATTAGCGTTAACCTGGTCTCTCTTGCGTCATCAAACCGTTGCCGTTAAATAAACGCTTGTGCAAGAAATCGGCTTGACACACAGAAAGTATTCACCCGTGTATGCGTGAGTCCATCATAAAAATATGACCTGTCTCGGCGTGACGTCATTCACAGAACTGGAGTTGACCGGAGAGTTGACATACATAATACATGTCGCGGACGTCATCTCCATAAGCCTATTTATACGGCGTGAGACAAGTCAAATCTTTCGTTGCTGTTTGAGCCTTAGATCCCTGATGGTCCGGAGAACGATCGCGGTGCCCGTTTTTGCTATTTTTACGGCAGTGAAGATATATCAATGTGGGCTCTATTTTTTGCTAGGTAAATTGTAAAAACTCTGCAACAATCGCCGGGTAAATCATCGTTTTTAAAAGGACGGCGTGAAAAACAGTTTTTGAAAAGGTTTTCATCGTTTATCTACGTTTATTTTACTTCAATTACTTATATCATCAAGTTCTTTCATGTATTTTTACAGCAATCAGTGGCCTTGCAAGGTCTGATGCTCCGGGGAAAACCAGGCTTTCTAAGAATAAAATATAAATGATCAAATCTTTCATCGGTCCCGAATCCTATAGAAACTATATAAATATATAAATTAATGCCCTTGTCTGACTGCCTCCCTACTGCAAGCTCTCACCCCCCTACCACCCTCCATTTAAGCCCCCTTCTTTAGTTTCCGGATTCTCAATTTGTTTGATTAAAGTAAAAACGTGATCTTAAAAATTATTTCAAAACAAAATTCTTTAATTTCATCTTAATTTTTAATTGATTGTATTTTGTAATATTTAACAGGAAAGCAAAATTATTTAAATAAGCAATGGTATTTAAGAGAAACTGTGCAAAAGTTACTTAAGATATTAACTAGGAATAACGTTGCTTTGATATAAGTCTGTCTATAACTTCATGTAACTAATAATTGCTTTGTCTGATCATTATAAAACCCGACAAGGGTACAGCTCGCCAGGGCAGCACCCGTAAGTGGATCAAAGGAAAGCATCCAAAATGTCCTTTTAGTGTAAAGATTTTTGGTTCATTATTTGAAACGAGAAAGTATGCCAAAAAAAATATTGCCGATCTCTTTAAATCTGATTTAACTTAGCTCAATATTTTTACTCAGTCAATGGTTGAAATCGGCAAAATGATTTAAATCAACAAATGTTTACATCCGTCTTACTCCACCCACCCCACCGCTACACACGTCACAACCGATACATCTGACCCTGAAAAACAGTCCCCAGTAGTTCTTAACCCCAGCCCTTAACTCCCCCCCCCCTCACCCGATATCCGCATCGTCAAAATACAAAAATATCGAAATGTAATGTAATCTGGAGACACGAAAAGGCCCCACGCAAATGTGACATGTTTCCTACTCGTCTGTGGAAAATTGAGCTGTAAAACCATAAAAGAAAACATTTTGCTTGATTAAAATATGAATAATTTGTAGCTAATTATTCTAGGAGAAATTCCCGAATGCCGCATTTTAAAAATAATGTATCATTGTTTTTTTACTTGAAAATAATTAGAATGCTAGAGATTGCATGTGCTTAGAGTACTCAAAAATATTGTGAAGTTTTAATTTGGCATTAAACTTGGTGGGGTGTTCTTTGTTTATATTTTAAAAGATCAAAGCCTGTCATAAAGTAAACTCTTTTATGTTTATATTAAAGAAGAATGTCATGAATTAATTTTGATGTTCAATGTTAAGATTGTTTGTATCAATTCTGATTTACATTTATAATCATCGACTTACTATACGTCAAATATACATTGATACTCTACCAATATGTGTTGTACCAAATGACATTAATATGCATATTGACAGCGCCATATAACAACGGAGCATGCTTTACATATCGACAACACAGAGATTGTATTTTTTGTCAAGGAAAGAATGCAAAAGCGGAACACTTTACGTGCAACACAAGTGGTTTAACAATGCCACATTCTTGCGAGTATCGGGAGAGAGGGGAGACAAACAATCTTAGTAAAATGTCAGAGCTGTGGATATTTCCCGTGGACACCCAACTCTTATCTCTAAACTTTGATCAAGCTAAGGTTCTTTGATGTCCCGTCACTCTGGCTAAGGTCGTGGGGCTTCGACCTTTACGCCGTAGCAACCATCACCAGTGCCAAGGTCTCTACACCAGCCCTAACAGTGCTTGTAGCTTTGGTACTCAGATATGGTCACGGCAGGGGCTCAACTTAAAAGATTTATCTGCCCCTGCCATAAAAGATATCAACCATTCAACACAAAGACCACAACAGTGTACATGCTCACTGTAAAACTCAAAGATGAGATATCACTCTCATCGAATACGTTGAGTTACAGAATGTGAGTTCTAGGCCTGTTTAACTGTATGATTATTGCCTACTTGCCTCTATCTAAGGGATTTTGAAAGGAGACAGAAAATGAGCTGTGAAATTGGGGATAGATTGTTATGTGAGGTGTCCGCTAAGGGTTTGGAAAGTGAATGGGAGATAAAATAAAGATAGGGAGTGGCTATTGGTGGTTGAAAGTGGTGACAAACAATAGGATATGGTGTGAGTCTTTGAAATCCTTCGAGGTGATGGGAGGGGGAGGGTAGTAATCATTGGGGTTAGGGGTGGGATGGGGGCATGCTGAGTAGAATTGTTTCTGGGTTTAATAAATAATAATAATAAATTGATTATTTATATAGCGCTGTATCCCAGTAAGGAACTGGGCTCACAGCGCTTTACATGAAAGAAATAACATACCTATAAATATTAAATTAACTTTTATATCATAACAAGCACAAAAATTACAGTACATTATACATAAGCTACGTTAATCATTTACAAGAAATGTTGTTTCATTAATTTTGAAAATAAATGTTGAAAAGATGTGTCTTAAGTGCAGTCTTGAAGGACTTGGTTGTTTGAATACTACGTATGTGTAATGGTAGAGAATTCCATTGTTTGGCTGCACAAAAAGAGAACGACCTTTCACCAAATGTTTTGGTGCGTGTCGTAGGAACAGAGAGAACGCGTGTGTCCGCAGAAGATCGTAGCTGGCGAGTGGGTGAGTAGACAAACAAAAGTTCAGTAAGATACGATGGGCATGAGTCCAAAAAGAAGTTGTGACAGAGAACGGCCAGTTTGTAATCAATACCGGCTTGTATAGGCAGCCAATGAAGTGAGTGAAGAAGTGGAGTAACATGGTCATGTTTTTTTGCCTTGAGCACCAGTCTGGCAGCTGAATTTTGAACTTTCTGTAGTTTTTCAATACATTGTTTTGGCGCACCTGACAGAAGAGAATTGCAGTAATCCATACGAGCTAGTACAAGAGCACAGACTAAATTAGAATTAACTAAATGGCAAAGTTTTAACTAGAGATTGGAGTGAGGACGTCATTAGAGGTAATGTAGCAGTGGACTAGAGATGGGAGTGAGGACGTCATTAGAGGTAATGTAGCAGTGGACTAGAGATGGGAGTGAGGACGTCGTTAGAGGTAATGTAGTAGTGGACTAGAGATGGGAGTGAGGACGTCATTAGAGGTAATGTAGCAGTAGACTAGAGATGGGAGTGAGGCCGTCATTAGAGGTAATGTAGCAGTGGACTAGAGATGGGAGTGAGGCCGTCATTAGAGGTAATGTAGCAGTAGACTAGAGATGGGAGTGAGGACGTCATTAGAGGTAATGTAGCAGTAGACTAGAGATGGGAGTGAGGCCGTCATTAGAGGTAATGTAGCAGTGGACTAGAGATCGGATTGAGGACGTCATTAGAGGTAATGTAGCAGTAGACTAGAGATGGGAGTGAGGCCGTCATTAGAGGTAATGTAGCAGTGGACTAGAGATCGGATTGAGGACGTCATTAGAGGTAATGTAGCAGTAGACTAGAGATGGGAGTGAGGCCGTCATTAGAGGTAATGTAGCAGTGGACTAGAGATCGGATTGAGGACATCATTAGAGGTAATGTAGCAGTGGACTAGAGATGGGAGTGAGGCCGTCATTAGAGGTAATGTAGCAGTAGACTAGAGATGGGAGTGAGGCCGTCATTAGAGGTAATGTAGCAGTGGACTAGAGATGGGAGTGAGGCCGTCATTAGAGGTAATGTAGCAGTAGACTAGAGATCGGATTGAGGACATCATTAGAGGTAATGTAGCAGTGGACTAGAGATGGGAGTGAGGCCGTCATTAGAGGTAATGTAGCAGTAGACTAGAGATGGGAGTGAGGCCGTCATTAGAGGTAATGTAGCAGTGGACTAGAGATGGGAGTGAGGCCGTCATTAGAGGTAATGTAGCAGTAGACTAGAGATGGGAGTGAGGACGTCATTAGAGGTAATGTAGCAGTAGACTAGAGATGGGAGTGAGGCCGTCATTAGAGGTAATGTAGCAGTGGACTAGAGATGGGAGTGAGGCCGTCATTAGAGGTAATGTAGCAGTGGACTAGAGATGGGAGTGAGGCCGTCATTAGAGGTAATGTAGCAGTAGACTAGAGATGGGAGTGAGGACGTCATTAGAGGTAATGTAGCAGTAGACTAGAGATGGGAGTGAGGCCGTCATTAGAGGTAATGTAGCAGTAGACTAGAGATGGGAGTGAGGCCGTCATTAGAGGTAATGTAGCAGTAGACTAGAGATCGGATTGAGGACATCATTAGAGGTAATGTAGCAGTAGACTAGAGATGGGAGTGAGGACGTCTGTAGAGGTAATGTAGCAGTGGACTAGAGATGGGAGTGAGGCCGTCATTAGAGGTAATGTAGCAGTAGACTAGAGATCGGATTGAGGACATGATTAGAGGTAATGTAGCAGTAGACTAGAGATGGGAGTGAGGACGTCATTAGAGGTAATGTAGCAGTAGACTAGAGATGGGAGTGAGGCCGTCATTAGAGGTAATGTAGCAGTGGACTAGAGATGGGAGTGAGGCCGTCATTAGAGGTAATGTAGCAGTGGACTAGAGATCGGATTGAGGACATCATTAGAGGTAATGTAGCAGTAGACTAGAGATGGGAGTGAGGCCGTCATTAGAGGTAATGTAGCAGTGGACTAGAGATGGGAGTGAGGCCGTCAATAGAGGTAATGTAGCAGTAGACTAGAGATCGGATTGAGGACATCATTAGAGGTAGTGTAGCAGTAGACTAGAGATGGGAGTGAGGACGTCATTAGAGGTAATGTAGCAGTAGACTAGAGATGGGAGTGAGGCCGTCATTAGAGGTAATGTAGCAGTGGACTAGAGATGGGAGTGAGGCCGTCATTAGAGGTAATGTAGCAGTAGACTAGAGATGGGAGTGAGGCCGTCATTAGAGGTAATGTAGCAGTAGACTAGAGATCGGATTGAGGACATCATTAGAGGTAATGTAGCAGTAGACTAGAGATGGGAGTGAGGCCGTCATTAGAGGTAATGTAGCAGTAGACTAGAGATCGGATTGAGGACATCATTAGAGGTAATGTAGCAGTGGACTAGGGATGGGAGTGAGGACGTCGTTAGAGGTAATGTAGCAGTGGACTAGAGATCGGATTGAGGACATCATTAGAGGTAATGTAGCAGTAGACTAGAGATGGGAGTGAGGCCGTCATTAGAGGTAATGTAGCAGTGGACTAGAGATGGGAGTGAGGCCGTCATTAGAGGTAATGTAGCAGTGGACTAGAGATGGGAGTGAGGCCGTCATTAGAGGTAATGTAGCAGTAGACTAGAGATGGGAGTGAGGACGTCATTAGAGGTAATGTAGCAGTAGACTAGAGATGGGAGTGAGGCCGTCATTAGAGGTAATGTAGCAGTGGACTAGAGATGGGAGTGAGGCCGTCATAAGAGGTAATGTAGCAGTAGACTAGAGATGGGAGTGAGGCCGTCATTAGAGGTAATGTAGCAGTGGACTAGAGATGGGAGTGAGGCCGTCATTAGAGGTAATGTAGCAGTAGACTAGAGATGGGAGTGAGGACGTCATTAGAGGTAATGTAGCAGTAGACTAGAGATGGGAGTGAGGCCGTCATTAGAGGTAATGTAGCAGTGGACTAGAGATGGGAGTGAGGCCGTCATTAGAGGTAATGTAGCAGTGGACTAGAGATGGGAGTGAGGCCGTCATTAGAGGTAATGTAGCAGTAGACTAGAGATGGGAGTGAGGACGTCATTAGAGGTAATGTAGCAGTAGACTAGAGATGGGAGTGAGGCCGTCATTAGAGGTAATGTAGCAGTGGACTAGAGATGGGAGTGAGGCCGTCATTAGAGGTAATGTAGCAGTAGACTAGAGATGGGAGTGAGGACGTCATTAGAGGTAATGTAGCAGTAGACTAGAGATGGGAGTGAGGACGTCATTAGAGGTAATGTAGCAGTGGACTAGAGATGGGAGTGAGGACGTCATTAGAGGTAATGTAGTAGTGGACTAGAGATGGGAGTGAGGACGTCATTAGAGATAATGTAGTAGTGGACTAGAGATGGGAGTGAGGACGCGGTATTTACTTAGAGTGTTTTCACTAACTCGCGTACTTAGCCCCGCCATTTTCTTTATTTGCCGACACGATTCACAAATCGTGAGACTTTTCATTGAATCAGAGACGAACACAAATAACAGATCTCGGCCATTATGTCCCATGAGGTCACCTAGTAATAGAGTAATGCCCCCTGTTCTGAGATCATATTTCATTTTGCCACGTGTAAAAAAAAATAATATTTGTGCCTATTTTTAACCGTATGCCTGGTGGAATTGTTTAAAATGGCATTATTGCAGATAAAGGCAACATGGTGTGTAGAGTTTGGTCTATTTATATCGATCAGAAAAATTACAACAAATGGTCTTCAAGGCGTCGTTTTGATCCAGCCAGTCAGTCTTCCTGTTAGAAAAGCAGTTACACGGATGACAAATTGCGCTCGTTTGGTCCACTCAGGTTGGTGTTTCACTCAACAATGTCCAGCATACCTGCCCCTGAAAGAAATCACTGTTCCAGTCCACCAAGAAACGAATTGGTCTCCTGGGGTCACCTAGTAATAGAGTAATGTCCCCTGATCAAACCTGTGTTTTATCCACGACGAGTTCTATCCGGTTCAGAAGCCCGCGAAATAGCAGTCTTATTGTTTCACCAAACTATCCCTTTGGTCCTCTTAACTATCTCATTGTCCATCAAGCTACGTTGTAAGCCTCAAAGCTACACCGTCATCCAACAAAGTACATCATATTGCACATAGCTACGCACCTCCCCCAATCAAAATAATGACGTATACTAAAACAAAAGTCCCTTTACCATTAAAAATACGGATATCCTCTTCTGATATTATTTATAGAAGCAAGACTATATTTCTAAATTATTTAAATGAAATATCATTTTAACTCTAATGTATAATAAAAAAAGAACGTAAAAAAAAGTTTTTGACTATAAATTCTTTATGTAAGAGACGTGACTAAACGAATGTTCATTATGATACGCAACGCAAGTCCATCCAATACAAAATTGTAGTTATGTCTCGTAAAACGTGTTTAATATAATGCGCACTCTCAGGAATATGTTTAAACAAAGGGTTGTCAATAAAATACGCACCTTATTAGCTTACTGCGCGACAGAAAGATCGTTCAATATAATACGCACCACGACACTCTAAAAAATATAACATGATACATAGAGATAAATAAAATAATCTAAAAATTCAATAATTTAATTACAGTACATGCGATCGATCTGAAATTTTGATACATCGTTTTTATCATCGACACAAAACTGCTTGCAAAATTTCAGCTCGCTAGCTTAAGAGGAAGTGGGTTAAAAATCAATCCAAAGTTTCGGCGACAAGCAAACAAGCAAACAAGGGCTCAAACAAACAGACACCACGAGTTAATATAAAGGATTTAAAAAGAATATGCAGCTTATTGAAAAGTTAAGACAATTTTAAATATCTGCAAGTTGACACTTTTAAAAGTAACACACACACACACCATTAAAACCACATTCCATGTGTCGATCAACTCCTAGCTGAATATCTCCCGTGTTTATTATTTTCCAGTCCAGCTGTTTTATGATCGGCTGCTGAGTCCGATGGCTCAGAGGCGCATGGGTCCCCAGTGAGGAGGCGAGTCTGACATTAATGAGGGCGCCGAATTTCGTGGGTTTTTCTGTTGATACTGGGAACGACACCCAAAAACGAAGGAATAAAACAGAGGGGCAAAACCTTTGTTTAGCTGATAAATGGAACACAGCAGCCCCATGATAAAAAAATGATTAAGTTTGGCTGATTACGCGTTTTAAAAAGATAATGTTTACAAAAAAACGTCACAATAATATTGCTGATGTTGCGTTTCAATGCTCATTGCAACAATTATCCCAAGTGAAAATTTGAGATATTTGGTCAGTTTTTTAAAATTTATAAACATTCAAAGAAATAATTGCCAATGAGATTTTTTTTAAAAATCATTTACAAACATAAATTATTTATAAAAGTTGAAGTATATATTTCTGCATTCTGAGGGTTGTTACTCTGGATAAAGATTTTGCGGTGGCCTCAAAAACATAAGGGTACGAGACATGTGTCGTTTGCCTTATTCACGCCACTACTAATTACATAAGTTAAACAAGAATTTCTACAACAACAAATAACAATAATTTTCTATGGAGAAAAATAAATTACACTTGCTGTTAGATAAGAGATTGCATTTTGATAGATACTTGATTGCAATATTGATATTACCGTATTTATGTATGATACTTTATGTGAGTATTATTTCCTTACTGTTGTAAAACTGAAAAATGTTCTTGTGAATGCCTTCCATAAATGTAAATTATTTATTTTTAAAAAAAATATATACGGTGTTAAACTCCGTTTTTACCAGTAGTTGTTGTGAGTAAAAATAATAATAATAACACATTAATCATAACAATACGTTATAACATTTTTAAGTAGGATTTAATTCATATTCTCATTTCAATCGGTTCGATAACTTTTAAAAGATTGACAAAGTGATTGATTCGTTAGTGCAAAACACTTTTTAGAGAATTTGTGTAATTTAAAAACAACCACTTAAACTCAATAAGGCACTGAAACAATATATTATACATTTTAAATGTTTCAACGAAAAAAAAATCCCTTTAATAATGAAACATTCTTCTTTCGATTCTCGCACACATTAATCACATAGCTCTTCCATCATCATTAACATCTTACTTCAAAAAACTCCGAGGTGACCTTGGTACAATGTCTCTCAAAACTACGTTTTGTTTTTCAATGGATGTCTTTACGTGCTACACATCAAAGATTGCGCGCGTCACAACTCACAGAGACTGGTCGCACCGTGCGTCCGTGGTGCAGAGATGACAATGTCGAGTTTGAACCCGCTTCACTGGGACCATCATCCTGGCGACTGTCCTTACTTTGACAAGAAACGCAATTATTATCTGTTTAATTCCATCATCTGTGACGGCCTCATTTTCTCACCCGCCAAGGCAAACACTCTTTTTGTTGGTTTAAGCAACGGTTGAAAGAAATAAAAATAAAAAAAAATGATATTTAAAAATACTTAGACGGATGACTAAGATTTGTTCTTTTGCAAGTAGTGTGCGTTTTATAAAGAAAGTTCTTTTGTTGATTTTTTGTTTCTTTTTTTTTCAAAAATCATCTCATGAAAACAAACACTTTACTTGTGGGTTTTTTTCCAGCTACAAATGATTTAGTTACTCTTATTCGGTGTGATTTGACACCGCGACCGCAAGAAATTTCGTGTCTATCGGGATTCATATCGGCTCAGACGTGAAAACGTCTCAAATTAAAATAACACGAACGTCTAAATAGTTTATGGGGTTTATGTTGAAAAATGTATGGTATACTTTTTTGGGCATTTAAACTACTTAACGCCAGCGGTCAAATCCGCCCAACTCGTTATATACTGACCAATCCGTTGGAAGTCCATAGGTCGACTCTGGAAAAGTAATTTAATTGACATGATAACTATAAGGGAAGGGGGAAAGAGTGTGCTTATGAGGAGCTGTTTAAAATCTAATTCTAATTTATCAATATTTCATGCGGAAATTAAATAAATGCAAACGCTTTTTTTTAACAGTACAGAAAGAAACCAATAAATCAATTTGAGCTACACAATCAAGTTCTTTATATTGATTTTACGTATATGTTATTAGAATCAAATAATTCTCTTTTGTAATACAGACACTTTTTAACTACTTCCTGCTTGCTTTTCTGTGTGCCTCTGTCTCTCTCTCTCTGTCTCTCTCTCTCTCTCTCTCTCTCTCTCTCTCTCTCTCTCTCTCTCTCTCTCTCTCTCTAAGTTCGTTCCCCTTTGTCTGTAGTTGTGACACTATGTCTTTTATCACTCTGTTTACACTTTCTTTCTGTGATTATTCTCTTTTTTCTCTTCATATCTCTATATCCTTTTGTCTGTCCTTGGTGCATGTAAGGGAGCGTCTATTGAAAGAACAAATTGTTACAGTTTTTAACGTGGTTTAAAACCTAATATTTTTGTATTCAGTCAAATCGAATGTATCATATTCCCCATCCTTATTAAAAGTGTCTGGTCCTCTCATTAAATTATCTCGGTTAGTCAGGATAAAAAGTACACGGTTTTTTACCCTCTAAAACGGTTTCTTCATTACATTGCTCCATCGACAGACAAATTAAATTTTAACATTTAAATCCTTCGTTTTCTATCAAAAGGACAAATTTTAATTACTTTTCTTCTATATTTAAACATGTCCATACATTATTAATGCAAACAAGGTGAAATTTTTTCTCAAAATGGTAATTAATTTTAATCTGAGAGGTTGTTTTTCTGTTTTTAAATCCTTTATATTAATTCTTGGCGTCTGCTTGATTGCTGGCTTGCCGCAAAAAAATTTGGATCGATTTTATACCCACATCCCGTATCCAATCGAGCTGAAATTTTGCAGGCAGACTCATGGCAACGATAAAAATGAGGTATTAAAATTTCACATCGATCGGATGTACAGTAATTGAATTAATGCATTTTTAGTTAATCTCTATGTATCTCTTTGTAACATGTAAATTTTTGTGCTAGTCTGTCGCGCGGTGCGTATTATAGTGAACACAATTTTATAATATTTTCCCGATCTGTAAATGCTTATGCTAGCCTGTTGCGCTGTGCGTACTATAGTGAACATAATCAATACGTTTAGTTATGTCTCAAATATAAAGGATGAATAGGTTTTTAAGGTTGTTTTTTTTTAATTCCAGAATAATTTTTAAATATTTTGTTTTAAATAATAATTTTAAAAATAAAGTTAGTTTTTCAAGGATGCAAACAGTTTTTATTTCGTTAACAGCACTGAACGAAAGTGAAAAATCAACCGCGAAAAATTAAAAAGAAAATGACTTCTCTAGCTTAATTAGATTCAGTTAAAATGTTTTATATCTACGTCTAGGAACCAGGTCACATTATATACTGTAGATTATATTTCAGGCGCTAAATAAAGCACGCGGTCGTGTAGTGATCAAGTGAGGGAAGAGGGTGAACACTGCTTGCTATGTTGTATTGATAGCATATCTCCTCAAGCTAATTTAGTAGATTAGAAATTACCGCCTACAAATTCGACGGGTCATGACCAGTGCTTTCGTTATGGGATCAATATTTTACTCTCCATTGAGGAAAGCACAAGTCAATTTTTTAAAATCTATAAATAACTGTTAACTATTAACCTAACAGCCAATAAATTTCTAAACTTTTAGCAGCTAAAAACATTTAGGAAAAAGAAAGTAAAATGTTTTAAAACACCGCGTTTGTGTGTATTTTTGACTGCTAAAAGTCTAAAAATGCATTCCGTCTGTATTTGCATGTGTGAGGTTTATCCGTGATTGATTTCTGAGAATTTTTTTTTATTGGATGCAAAAGGAAAATATTCATTAATTGCAAAAGCAAAATAATGTGATTTTGATCGGCTTCTCTTAAAAAGAAAAATTAGGTTTCATTTGTAAATCTTGTCTCCTCAAAATTCTAGAAAAAATTATATTTCTGTATGCTTAAATGATCCACCATCATGCTAAAGAAACAATATTGTTGCTTACTAGATTATTTGGATATACCAGACAGATGTTCACAACGAAACAATATTGTTGCTAACTAGATTACTTGGATACACCAGACAGATGTTCACAACGAAACAATATTGTTGCTTACTAGATTATTTGGATATACCAGACAGATGTTCACAACGAAACAATATTGTTGCTAACTTGATTATTTGGATAAACCAGACAGATGTTCACAAATAAACGATATTGTTGCTAACTAGATTATTTGGATATACCAGACAGATGTTCACAAATATAAGATATTGTCCAAAATACCTCTGGTAAAAATTCAAAATATGGACTACCTACACCAGGGATGTCCAAAGTCCGGCCCGCGGGCCAAAAGCGGCCCGCGAAGCCATTTTAACTGGCCCGCGGCCTCATCTGAAATAATTAACTAACTGACGTATTATTTCTGTAAAGATAGTATATTTATTAGAAAGTAGAAATTTTGTCCTGTTTCGATTATGACAAATGATGGCTAAAATCTGTGATTATTATTTTTTTAAACAACGTGGAAATACGGTCTACCGTAAAAGTCGATGACGTCATTTTATTTTATTTTACGTCGACTCGGAAGTGGAAACGAATAATGCGTCGTTGACCTTCCAAATTTTAAATAGTTTTTTTTGTATCATAATTTTTGATACAAAATTTTCGGCTTTTGTTATATTCAACACATTTTGTTTATTTTAAGGTCCGTAGTACAAAATAAACATCTTTTTTCCATAACGCTGCAATTATTTTTCAAATTTAATTATTTCTGTCTTATATTACAGACATTCTTGCACACTGAAGATTATTAAATTGCGTCTCATTATTTTAATGATTGAATTTGAATTTATGAACAAAATATTTAATTATTTATAAAGTCTTGAAAATCGATTTAAAGTTGTGATAGCATTGTCTTGTTTAATCTCCACAGTCCTACAATTTAAAAAAAAATAATTAAAAGACCAGTAATTCAGTCTTTATCTAATTAAAAATTTTTTTAAAAAGTTAAGATCGATTAATTTTGTAAATAACGAAACTGCTACGATCGGGAAAAAACTAAGAAGTTATAGAAAAATATGATTTTAAAAATAAATGTATAATCATACAGGAGTTTGCCAATGTTTGCCTATCACGCAACACTGTGGCTCGCAGAATTGAAGAAGTCTCATCTGACATTAAGAGACAAATAGAGGCAAAAGCAGAAAAATTGACTTTTATTCGATAGTCTATGATGAAAGCACTGATGCATCTGACACTGCGCAACTTCTTATTTTTTTAGAGGAGTTAATGATGACATGTGTGTGATTGAAGAATTACTTGACCTTCAGAGTCTTAAAGACAAAACAAGGGGAAAAGATTTATTTACTTCTGTTTGTTCTGCTGTCAATGACATTAAACTACCTTGGAAAAAATATATGGAATTATTACTGATGGTGCACCTACCATGATTGGTGAACCGCTTTCTCTCAATGACTTTTACCGAAAGCTGGATAAAGAGAGATTCAAAGAGATTCGAACATTTGCTAAGAAAATGCTCAGCTTGATAAGTGACTCTCACATACATAATAGTATTATATGTATCAAAACCAGTGGCATTAAACCTGACTTCACCTATTTACTGCATTCAAGATCTCAGTTTCACACTTCACATTAACATTTTGCTATAAAAACTTCTCAACTTATGTCATTTTGATATAATTTTAATCCGGCCCGCGAGGGTCTTTATTTCAAGGAATTTGGCCCGCCATGCAAACAGTTTGGACACCCTTGACCTACACCTTTCTAGTTCACAAAAGTAAACGTCTCAATCCGTGATTCTAAGATATAAACACTGTCTTTTCTATATTACAATCTAACAATCAACCACTGTCTTTTCTATATTACAATCTAACAATCAACCACTGTCTTTTCTATATTATAATCTAACAATCAACCACTGTCTTTTCTATATTACAATCTAACAATCAACCACTGTCTTTTCTATATTATAATCTAGCAGTCAACCACTGTCTTGTCTATATTATAATCTAGCAGTCAACCACTGTCTTTTCTATATTATAATCTAACAATCAACCACAGTCTTGTCTATATTATAATCTAACAATCAACCACTGTCTTTTCTATATTATAATCTAACAATCACCCACTGTCTTTTCTATATTATAATCTAACAATCACCCACTGTCTTTTCTATAATAATCTAACAATCAACCACTGTCTTGTCTATATTATAATCTAGCACACAACAGCTGTCTTGCCCTTATAAGAAAGTATTGGGAAACTTTAACTTAATTTCTGGCAAACTTTCCATGTAAATGATTCTTGTTGTCAAGACAAATATTTCAGTTTTCAAATTTTTTTTTATCATTTAAAAGTATAATATATTTATTCCGTATTATTTACTGATGTAACATATCTGAACGTTTAAAATGTGTAACTGCCAAGCATATACCAATATTTCAGTATCTTATTAGGGATAACTTCAAAACATCCAGGAACAATTTCGAGAATCAAACCCGGCTACACCAGTCACACCAGCTACACCAGTCATATCAGCCACATCAGATACATCAGCCACACCAGTGACTTCAGCCACACCAGTCACACCAGCTACACTAGTCAACCCAGCCGCACCAGCCACATCAGCCATATCACCCGCACCAGCCACATCAGCCACATCACCCGCACCGGTCACATCAGCCACTCCAGTGACATCAGCTACACCAGTCACACCAGTGACATCAGCTACACCAGTCACATCAGCCACATTAGCCACATTAGCCACACCAGTCACATCAGCCACATCACCCGCACCGGTCACATCAGCCACATCAGCCACACCAGTCACATCAGCCACATTAGCCACACCAGTCACATCAGCCACATCAGCCCCATCAGCCACATCAGCCACACGCCCATCCCAACTTGAACCCTGACACCCACCACTGACCACCAACCCCCCCCCCACACACTCGCCTTGTGCAGTTTAAGATACACGATCACTCAGCGAATCCGTGGACGCTGGCCACATCTTCTGTTACGGTCTTCCACCAGACGCTCCGTCCTATTCCATTTACGGCGCGGTGTTAACTAACGCAGAGAGTTGGACAATGAAGAGCAGATAGATTAGCCACGAGGCTTGGTCAGCCGACTGTGGGTCTGGTCGATAGATTTAGTCAGTTGTTTCGTAAAAATAGGCGGGGGCATCTTGTTGTAATCAAAAAGAATGTTTCAATCATATGTCTTTTGATGAATCTTTGAGGTTTCTGAATCAGATTGCCTCCGAAGGTAATAACAAACTCAGAACATAACAGCTATGAATACCGTATTCACACTGTTGTCTTTCAAATATTGCAATCGGATAATGCGGCATCGGATATGGTGGATAAAGATTTGGTTGCCCCTTATCCATGAAATTCTAATAACGGACGCAGGTTATATAACTTACGCCTCCTACTCCAAGGAGTCGGTTACAACATTGAGATTTGAACAAACAAACAAACAAACAAACAAACAATACAGACAAAAAAACACGACGCTTTTCGGCGATTTCAATGCAAGACGTGGTGTCATTTTTCCATCCTGTAGTTATATTCAAATTGCATTAGCCTTGGGCCTGGCGATATGTTGGCCCTATGCAAGGCCCTATGTTTGCAATAACTGAGGCCGCCCCTGAAACACGCAACCTTCCAATGTTATACAGAAATCAAAATGTATTTTATTTCATCCCCCCGTTTTCAATTAAGTACATTTGGCACCCTTAGATCCAAAGTTGTAAAAGCTAATGACTTGATTTCGTACACTTCATTACAGTGTAGAATTTTATGTAAACCATTTGTTTTCTTTCTTTTCTTACAGAGCTTGTCGGAATTTATTTTTAAAAATCATAATTAAATAATAATTACAAAAAAATTGACATATATAATTCATAATAAAATTTTTAAAACGTGATTACTATAGGCACACAACTTTTTAAAAAAATTTTGATTCAACATATCGAAACTCGCGTTAAACAAATTCAACATTTATTTGTCTAAGCATATCTTTAAACGTATCAATACTTCCCAATACAATAGAAACACACATGAGTTTAAAATAAAAATAAAATTACGTCATGTTCCGTTTTTAGTATGAGACAGAGTGTGATTATTAGTGGGGTGGGGGGAGCAGAGTGCTCTGAAATTATTTTTTTTTAATAACTTTTTTTTTAAAGTTAGTGGGGAGGTGTTTTCAAGTATGAAGAGAATATAAAGTGTGATAGCTGGGTCTTGAAAAGTACGGACCGCCACCAAATTCATTTCCGGTCGCTCGGAGTGGCAAGATGGCAGCCATCGTTCCGTTCAGTCATAATTTAAAGTCAGCTGTAATAGAGGCGAGATTATAGTTCTTGAGATGGTCAGACGGGAGAACGAGGGAGGATATCGATGGGATGAGTATATTGATTTGGCTGGGTGGGGAGGGGAGTTTTGGGAGGTGAGGACATGTGGAGGGAAAGGGTGGGATATAGCTGGCACGATTAATGTTTCTCTGTTCTCTTGAGTCCATCTGGGTTGTTTTGTTTTTTTCTTTAAACACGCCCATCCCGTTCTTTCAATGCTATCTGCTCACGGTCTTACAATTTCAATTATCCTGTTCAAAGTCTTACAATTTCAATTATCCTGTTTAAAGTCTTACAATTTCAATTATCCTGTTCAAAGTCTTATATTTTAAATTATTTTTTTTTAAAGTCTTACACTTTCACCCTTTCTTTCCTCTTTTTACCACGTTTTTATTAACTCACTTTCGTTCCTGTTTGTTGGTTTGTCTGTCCACAATTTTTCAAATCTGCCAACCAAAAATTATACCACTTTTGATGGTCTTAGAGATCTCCAAATTTTACCACAGATAGATCTTGGATGTAAATGCATTGTATTAAAATTTCAGATCGATCGAATGTACCGTTATTAAATTATGGAAATTTTTAGTGTATCTATATATAAGCCTATGTATTATCCGTCTGCCCTTGTTTACATTACATTCACGTGCCGAGTTCACACCAACCCCGACCACAAAAACCATGTTTAACATCAAGGTGAGATCAGTCATTTCCAGTCTGTAAATGTTTGTCGGGCAATGCGTATTATATTTCAACATAATCAATACTTCAAAACTCACCATAGCATACACTTAGACTAAAAAGAATAAAGTAAATAGAAGCAAAAAAAAAGATTTTTAAAAAACACGTTTCTATAAGCGGACTAAAAAGAAGAAATTTAAATTTTTAAAATTTAAAATAATTACTATGATGTAATATGACTAAAAACGTGGGCGGGCGCTTTTTAGGCGTTTGGCTAAAATGATTAGGGTTTACAAATGAGTAAGAAAATGAGTGAATTGAATTAGTTAAGCCTGAGAAGCGCCCGCCCCACGTTTTTAGTCATATTACATCATAGTACTTATTTTAAATTTTAAATTTTTAAAATTTATTTTCTTCTTTATAGTCCGCTTTAATCTTCCTTCATCCACGTCTTAATCTTCCTTCATCCACAACGTCTTAATCTTCCTTCATCCAAATCCAATTCTTTCCCTTGCTCTGCTCGCCCCTTACACACCCCGCCCTCGCAGCTGTCTCGTTACTTTCTCCTGCATGACTTGGCAATATGGCTATTTCAGTTCTTCCCCGTGCCACGGGCGATCTTGGAGAATGACGAGATTCTAACTAGAGATGTTACAACCAATATAACGGGCTGGACTTTCACTAATTGCTAACTGGAGATGTTACAACCACATAGCGGGCTGGACTTTCACTATTTGCTAACTGGAGATGTTACAACCACATAACGGGCTGGACTTTCACTAATTGGTAACTGGAGATGTTACAACCACATAACGGGCTGGACTTTCACTAATTGGTAACTAGAGATGTTACAACCACATAGCGGGCTGGACTTTCACTAATTGCTAACTGGAGATGTTACAACCAATATAACGGGCTGGACTTTCACTAATTGATAACTGGAGATGTTACAACCACATAACGGGCTGGACTTTCACTAATTGCTAACTGGAGATGTTACAACCACATAGCGGGCTGGACTTCCACTAATTGATAACTGGAGATGTTACAACCACATAACGGGCTGGACTTTCACTAATTGCTAACTGGAGATGTTACAACCATATAACGGGCTGGACTTTCACTAATTGCTAACTGGAGATGTTACAACCACATAACGGGCTGGACTTTCACTAATTGCTAACTGGAGATGTTACAACCAATATAACGGGCTGGACTTTCACTAATTGCTAACTGGAGATGTTACAACCACATAGCGGGCTGGACTTTCACTAATTGCTAACTGGAGATGTTACAACCAATATAACGGGCTGGAATTTCACTAATTGATAACTGGAGATTTTACAACCAATATAACGGGCTGGACTTTCACTAATTGATAACTGGAGATGTTACAACCACATAGCGGGCTGGACTTTCACTAATTGGTAACTGGAGATGTTACAACCAATATAACGGTCTGGACTTTCACTAATTGCTAACTGGAGATGTTACAACCAATATAACGAGCTGGACTTTCACTAATTGCTAACTGGAGATTTTACAACAAATATAACGGGCTGGACTTTCACTAATTGCTAACTGGAGATGTTACAACCACATAGCGGGCTGGACTTTCACTAATTGCTAACTTGAGATGTTACAACCATATAGCGGGCTGGACTTTCACTAATTGCTAACTGGAGATGTTACAACCACATAGCGGGCTGGACTTTCACTAATTGCTAACTGGAGATGTTACAACCACATAGCGGGCTGGACTTTCACTAATTGCTAACTGGAGATGTTACAACCACATAACGGGCTGGACTTTCACTAATTGGTAACTGGAGATGTTACAACCACATAACGGGCTGGACCTTCACTAATTGGTAACTAGAGATGTTACAACCACATAGCGGGCTGGACTTTCACTAATTGCTAATTGGAGATGTTACAACCAATATAACGGGCTGGACTTTCACTAATTGATAACTGGAGATGTTACAACCAGATAACGGGCTGGACTTTCACTAATTGGTAACTGGAGATGTTACAACCACATAGCGGGCTGGACTTTCACTAATTGCTAACTGGAGATTTTACAACCACATAACGGGCTGGACTTTCACTAATTGCTAACTGGAGATGTTACAACCACATAACGGGCTGGACTTTCACTAATTGCTAACTGGAGATGTTACAACCACGTAATGGGCTGGACTTTCACTAATTGCTAACTGGAGATGTTACAACCACATAGCGGGCTGGACTTTCACTAATTGCTAACTGGAGATGTTACAACCAATATAACGGGCTGGACTTTCACTAATTGATAACTGGAGATGTTACAACCAATATAACGGGCTGGACTTTCACTAATTGCTAACTGGAGATGTTACAACCACATAGCGGGCTGGACTTTCACTAATTGGTAACTGGAGATGTTACAACCAATATAACGGGCTGGACTTTCACTAATTGCTAACTGGAGATGTTACAACCAATATAACGGGCTGGACTTTCACTAATTGCTAACTGGAGATGTTACAACCAATATAACGGGCTGGACTTTCACTAATTGCTAACTGGAGATGTTACAACCAATATAACGGGCTGGACTTTCACTAATTGCTAACTGGAGATGTTACAACCACATAGCGGGCTGGACTTTCACTAATTGCTAACTGGAGATGTTACAACCACATAGCGGGCTGGACTTTCACTAATTGCTAACTGGAGATGTTACAACCACATAGCGGGCTGGACTTTCACTAATTGCTAACTGGAGATGTTACAACCACATAGCGGGCTGGACTTTCACTAATTGCTAACTGGAGATGTTACAACCACATAACGGGCTGGACTTTCACTAATTGGTAACTGGAGATGTTACAACCACATAACGGGCTGGACTTTCACTAATTGGTAACTAGAGATGTTACAACCACATAGCGGGCTGGACTTTCACTAATTGATAACTGGAGATGTTACAACCACATAACGGGCTGGACTTTCACTAATTGCTAACTGGAGATGTTACAACCACATAACGGGCTGGACTTTCACTAATTGCTAACTGGAGATGTTACAACCACATAACGGGCTGGACTTTCACTAATTGCTAACTGGAGATGTTACAACCAATATAACGGGTTGGATTTTCACTAATTGCTAACTGGAGATGTTACAACCACATAGCTGGCTGGACTTTCACTAATTGCTAACTGGAGATGTTACAACCAATATAACGGGCTGGACTTTCACTAATTGATAACTGGAGATGTTACAACCAATATAACGGGCTGGACTTTCACTAATTGCTAACTGAAGATGTTACAACCACATAGCGGGCTGGACTTTCACTAATTGGTAACTGGAGATGTTACAACCAATATAACGGTCTGGACTTTCACTAATTGCTAACTGGAGATGTTACAACCAATATAACGGGCTGGACTTTCACTAATTGCTAACTGGAGATGTTACAACCAATATAACGGGCTGGACTTTCACTAATTGCTAACTGGAGATGTTACAACCAATATAACGGGCTGGACTTTCACTAATTGCTAACTGGAGATGTTACAACCACATTGCGGGCTGGACTTTCACTAATTGCTAACTGGAGATGTTACAACCACATAGCGGGCTGGACTTTCACTAATTGCTAACTGGAGATGTTACAACCACATAGTGGGCTGGACTTTCACTAATTGGTAACTGGAGATGTTACAACCACATGACGGGCTGGACTTTCACTAATTGGTAACTAGAGATGTTACAACCACATAGCGGGCTGGACTTTCACTAATTGATAACTGGAGATGTTACAACCACATAACGGCTGGACTTTCACTAATTGCTAACTGGAGATGTTACAACCACATAACGGGCTGGACTTTCACTAATTGCTAACTGGAGATGTTACAACCACATAACGGGCTGGACTTTCACTAATTGGTAACTGGAGATGTTACAACCAATATAACGGGCTGGACTTTCACTAATTGCTAACTGGAGATGTTACAACCACATAGCGGGCTGGACTTTCACTAATTGCTAACTGGAGATGTTACAACCAATATAACGGGCTGGACTTTCACTAATTGATAACTGGAGATGTTACAACCAATATAACGGGCTGGACTTTCACTAATTGCTAACTGGAGATGTTACAACCACATAGCGGGCTGGACTTTCACTAATTGGTAACTGGAGATGTTACAACCAATATAACGGGCTGGACTTTCACTAATTGATAACTGGAGATGTTACAACCAATATAACGGGCTGGACTTTCACTAATTGCTAACTGGAGATGTTACAACCAATATAACGGGCTGGACTTTCACTAATTGCTAACTGGAGATGTTACAACCACATAGCGGGCTGGACTTTCACTAATTGCTAACTGGAGATGTTACAACCACATAGTGGGCTGGACTTTCACTAATTGGTAACTGGAGATGTTACAACCACATAACGGGCTGGACTTTCACTAATTGGTAACTAGAGATGTTACAACCACATAGCGGGCTGGACTTTCACTAATTGATAACTGGAGATGTTACAACCACATAACGGGCTGGACTTTCACTAATTGCTAACTGGAGATGTTACAACCACATAACGGGCTGGACTTTCACTAATTGCTAACTGGAGATGTTACAACCACATAACGGGCTGGACTTTCACTAATTGGTAACTAGAGATGTTACAACCACATAGCGGGCTGGACTTTCACTAATTGATAACTGGAGATGTTACAACCACATAACGGGCTGGACTTTCACTAATTGCTAACTGGAGATGTTACAACCACATAACGGGCTGGACTTTCACTAATTGCTAACTGGAGATGTTACAACCACATAACGGGCTGGACTTTCACTAATTGGTAACTGGAGATGTTACAACCAATATAACGGGCTGGACTTTCACTAATTGCTAACTGGAGATGTTACAACCACATAGCGGGCTGGACTTTCACTAATTGCTAACTGGAGATGTTACAACCAATATAACGGGCTGGACTTTCACTAATTGATAACTGGAGATGTACAACCAATATAACGGGCTGGACTTTCACTAATTGCTAACTGGAGATGTTACAACCACATAGCGGGCTGGACTTTCACTAATTGGTAACTGGAGATGTTACAACCAATATAACGGGCTGGACTTTCACTAATTGATAACTGGAGATGTTACAACCAATATAACGGGCTGGACTTTCACTAATTGCTAACTGGAGATGTTACAACCAATATAACGGGCTGGACTTTCACTAATTGCTAACTGGAGATGTTACAACCACATAGCGGGCTGGACTTTCACTAATTGCTAACTGGAGATGTTACAACAACAAAGCGGGCTGGACTTTCACTAATTGCTAACTGGAGATGTTACAACCACATAGCGGGCTGGACTTTCATTAATTGCTAACTGGAGATGTTACAACCACATAGTGGGCTGGACTTTCACTAATTGCTAACTGGAGATGTTACAACCACATAACGGGCTGGACTTTCACTAATTGGTAACTGGAGATGTTACAACCACATAACGGGCTGGACTTTCACTAATTGGTAACTAGAGATGTTACAACCACATAACGGGCTGGACTTTCACTAATTGATAACTGGAGATGTTACAACCACATAACGGGCTGGACTTTCACTAATTGCTAACTGGAGATGTTACAACCACATAACGGGCTGGACTTTCACTAATTGCTAACTGGAGATGTTACAACCACATAACGGGCTGGACTTTCACTAATTGGTAACTGGAGATGTTACAACCAATATAACGGGCTAGACTTTCACTAATTGCTAACTGGAGATGTTACAACCACATAGCGGGCTGGACTTTCACTAATTGCTAACTGGAGATGTTACAACCAATATAACGGGCTGGACTTTCACTAATTGATAACTGGATATGTTACAACCAATATAACGGGCTGGACTTTCACTAATTGCTAACTGGAGATGTTACAACCACATAGCGGGCTGGACTTTCACTAATTGGTAACTGGAGATGTTACAACCAATATAACGGGCTGGACTTTCACTAATTGCTAACTGGAGATGTTACAACCACATAGCGGGCTGGACTTACACTAATTGGTAACTGGAGATGTTACAACCAATATAACGGGCTGGACTTTCACTAATTGCTAACTGGAGATGTTACAACCACATAGCGGGCTGGACTTTCACTAATTGCTAACTGGAGATGTTACAACCACATAGCGGGCTGGACTTTCACTAATTGCTAACTGGAGATGTTACAACCACATAGCGGGCTGGACTTTCACTAATTGCTAACTGGAGATGTTACAACCACATAGCGGGCTGGACTTTCACTAATTGCTAACTGGAGATGTTACAACCACATAGCGGGCTGGACTTTCACTAATTGCTAACTGGAGATGTTACAACCAATATAACGGGCTGGACTTTCACTAATTGCTAACTGGAGATGTTACAACCACATAGCGGACTGGACTTTCACTAATTGCTAACTGGTGATGTTACAACCACATAGCGGGCTGGACTTTCACTAATTGCTAACTGGAGATGTTACAACCACATAGCGGGCTGGACTTTCACTAATTGCTAACTTGAGATGTTACAACCACATAGCGGGCTGGACTTTCACTAATTGCTAACTGGAGATGTTACAACCACATAGCGGGCTGGACTTTCACTAATTGCTAACTAGAGATGTTACAACCAAGCAACTGGCTGGCCTTTCACCAATATTTCTGAGTGTGTTACGGCCCAAAAACGACCAGGACCATCACTTCTATCTCTACCAATAAGTCAGTTACCGACAATGAAGTCATGTACCTAGTCTGCGACGTCATGAACCAAGTAGTGGAGAATATGAGGAAAGTGTTGGAGATAACTCAAGGCCACACGTAGACTAAATCTGGAGTTGACGTTCATGTCCCCAAGCAACAACTCTTAACATAGTTTGATATGATCGTAACTGAATACGATCCACCACGTTACAGGTCCTAACACATGCAATACGTGCACAAAGACATGAAGTTATGTTTATCATCAATGTAACAATTATAATTTGACTACGGTATATTCATTTCTTCTGTGATGGATATCTCAGAGTCTATAGGTGAGCGCAAAAGGTTAATAACCAATGTTCCCTTTAAGCTGTGCGGCTGAATAACCGCGCAGAAATCTGGCCGACGCCGCGCAGCAGTTAAGAGCTACCGCGCTGCAAATTTAGTAAAATCTTGCAAAAATATGGATACTGTGCAACTTTGCACACGAATTGTTTTTTTTTCTTTCCACACAGACGAATGAACTTAAGAGTGAACATTTTTTTTAACCAACTGACATGATATATAATCGAAAAAATAGACATATAACCAATTACATCTCTAAACAACTGATTAGATCCATACTAAGAGACATATAAACAATTACATCTATAAACAACCGATTAGATCCATACTAAGAGACATATAAACAATTACATCTATAAACAACTAATTAGATCCATACTAAGAGACATATAAACAATTACATCTATAAACAACTAATTAGATCCATACTAAGAGACATATAAACAATTACATCTATAAACAACCGATTAGATCCATACTATGAGACATATAAACAATTACATCTATAAACAACTGATTAGATCGATACAATGAGACATATAAACAATTACATCTATAAACAACTGATTAGATCCATACTATGAGACATATAAACAATTACATCTATAAACAACTAATTAGATCCATACTAAGAGACATATAAACAATTACATCTATAAACAACCGATTAGATCCATACTATGAGACATATAAACAATTACATCTATAAACAACCGATTAGATCCATACTCAGTCGATGAGATCTCCAATCAACGTATGAAATCTATGAACGGATGAAGAGATCTCTAATAAAAGATTTGAACTATACACAGATATTGAACTATACACAGATATTGAGATCTCTAATAAAAGATTTGAACTATACACAGATATTGAGATCTCTAATAAAAGATTTGAACTATACACAGATATTGAACTATACACAGATATTGAACTATACACAGATATTGAACTATACACAGATATTGAACTATACACAGATATTGAACTATACACAGATATTGAACTATACACAGATATTGAACTATACACAGATATTGAACTATACACAGATATTGAACTATACACAGATATTGAACTATACACAGATATTGAACTATACACAGATATTGAACTATACACAGATATTGAACTATACACAGATATTGAACTATACACAGATATTGAACTATACACAGATATTGAACTATACACAGATATTGAACTATACACAGATATTGAACTATACACAGATATTGAACTATACACAGATATTGAACTATACACAGATATTGAACTATACACAGATATTGAACTATACACAGATATTGAACTATACACAGATATTGAACTACGAGAGCAATGCCCGTGCGATGCTACGGGTAGGCACAATGAAAATAATTTTATTTGGATTTGAGTTTCACATTCCCCTTAATAATGAGTGTAAACGTATCAGGAAATTAGGGTAGTGATAAATCAAACCCCTTCTTTATAAAAATCACGATATGTGTGTCTAGAAAATAGAAAGTGTGATGAATTTAAATATCTCCCAATCAATTTTGGTATTTCTGCTTTAATAACGCACGCTTTTCTCGATATACTTTACCAGAATAACAAAGGTCCTTAACAGTTACAAAAGTCTAATGGGCAAGGCTAAATTTCTTTTTCCATAAATCAAAAAATTAAAACAATATCTTTGATTCCTTTGGTTCTTGGGAAAAGCTCTTAAAATCACCCACTCCATTTTATAAGCTAAGTATGAAATTAGTTCAAGACGAATAGGATATTTTTTTAGCATAGTAACAAAGCTATAAATTGGCAGATACTTGTTTCACTTAAATAACGGATTATTTTTCTTTGTATTTATATTCAAGCCTTTTTTCATTGTAGCTTTTTTAGCTTATAAAATGACATATAAGTTAGGGCTTAATATATAACATATATTATGTAGGCATTTGATTTTAAAACAGAATAGTTTTTAAAAAATCAGTCTGTATACAAAATTTTATCATTGTTGTATAAAATTGCTAAAATAAAATCAAGTTGTTATGTCACAATATCAGTTGCTGTTAGTCTATTTTTTGCCATAACAGGGGTAGGCACAATTAAAATATAATAAATATTTTAAAAATCTTTTTTTAAAAAGGACACGCTTATAACATAATCACTACTTTTAGTTATGTCTCATATATAAGGGATTTATAGTCAAAAACTTTGATTTTACAGCTATTTTTTAAAACTTATAATAAAAAATCTTTAAAATTCACGTCTGAAGCCCACACATCTTTTTACCACTATTTTTTTTATACCAAACACCTCATAAGCGCCCGCCCAACGTTTTATACCACAGTGTTATGTTCACGTGGTTAACTCATGGATGTCAACAAAGCAGACGGGTACCGATGCTTATATATAGACTATAGAAAAACTAAAAATGCAATAATTTCAATACGGTACATTTGATCGATCTGAAATTTTGATACAATGCATTGTCATCCAAGATCTATCTGTGGTAAAAATTTTAGATCTCTAGGACCATCTGAAGTGGTATAATTTTACGTTTCAAGTTTTGAAGGAAGGATGGATGGAAGGATGGATGGATGGATGGATACAACATACAAACATTGTGACTTAAATAAAAACGTTTAATAATAAAATAACTTTATTTTGTTTTGGGTCTCAAATTTCCCTTAAAATTGAATGTAAATGCATCATGAAATTAGGGTAGTGATAAATCAAACCAAGTCTTATAAAATTCACGATATGTGTGTCGAGAAAATAGAAAGTATGATGAATTTAAATATTAACCATCAATTTTGGTATGTCTGCTTTAATAACGCATGCTTTTCTCTATATAATATACTCGTACAGAATATGAAAGGTACTTAAGAGTTATAAATATTCTAATCGGCAAGGCTCAATTTATTTTCACATGAATAAAAAAAAATTAAAAATATATTTCCATATGATTCCTTTGGTTCTAGGAAAATGCTCTGAAAAACACCAATTCCATTGTATAGTTTAAGCATGAAATTAGTTTAAGACGAATTAGTGATTATTTGAGCCAGATAATATTTATTTGAATATGTATGTTTCGTGGAGGGTGGAAATATGGTTTACGGGTGTATGGTTATTATTTTCTTTTCACACGAATATTAACATAAAAACAATGTTTGTTTTTAAAAAAATTCCTAGAGATTGATTTTCTAATCAATTGTGTCATTTTGAAAGGACTTTTCCACTCTTTTCTTCTAGTATTAACAAAGCAATTACTTGTTCCACTAAAATAAAGGATTACTTTTCGTTGTATTTGTATTTAAGCCTTGTTTCGTTGTAGCATTTTATAGCTTATAAAATGACATATTTGGTAATGGTCTTAATATATAAAATATATTTGTAGGCATTTGATATTACATCAGAATAATTTTAAAAGAATTTTTTCAAGAAAGTGTATACAGCTTAATAGAAAACTGCCATTTAGTAAACAACATGATCTGCCTTTGAAATCAGTCTTTATACAAAAATTTATCCTCGTTGCATAATATTGCTCAAATAAAATCAAGCTGTTATGTCTAAATATCAGTTGCTGTTAGTGTATTTTTTCGCTTGAGCACGCACTTTCTGAAGCTAGAACCTATATATGAGTCGTAATAACCGCGATATGTCTTTACACTAAATATATTTATATACCTTAAAGAACCGTACAGTTTATACCTGAAGTGTGTGCCACGCACTCATTGTTCTAGAAATGTAACTATTTTTTTTAATGAATGTTTTAATTTTGTAAGCTCTTAAATACCTTTCTTAGCAATGATTTTTTATGGGAAAAGCATATTATTTATGTGAATTTTGATGCTTAAGTAAGGTGTGCATGGGTTTTATTTGTTTTAAATAAACATTTTGAATTTGCAAGGTCTGGGCTTAAAATTTACCCTGCTGATTTAGTTTAATCTATGCAAAAAGCATAAAAACAGTTGCTAAGCTATAGTGTTTATGTCATCCAGGGTTGGGCGATATTATTGACTCTTACCCCACCAATAAATGGTACATTTCAAAAGGTCATAAAGTTGTACTCAATATAAAAATAGCTGTTCCACTTATTAACCACACTCATTGGTCCGTGCATATAACTCCTATATATAATCCATTTTCGTCTATAACAGTACCGATTTTTTTTTCATCCCTTCTATTTCCTTGGGGCAGTTTATGGAGCAATCGTTCCAGAAAAAAAAATCGTGTAAACTATTTAAGCACCGAAGGAAAATAATTATCCCACCTAAGAATCATTGATAAATATAACTTACCAAGCATGTTTGACTTAATTTATGCAAAAAGAATATTAACAGTGGCTAAGCTATAGTGTTTGGTATCTGGTTTCACTCATGTGCTTTCTTTCTCTAATGCATTGAATACGTTGTTAGTATTTGATTAGTATTTGATTATTTAGAACTAACCTGTAAAATGTCAAATACATTAAGTATTTAAATTAAACATATAAAAGATATACAGAAAAGTGGTAAAATGATACCATGTATTTTATAAAGAAAATAATAGAAAATAATAGTATATAAATATTGTTAAAATATTGCGCTAAAAACAATGACTATGGTTTGTAAACAAAAATGTTAGGTAGATTAACGTTGAACATTATTGTAGACATCTGGAGAAAGACCAAAGCAAATAAATTTTTCGAACGACTGAATAAAATACATCTCCAAAATACATAAAGGAAACAGTGTAAAGATGTAATTTGCAAACAAATATTAATTCTGTAATTTTTTACAAAAAAATTATACGTATTCTTGTTAGAGGCGCAACATTATCAGACATAAAAATAAACCGTTTCATCACATTTAGTTCACAACGTTAACACACACACACTCACTTTATTCACACACTTATACACACAAACATAAACACACAAACAGATGGTACCATTAAAAAAATCACATTTCATTGAAATAACCGCGGCCCTTTTTACTTTGTTTCCATTTTACAAATAAATATGTGCTCGAACTATTACGTCAAGTCACAATATTTTATAGCGAGAAACGCCGTCTTGTTAATCTCGACACCAAAATGTTTATTATTTAATTTTCAACAATTTATTTTATTTTCGGGAGTTACCCCGCATAGCGAGCACCCACGCACACACACGGCTTCGGACGCGCTTAGGCGCAATATATATAGGGACGAGAGCAATGCCCGTGCGATGCTACGGGTAGGCACAATGACGTTATATATATTTGTATTTGAGTTTCACATTCCCCTCAATAATGAGTGTACACGTATCAGGAAATTAGGGTAGTGATAAATCAAAAACCTTCTTTATAAAAATTACGATATGTGTGTCTAGAAAATAGAAAGTATGATGAATTTAAATATTACCCATTAATGTTGGTATTTCTGCTTTAATAACGCACGCTTTTCTCTATATACTTTACCAGAATAACAAAGGTCCTTAACAGTTACAAAAAACTAATGGGCAAGGCTCAATTTCTTTTTCCATGAATCAAAAAGTGAAAACAATATCTTTGATTCCGATGGTTCTAGCAAAAAGCTCTTAAAATCACCCACTCCATTTTATAAGCTAAGTATGAAATTATTTAAAGACGATTAGCATATTTTTTTAGCATAGTAACAAAGCAATAAATTAGCAGATACTTGTTTCACTTAAATAACGGATTATTTTTCTTTCTATTTATATTAAAGCCTTTTTTCATTAGAGCCTTTTTAGCTTATAAAATTACATATAAGTTACGGCTTAATATAGAACATATATTATGTAGGCATTTGATTTTAAAACAGAATAGTTTTTTTTAAAAATCAGTCTGTATACAAAACTTTATCCTCGTTGTATAATATTACTCAAATAAAATCAAGTTGTTATGTCACAATATCAGTTGCTGTTAGTGTATTTTTTTGCCAGAACAGGGGTAGGCACAATTAAAAAATAACTTTATTTGGTTTTGGGTCTCAAATTTCCCTTAAAAATGAATGTAAATGCATCATGAAATTAGGGTAGTGATAAATCCAACCGCTTCTTATAAAATTCACGATATGTGTGTCGAGAAAATAGAAAGTACGATGAATTTAAATATTAACCATCAATTTTGGTATGTCTGCTTTAATAACGCATGCTTTTCTCTATATAATATACTCCTACAGAATATGAAAGGTACTTAAGAGTTATAAAAATCTAATCGGCAAGGCTCAATTTATTTTCACATGAATAAAAAAAAATTAAAAATATATTTCCATATGATTCCTTTGGTTCTAGGAAAATGCTCTGAAAAACACCAATTCCATTGTATAGTTTAAGCATGAACTTAGTTTAAGACGAAATAGCAAACATTTGAGCCAGATAATATTTATTTGAATATGTATGCTTAGTGGAGGGTGGAAATATGGTTTACGGGTGTATGATTCTTATTTTCTTTTCACACGAATATTAACATAAAAACAATGTTTGTTTTTTTTTAAATTCCTAGAGATTGATTTTCTAATAAATTGCGTCATTTTGAAAGGACTTTCCACTCTTTTCGTCTAGTATTAACAAAGCAATAAGTTGGCAGATACTTGTTCCACTAAAATAAAGGATTACTTTTCGTTGTATTTGTATTTAAGCCTTTTTTCATTGTAGCATTTTTTAGCTTATAAAATAACATATTTGGTAATGGTTTTAATATATAAGATATTTTTGTAGTCATTTGATATTAAATCAGAATAATTTAAAAAAAAATTTTCAAGAAAGTGTATACAGCTTAATAGAAAACTGCCATTTAGTAAACAACATGATCTGCCTTTGAAATCAGTCTTTATACAAAAATGTATCCTCGTTGCATAATATTGCTCAAATAAAATCAAGCTGTTATGTCTAAATATCAGTTGCTGTTAGTGTATTTTTTCGCTTGAGCACGCACTTTCTGAAGCTAGAACCTATATATGAGTCGTAATACCCGCGATATGTCTTTACACTAAATATATTTATACCTTAAAGAACCGTACAGTTTATACCTGAAGTGTGTGCCACGCACTCATTGTTCTAGAAATGTAACTATTTTTTTTAATGAATGTTTTAGTTTTGTAAGCTCTTAAATACCTTTCTTAGCAATGATTTTTTATGGGAAAAGCATATTATTTATGTGAATTTTGATGCTTAAGTAAGGTGTGCATGGGTTTTATTTGTTTTAAGGAAACATTTTGAATCGCAAGGTCTGGGCTTAAAATTTACCCTGCTGATTTAGTTTAATCTATGCAAAAAGTATAAAAACAGTTATCTTATCTTATCTATACAGACGCTCCTTCTATGCAGAAGATAGTTGCGTCCACAGACCATGACAGATGATCTGTTGGCAAGTGATGCAGCAATCACAGGCCACGGCTTTGTGGGTTCCACGCATTACCCAGCCGCCTAACTACATGTAGCGTTAGGTACCCATTTGGAGCGGGATGACTCAGGGACGCCCTAGGCCCCGGGAAAAAACCCTTGCCTTCACACGGATTCGAACCCGTGACCATCGGTACGACAGTCCAGTTCGCTGCCACTCGACCACCGAGTTGCTAAGCTATAGTGTTTATGTCATCCAGGGTTGGGCGATATTATTGACTCTTACCCCACCAATAAAAAATTGGTACATTTCAAAAGGTCATAAAGTTGTACTCAATATAAAAATATATGTTCCACTTATAAACCACACTCATTGGTCCGTGCATATAACTCCTATATATAATCCATTTTCGTCTATAACAGTACCGATTTTTTTTTCATTCCTTCTATTTCCTTGGGGCAGTTTATGGAGCAATCGTTCCAGAAAAAAAAATCGTGTAAACTATTTAAGCACCGAACGAAAATAAATATCCCACCTAAGAATCATTGATAAATAAAACTTACCTAGCATGTTTGACTTAATTTATGCAAAAAGAATATTAACAGTGGCTAAGCTATAGTGTTTGGTATCTGGTTTCACTCATGTGCTTTCTTTCTCTAATGCATTGAATACATTGTTAGTATTTGATTAGTATTTGATTATTTAGAACTAACTTGTAAAATGTCAAATACATTAAGTATTTCAATTAAACATATAAAAGATATAAAGAAAAGTGGTAAAATTATACCGTGTATTCGATAATAAAGAAAATAATAGAAAATAATAGTATATAAATATTGTTAAAATATTGCGCTAAAAAAACAATGACTATGGTTTGTAAACAAAAATGTTAGGTAGATTAACGTTGAACATAAATGTAGACATCTGGAGAAAGACCAAAGCAAATAAATTTTTCGAACGGCTGAATAAAATACATCTCGAAAATACATAAAGGAAACAGTGTAAAGATGTAATTTGCAAACAAATATTAATTCTGTAATTTTTTACAAAAAAATTATACGTATTCTTGTTAGAGGCGCAACATTATCAGACATAAAAATAAACCCTTTCATCACATTTAGTTCACAACATAGACACACACACACACTCACTTTATTCACACACTTATACACACAAACATAAACACACAAACAGATGGTACCATTAAAAAAATCACATTTCATTGAAATAACCGCGGCTCTTTTTACTTTGTTTCCATTTCACAAATTAATATGATCTTGAACTATTACGTCAAGTCACAATATTTTATGGCGAGAAACGCCTTCTCGTTAATCTCGACACCAAAATGTTTATTATTTTACGTTCAATAATTTATTTTATTTTCGGGAGTTACCCCGCATAGCGAGCACCCACGCACACACACGGCTTCGGACGCGCTTAGGCGGAATATATATAGGGATACACAGATATTGAACTATACACAGATATTGAACTATACACAGATATTGAACTATACACAGATATTGAACTATACACAGATATTGAACTATACACAGATATTGAACTATACACAGATATTGAACTATACACAGATATTGAACTATACACAGATATTGAACTATACACAGATATTGAACTATACACAGATATTGAACTATACACAGATATTGAACTATACACAGATATTGAACTATACACAGATATTGAGATCCACGCTGATGAGACACAAAGAGTTTAAAAAAAAACAAACAAACAAACAAACAAAGGAACAACTCTTTCATGTGTTTTATATTATAAGAAATTTAAATTTCCGTTTTTTATTTGTTCTTTTTTATATTTTAGCTTCAAAAAGAATTTAATTTGCTATTCGAAGTTTGGTTGTTATAGCTTACATGTTTCGGTTTGGGATCGTTTCATAATCTATATATATATTTCACTTAAACGGGTATGTGCAAATGAGCATGACGAATGAGCCTCGCTGGGGTCGACCTATCATTGTTGGCAAGCGTTGTGGGATGATAGGGAACAAAAAGAGTGTGGGGGCAACAACTTTTCATTGCGCTAAGTTGCGTTGTTCCTTCAAAGAATAACATGTGATTCGTTGTATAATGGTTATCACGTCCGCCTTGCACGCGGAAAGGCCTGGGTTCAAACCCTAGCGGGAACAATTAAAAAAAAATTACTGTTTTTTTTTGTGCCCGATCTCTTCACCATTATTTTTTTCACGTGACAGTTCAGTTCGCGCGTTGACGCCACACGTCCATGTACCGGCGTGCTTTTGTTTACATTTTACGTGTCACGCTGAGCTCGGTCCAGTGATCGGTGACCAGACCTTTCCCCTCCTCCCCCCCCCGGGTTATAAAGCAAAAGGGAGTTAAGACAGATTCAAACTGTAAATGTTTGTCGCGTTTGAACATAATCAATACTTTTAGTTATGTCTCATACATAAGGGATTTATAGTCAAAAACTTTGTTTTTACGGGTTTGTTTTTATTTTCATTACTTCGTGCTGCTTGTTTGTGTCCGTTCTCTCACTTCTCTCACCTCCCTCCCGTTCTTTGGACTATCTATGATGAGCAAGTCTTCGGTGTATGCTACGCCGCGGGTCGTATCTTGTAGGGTTCTATTTTGGTTTGTTAGACTTGGGTTTATGCCTATAAGAAGTCATCGGTTTTAGTTTCTGAAATCTTTGACCACAAGAATCTTAGCATGAACATCTTAGCATGAACATCTTAGCATGAACATCTTAGCAGGAACATCTTAGCATGAACATCTTAGCATGAACATCTTAGCATGAACATCTTAGCATGAACATCTTAGCATGAACATCTTAGCATGAACATCTTAGCATGAACATCTTAGCATGAACATCTTAGCATGAACATCTTAGCATGAACATCTTAGCATGAACATCTAAGCATGAACATCTTAGCATGAACATCTTAGCATGAACATCTTTGCGTGTTGGAAAATTCTTATTAGCTGGCTCGATGTTTGAAACTGAGCGATCATGTCATGTCATGTAATGTCAAGCTTCACCGTGGCATTTGTGACATGGTTCGACTGTAAAAAAAGAAGAGCTGAATGATAGCTCTAATATCCAAAAATTCAATAGATCAATCCATACATCTATCAAATTACCAATTCATCTATCCATTTACACAATTCATCTATATTGGTCCCTTACTCCATACATCAATATATTTATGTTATATTTCTTGATCCATCCTCAATCATTTAGATCCGTGTGTAATTCAGTAAGATCAATATATGCACCCATTAACTATTCTTCTATCCATAAGCTCAGATGTAATTGTTTTGTTTATCTACCTACAAGAATCTATATTGTTAAGAACTTTTGTTTATAGTTTATGCTCATTTCATTTTGTGGGTTAATAACTCTTTTTATCAACATGCCCATTAGTAAATCACAAAGCATTATTCTACTCCGGCGGTTGTGCCGCTTGCACCATTCAACATTACATCCAGATGGGTTTCTCCCCTTCGTCGACACACAGACAGACTCTATTGGTCATTGATACACGATACTCCCTTGGTCGACACACAGACACACTCTCTATTGGTCATTGATACACGATACTCCCCTTGGTCGACACACAGACACTATCTCTATTGGTCATTGATACACGATACTCCCCTTGGTCGACACACAGACACTCTCTCTATTGGTCATTGATACACGATACTCCCCTTCGTCGACACACAGACACACTCTCTATTGGTCATTGATACACGATACTCCCCTTGGTCGACACTCAGACACACTCTCTATTGGTCATTGATACACGATACTCCCCTTGGTCGACACACGGACAGACTCTCTATTGGCCATTGATACACGACGATACTTTTAAAGCACCCGAGATCCTCGAAGTAATGAGCCCACTGCAAGAAAATGTACATAAGTATATCAGGAAGCAAGCTCATTGCGTATACACGCACACACACATACACACACTCGCATGCACAAATATAATTTTGTAGGTATGCAATGTTCTAAAAACACTAACCTAAGTAGTCAAGCATTCCACACCCATCAAATTTTTTAATGAATTTCTGTTTTTGAAAACCCAGTTTTGGGTGAGCAATATATGCATGCAACCCCCTCGTCACCCAGGTCTAACACAAACTTTTGTTTTCAGCCCACATCGGGGAAAAAAATTACATAAAGCTACTTTGTCCCACCAACTCCGTTTACTAATAAAGCGTCGTTTTGGATCCCGCATGTTAAAACAAACTTGGAACCCCTGTCTCAGACTCGTCCAATTGATCCAATCCACACGGGACACCATGTCCTCACCATCCTCAGGCGTGTTTCTACCATCAGGGGGTGGCGACTGATAGAAACATATGCGATAGGGACACTGTATCAGACACTGAGAGATAGATTGTGGCATTGGTCTTTGTCAGGGTACATGTATATTCGAGTTGTTTTTTTCGTTGAGATTTCAGTCACAAAAAAAAACTTTTCCCACTGTTTAAATTTCACATAAACGCATTGGCGATCATCCTAACAAAAGGAGTAAAATATTTAAGAGTCCTTGGATTATAGTTTGGGAATTTAAATCTTTTAATCACGTTTATGAAAATATTTTTGCACAATTACATTGTGCGTTTATGATTAAAATTAGCTAAAATATAGACATTCCTGGAATTACCAGTTGTAAATTTCAGAACTCTTTTAAAAAAAACAACTAAGTATGATTACCTTTACTCTTCGAATATATATTGAGTATTTTCATGATTGCACTTGCAATGACAAAGAGAAAATCATCGATCTGCAAGGGTAACAGAAATTCATAGTAGTAATTAGAGATGAATACCAACGCATTCAGTTTATTACTTTTATACAATGCATAAACATTTTCGGTAAAAAGGATTTAAAAAGTCATGTTTGTGCAAACGGTGGTCAATAGTTACATGTGGGGGTTTGTACTTTCGGACGTATACAGAGTGTATTTTGTTTGTTTTAACGTGGCAACACTTTAGGATCGGCTGCACGGTTGTATCAACCACAAATACACAACTGTTAACACGTTACACAAACAGCTAAGGCCTTAACTCGACTGCCTCCGACATACACACAATCTGATTAATTAATTAATTTTTTTTGGTCCCATAACCTCGTTTTCGTAGGGGGTTATTATGTTTCCATTAGAACTTTCTCGGGGCTTGGTAGAACTTGGCGGCGCCCATCTCCTCTCCAGGTCAGCGGAGGACTTTTAAGCCGTAGTCATTCATCAACATTTTATATTGTGGCTTTAACGTGGGCTAGATCCCACGCCCCTCAGCTTGTGAGGCGAGCGCACTATTCACTTCGCTATCCAGCCGCCAAACAATAAATAGATTTAAAAAATACAAAAATGTCAATGCCCTAACAAAGTCAGCATTTCCTCTTGTTGAAACGATGAGCTCTGATTCGGAACAGACATTAACATGTGGTGCGAACCAATACGTTTTTTCTCTCAAGAAAATATAATTATGGGTTGAAAATATTTTATGATTCAATCATTCAAATAAAATTGTATAAATAAATCGAGTTCTCGCGTGTTCTTCATACATCCAAATGTGACTTCACGAGACACGACTTCAAGGAAATGGGCAATCAGCTGTAGGGCTGTTCGCTTGGTTTTCAAGAATTGGATATAGGATTTATTATGGCTTGCTTATACAGTTTTAGCATGGGACCCATTGTCCAGGTTCTGGTGATTTACTTCATGCGTCCTGGCCTTTTAAGACAGAGCATTTTGTTATGAACATTTACAGGTTGAGGGCAGTTCTCATATGCGTCGTCGTCAGGGTGTGAAAACTTCTAGATTAGGGCCTGCACTTTTTCCCGTTGCTCTCTTCTTCCTCATTTTGATAGATTGTCCAGCTTTCTTCGGTTTCTCTGGATTTTTGTTTACCTGGAAAGAATGTTTGCTCAGTGACCTTGCTCACTTGGTTTGACTTGCCCGTTAAGCCTTTGACGCCATCAAGGGGTTGGGATTCTTCGCTTTCCTCAACCCAGAGAGTGAATCGATTAGGAGACAGAATTTTCTGCCACGTGTGAGGTTGAGAATGAAGATTTCAGACATACCAACCCAGTTAGCCACATAGGCTTTTTTACACAATATAAGCTTCGTGCGTCTTCAATTGGCAGCAATTTTCTGATCATTGGCTTTGCCAATTCTTTAAGACCATTATGGATATAAATGTCGGTCTAAAATTGTTCCTTGTGATCTACAGCCATGTTTTATAAGTATTTTGCGAGTGAGCCCCTTACCCAGCTTGCTCTCGCTCTCGACCTCCAAACTATACCAGCTGCCCTTGCGCAGCTACCAATGCTGTTTCTCAAAGCGTGCCTTGTTTTTGCTCAGTTTGAAATCTACCAACATTGGTAACTCCCGCATCGCTTTCGAACTCCATTTGCCACCCAATGTCCTTGGGATTGGCTATAAATCAGTGATGGGTCCGAATCAACCGGTGTCGCTAAATCATTGTGTCAATTCACTATTGTCCATCATGGAGTAAAGTCGATTCATTATACACCTTTGTAATATTAAATTTGTATTGTGACACGCTTCTTTATTTCATTGACAAGACGCCATCTCTTCGGGAAAACCCCAGTAATGAGAAGCTGCGTTAAAAAAATACTACTATAATTTTCAATGGTATTGGATTCATTGGCGCATGATAGACACTAAGTGATACTAAAGCGGTGATCGTCGTTGAACCTTCACACAGTAATACCTCTTCGGATTATCTCGAGTACACCAACAGTCGGAACATTCCTCTCTGACATGACAGGTTATCGACAGCTATGGTCGCACTTGTAGTGTGTTGTAACAGCTTCCTGTGGAGCAGTGTCTCTGCGGAAAGGTACTACTTTCACTTACACTTCGTGGAGTAGTTACGTAGTTTCTTTCGTACGGCTGCTGCGTGATTCAACACAAATACTACGAAAGCTTAGTCAGAGTTTTTGGAGCAAAGTTACCACATCATAGGAATTGTCACTAAACTTTGAGAAATAACATTCATTGAGAAAACGACAACGTTTACTTATTAGTCTCTTACATACTTCTAGAACTGTAAATAATACATAAATACATTTATGGACAGCAAAAAATAATGCGTGGAATTATGAACTAATATGGTTTGAAACAGAGGAAGAATCATCATATATAAAACTGGAAGCAAAACTTTAATAAGAATATGTATGAAATAAGCATAAAGTATACTGAAACACTACTGATTTAATTCCATATTCTTTTATTCAAATGTAAAGCATAATAATTGGTATAAGTTCTTATTTGCGTTACCCATATTTACCTGAAAAATTTAATCGTTGTATAAATAAGCAAAATATTTTTGTTATTTAATCACAGAAGTGTATACATTTATTTTCACGTTATTTCATATTTATACCCAGTAAGCAATAATTCTTAATCAGGCTGACGTGTTTACATACAAAGATTTAAATGCTGAATAACAATCGGGTCCCCTAACACAACCGTTTCCCCTACATTATCCTGTTTCACCACACCAATATATTTTTGCGCAGCCCTAGCCCATATGCCGCCACAGCCAGCAATGTTTCCCTCCCCCCACAGAGTACACGTCATAGAAAATGTCTATGACTTCACAGAAACAGAAATAATGCGGCTCCGCGATGTCCAGAGGGCTGAATCCTCTATAAACTTCTACGTTCACGTGGTGGGAGAATGTAAGTACTTATAGACAAGACAACTCTCGTGGTCTGTGTTTATTGTCTGAGATTTGTCGGGCTTCGAGGGCCACTTGTCACCACAGACTTGCTGTTGTGATTCTGGAAGTTTTCCTGCTCTATGAATCCGTGCAATAATTTGTTTATTGCTTTGGTGGCATTATTGCCACGTCTATTGTTCTGTGTTTGTTTTGTTTCTTCCGCGCGTGGGTGCATAAAATGTTAGATTTTTTGTTTTTTTTTAGCGGTAAGGTGTGGGGAATAAATTATTGTTCAGCCTCGTATAATCGATCCCGCACTTTATTTCTTTTTTAATGTGTGTTCAGTATGAGATTTTGTTTTGGTTACTTAGTTTGAGAAAGACTGGGAATCAAACAAGGCGACACAAACACTGTAAACATTCCACTGCTCTTTCACGATTTATGTTTTCCTTTTTATTTTTATTATCTACTTGTGAGGTTAGCCACCTACATACAGGCTGTAGCCACGAAAATGATATAGCCACCTGACAGGACGTGGCTACTTTACAATCTGTAGCCAGAGTAATAATATGGTCACCTGACAGCACGTGGCTACTTTACAATCTGAGCCACAGTAATAATATGGCCACCTGACAGCACGTGTCTACTTTACAATTTGCAGCCACAGTACATAATATACCCACATTATAGAAAGTAGCCACTTAGCTGGTTTAAAACACTATATTACATATTCGGGTGTTATTGAAAATGTTAGGCTATCCAACACTGTTCGTTCTTTATGCTTACAGCCTTCACTTTTAACAACCAAAGACTTAATCGCATTTAGCCTCGTTAAATACCGTCTTAAAAACTGTACGACATATAACATTATATATCTACTTATTTGTGTGGGGGAAGTAATTTAAAACTCTAAGTAACTGATCTCAGAATTCATCCCGTTTAGTACCAGACTAATTTCCGACTCATCGCTTGCGCTAATAGAGTTTTAAAATAAATCTCATCGCCTTAAGAAAGGCTAGCCCGTAAACGGCTCTATATATAGTACGAAATCTCGCGGCATTGTGTATTCCATTACTTTTACCATACATAAAATTTACATAGCTGTAGGGCTGTGCGGCTGCTTACACGGTTTCCAGTATTTGACTCTCATAAACTAGAACATTTAATTACTTGCTTTCAAACACAGAAGAGATTAAGATTATATATGTTTATTTCAATACTTATGCTATAAACTTGTTTAGGCTAATGTGTTGATTTGAGCTGTTTGTCAATGACCCCAAGATAATTTTTATTAGACGCAATTCTCCACAAAGTCCCATTTCACTTGTACGTAGAGTTACATTTCAAAAAGTCACATGCAACTAATTCCACATCTCGGTTTCTATAGCGACTGTAGCGTCTATTTCCATACATAACCTTTCAACAGGTATGAATTTTACGTCTGCCTACAAAAAGTTCCGGACCTGTCATCAGTGGCGTAACTACAGTTGGTGACACCCAGTGCGGTAGCTCATGGTGTCGCCCCCACCCCCTCACGACTTACCCAATAGACGTCCTCCGAAGGTGCCAGAGCCGAATAACGGGAACATACCGAATTTTACGTATTGGTTTCACTCTTTGTGAAGGTGTCACCCGGTGTTGCTCACACCACACGCCCCCCAGTGACGTCTCTACATATCATCAACCTTCCATGGCAGTTCTAGAACACACTCAAACATGTACAACCTAGCAAACTTGAACACAATTACAAACTTGAAACACCCTTACAAACCTGAACACCCTTACAAACTTGAATACCCTCACAAACTTGAACACACTTACAAACTTGAACACCCTTACAAACTTGAACACCCTTACAAGCTTGAACATCCTTAAAATCTAAACACCCTTAAAATCTTAACACCCTTACAAATTTGAACATCCTTACGAAATTGGACGCCCTTACAAACATGCACATACTTAAAAAAACGCACACCTTGAAACTTTCCACAAAATGCACCACCTTTCCCTCTCCGCCTGAAAGATTTACCGCTCCCACGCACAATTTCCCCCCACGCCGTCACACAATTTTTCCCCATCTTACCTAAAGCCACTCCCCATCACCCATCGCCGCCTGCTTCTCATATTGTCATCACCGCGCCACTAAATTGGACCCCTCTGTTGAGTGTCTCACCGCAGCTATATCTCCCCTCGCCCAGTCCTCGCTCGCTACGGATTGCGATTCCTCAATGACCGGAGATCGATAAAAGGGAAACGGGGTGCCTGTAAAAAGTTAAACGACACTCGGGGTGTCTGAAACGAAAGATCTTGAGTGTAGGGATTTCATTATTGAAATGCAAGATCTCGTGTGTTGGAATTTCCCACTAATTATTGGAGTTTAAGAGAAAAAGAAGAGAGGAAATTGTTGTTTTTTTACGACGGTTCCTTGACTTCAAATGGTTTCTGATTTTTTGGGATAACCTTTGTAAATTTAACATAGAATTTAACATTCTTTATAACACAAATGCGTTTGTTAGTTTTTAGTTTGTTTGGGTGATGTGTTTTGGTAAATGCGAAAAAATATCTTTTTTCTTGTGAGTTTATTTATTTTTGCTATTTTTGCGAAGTGTTAAATTAATTGTAAACTTTGAATGCAACATTCTCATTGTAATTCAGATTTTGTTTATAGCGATAATGAAACCGGAAGTGCTTCACCTTGTTACCGCACCGTTTCCACTTCGCACAAGCAATGAATCAAAATTAATTATCTTAGAATCATGCGTCTGGATGTCCGGAAAGTGTTGATTTTTTCCCCTTTATCTCTTCTCATTGCGCTTGAACCGCACCGTATTTTGCCGTGTTTTGGAATTTCATTGAATTGAAATATGGATTCGACTCGAACTTTTGTGTCCGGGGACAATGAGGATTTACCCGCACTAAGTGTTACATTGTTCGTTAACTGGATGAAGGCCGATTGAAGTGGATATCTGGATAACTTGTCAGTTTGTGTACAGCTACAATTTATATATCTGTTTCGTTGCATTAAGATATTTACTAATACAAAATGTGTCACATAGATAGGCTGCTAAACATTACAACTAGTACGTTGTCTTCTATTGCCAGTTTGTGCAATTGTGTAACGGCTTCTTCATTATAATGTATTTGTTCCGTTACCGATTGATATAGACTTGACCCCGTGAATAATTTTATTAAATCCTGTGCATCAAAGTTGTCTTGTTGTCATTAATATATTTCGAAGTTAAGCCGTCGTTACTGGTTATCAGTTCACGACGAGTCTGGATGTATTGTCACATTAGTGTTGTTGTTTTTGTCTTTTTCTTCTTTAATTCTTGCTGCTGCTCCAATGAACGCGCCGCGCCGTGTATACAATGGAAACTATTATAGTTTCCAAGGAAAAATGTGGACGTTTTGTAAATAGGTGATATCTTTGGTCTCGTCGCCGTGAGGTGAATCTTGGAGTTAGGCGGTGGGTTGTGGTGCGGGCTGGGATATGTGTTAAGACAGTTGAAGATCCATGCGCTAAGAATTGAATAGTATTTTTTTTAAAAATGTTTTCAGGTGATGGGTGGGTTAGTGATGAAATTCTGTTACTCTTCAGGACTATGGACTACGGACTTCAGACTATAGACTATGGACTACGGACTTCAGACTATAGACTATGGACTATGTACTATAGATTATGGACTACGGACTACTGACTATGGACTATGGACATTTGATTAGACGTAAATGTTTAGACTCACAGACAACAGATTTTGAACAGTGCGTTTACACATTTTTTATACAAGAGATGCACTAAATTTCAGTTTGAGAATGTCTTCCTAGTACATTTCTAAACACAGAAGTCAATACTATATGTAAACACAGAAGTCAATACTATTTCTAAACACAGAAATCAATACTATTTCTAAACACAGAAGTCAATACTATTTCTAAACACAGAAATCAATACTATTTCTAAACACAGAAATCAATACTATTTCTAAACACAGATATCAATACTATTTCTAAACACAGATATCAATACTATTTCTAAACACAGAAATCAATACTATTTCTAAACACAGAAACCAATACTATTTCTAAACACAGAAACCAATACTATTTCTAAACACAGATATCAATACTATTTCTAAACACAGCAATCAATACTATTTCTAAACACAGAAATCAATACTATTTCTAAACACAGCAATCAATACTATTTCTAAACACAGAAATCAATACTATTTCTAAACACAGAAATCAATACTATTTCTAAACACAGAAACCAATACTATTTCTAAACACAGAAACCAATACTATTTCAAAAGGCAATGGTGAGCTCTAACATTATGTCTCGAAATTACTCTAATCAATTTTTACTGGCACATGACTAAACATTTTAGTCTTGTTTTGTAGATCAGTGTATGTAAAGCACAGCCTAGTAAAATGTAACAAGGCAAAATAGAGTGTGTCTTGAAAAATGATTCATGTGGAAAAAAACAACTTTTATTGTGATGAGAGGAAATTTAAGATATAGATTTCGAATACTTAGTGTCTCCTTGTCTGCTGACAAAGATGTTAATCTGCATATTTTTGTTTATTGCTCCGTCTTTATTTATTTCCCCAAGCTTATCCTGTATTGTAAATTGTTTATTTACTTCACACGTCTTTTCATTCAGTCCTCAATGCGTTATCAATTTTTAAAGACGTCCATTTCTTAGAAATATTCTCCCGGCAAAGAACCTGCTTTGAAAGATGATGAACAATAATGATTATATCATCACACCTTTTAGTATGCTGGGGTTTAAGACAAAGCGTTTATTTATCATTTATGAATGAGAGATGGGAAGATTAGAACAAGAGCGATTGTTTTGTATTGGGTTTGTCTAAACATAAGGAATCGGCGGAGAGAATCTTGGAGTTTGATCGTAAACAAGTTGTTCCCCTTGCCATGGCGTCACTCATTATAATTTAACATGTAGGACAAAGATGATATTGGCGCTGCGAACATATTTATTGATATATGTGTGAGTTGGTAAAAAACCAAACCACGTGCGAAACACGGGTCAGACACGCCAGTTCCCTGATGCTTTGCTGCTCCGTTCTAGAACTAGTTGATATTTGTTGAAAGGTGTTCATAATCGTCTCCATCTTCCTTTTGTTGCAGTATTTCTTCTAAACAGTCTGGCTCCTTTCATAAGATTCAAAGATAATGGTAAAGTGTTTACCAATTCAAAGAAAAATATCAAAACAAGCACTCTTGAATCCATTAGCAACTCACGCTTTAGAGTTTAGAGCCTTTTATTATTTACTTGGTGTTCTTGTTGTTTATTTAAAGGCTATACCTAACGTGGGATTATAGTCAAAAGCTTTACACAAAGTCCATAGCAACAAAGCCTTTCAACTAAATGTTGCAAGTCAAAATGGGGATGACGAGACTGTAGCATAAAGATTTTATAAAATACATTTTGTGAGCCTGTGTACGGCGGACATTTAATCTAGAAACTCGTCAGAAAGGTTGCTTCACAAACTCGTCAGAAAGGTTGCTTCACAAACTCGTCAGAAAGGTTGCTTCACAAACTCGTCAGAAAGGTTGCTTCACAAACTCGTCAGAAAGGTTGCTTCACAAACTCGTCAGAAAGGTTGCTTCACAAACTCGTCAGAAAGGTTGCTTCACAAACTCGTCAGAAAGGTTGCTTCACAAACTCGTCAGAAAGGTTGCTTCACAAACTCGTCAGAAAGGTTGCTTCACAAACTCGTCAGAAAGGTTGCTTCACAAACATTCTCTCAGACAACCCGCCTCGAGACGCCGACCCAATCAATGTCATAGTAAAGACAAACTTTGATTCAAGTCGATAAAATGGGGTAGTTAAGAGACGTTAATCAGGGCAAATCAATTTGGAACAGACATCAGTAACGTTGGAAGTGAAATAGAGTTATGGAACTTGGGCATGGGGAGGGGGGTAAGCTGTTTAACAATAATCGTAGCGATGCAGATTACCGATACTGTAATGGGAAACTGAGTTTTAGACACACAGATTAAAGACACACAATGGTATCTAGCACAGTTTACCGGTTTGTGACAAGGTTTATGTTTTCCAACCACAAACGTTTTCCTTTAAAACCATTAAACATATATTTCCAGTGATGTAACATCACTAAATTTAAAAATTTACGCCCACACGTGTAAAGTGTTTGTGACATTATGTCCACTTCCAACACATACTTTTAGTTACGCCTTCAAGAAGCATGTTACGGTGTATTCATTGGCGAAAGCTTTTTTTTTAAATGATAGAATCACATGCTTTGTACAACTGATCGCTGTCTTCGAGACAATGTCACTGCAACACATATAAGGATGTGACCTGTATTGAGAGCTAAATAAATCACACCTAGAGGGGCAACAAAAATTCGCAACTGAGGAATAAACTAAATCATATCTAGGAACGCGCAGTGTCAAACTTGACGATATACTTAGTTCACGTCTTCACGCGGAAACTTCTTTATTTAATTGAGCTGAATCAATATTGTAAAATAACTCTTTTTTTTAAATTTCCCTGCTTTAAAAGATATTGTCGGCTGCCATGTAATTGGTGTCATGTATAATTAGTCCCATCACCAACAGGTAGTTGGATGTACCGCCCGGGGCGCTTCGTGCTCAGTAACATGTAGTTAGTCCCATCACCAACAGGTCGTTGGATGTACCGCACGGGGCGCTTCGTGCTCAGTAACATGCAGTTAGTCCCATCACCAACAGGTCGTTGGATGTACCGCCCGGGGCGCTTCGTGCTCAGTAACATGCAGTTAGTCCCATCACCAACAGGTCGTTGGATGTACCGCCCGGGGCGCTTCGTGCTCAGTAACATGCAGTTAGTCCCATCACCAACAGGTCTTTGGATGTACCGCCCTGGGCGCTTCGTGCTGAGTAACATGTAGTTAGTCCCATCACCAACATGTCGTTGGATGTACCGCCCGGGGCGCTTCGTGCTCAGTAACATGCAGTAAGTCCCATCACCAACAGGTCGTTGGATGTACCGCCCGGGGCGTTTCGTGCTCAGTAACATGCAGTTAGTCCCATCACCAACAGGTCGTTGGATGTACCGCCCTGGGCGCTTCGTGCTGAGTAACATGCAGTTAGTCCCATCACCAAAAGGTCGTTGGATGTACCGCCCGGGGTGCTTCGGGCTCAGTAACACAATTATTTTCTTGGTGCCATGCAGTTAGTCCCATCACCAACAGGTAGTTGGATGTAGCGCCCGGGGCGCTTCGTGCTCAGTAACACAATTATTTTCTTGGTGCCATGCAGTTAGTCACATCCCCACAACATATTGTGGTTGTTCTCCCCGTGTTCGCACGTATACAGATGTGTCAAATAAGGTGTGTGATTATACCAGCGCACACACAACACAATCTATTTGGTTTTTAAAAGTTCAGAATTACTTTACTGCCAAAAGAGATTTTTTAGTGTGGTTTGTTTTTTTCTCTATAGGCGGCGTAATGGGTCGCAACTTTTGATTTTTCTGATATACTATTGCTTACTTGTAATCCATAAAAAATGTTAGTTCGGCTTTTTTCAGCAATATAATTATCCCTCACAGATGTTCTAACTTCCTTTTCGTAGCCTTTAGCTTAACAAACTAAAGCCTTTCCACCATCACATTTCCTAACTAAAAAGAAAGAATTACACCAAATCTTTTACGACTAAACAAAGACTTTTACAAAACAAACCGTTTATTGAAACATGAGATCGACGACTCATGACACTCGCTACCAGAGACACTATTGTTTTACCGACACATTTTTTAACAGACACTACAAAACACAACCTATTTTTGAAGACTCGAAAACATTGAATATTTAGCCTGTACAAACCGGCAGCAAGTCTTCCTTAAAACCCAACAAAGTAGCCCACAAAGTGTAGCCTATGCTACCCCCAAAAAGTTTGCTGTCATTTGAAGTTTGACCACGCCCCCCAACCCACCTTGCCCCGCGCCCACACAGTCAAACGATATCCTGGACTTCCGAAATATTTTGTGAGCCATTAGCTCACGTTCTGATGAACTCAAATATTTGAAAAGTATCGATTCTAATTATTTCTTCTGGAGCTGCGTCACGCCAATTCCTGGTTGTTCCATTAATGTAATCGAGTTTAACATGGAATTTTGTTTAATTTATTTTATTTTTTTCATTTTCATTTGATGTAGTTTTAAGGTTTGGATTTACATGCAACGTTGTTTCGATGTTTGTAATCAAAGCGTGGGGGTTCATATTGACTCAAATGGTTTTAATTTGAATTTGTTTCACAATGGGATTGAGTTCTTATTCAAAGTTTTGTTGTTGACGTTCAGTCAAGAGTTGAGTTTTATATGCTGTCAAAGGTTGTGTGCAAATTTGGTTCACAGATAAAGTGATGGATGAAAAGATGAATAACTGTCACAAATCAGCCTATAAAGAAGTTATCATAATTAACACTCCCGTTTTTGTTTGATTTCTGATTTAGTGTGATCTCTATTACATACCGCAACAAATCAGTTTGAGTTATTTAATCCCTTATATTAACTTCGAAATCTCATCGTTCGTTGTCGGGCAGACGGAAAATGAAAGTAAAAAATGTCACACTTCCCGTTATGTTATCGAGCTGAAATTTGGCACATAGACTAGTGTTACCTAACAATGCATCTTATAAAAATTTCAGACCGATTGAATGTATAGTTATTAAATTCATGAATTTTTAGTTTATCTCTATAAGCTATATGTAGCGGTCGCTATTATTTACATTTTACGGGTCACTTGACTTCACGCCAGCCATCGATGACCACATCTCGTGTTTAACACCAGGTTGAGTTCACTCAGTTTCAGGCTGTAAATGTTGGTCGCGTTGGAACATAACCAATACTTTAAGTTATGTCTCATATATAAGGGATTTATAGTCAAAAACTTTGTTTTTACTGGGTTGTTTTTATTATAGAAATTAAGCCAAAAGTTTTGGAGCCGTTTCAACTCAGCACCAAAACGAAATATATTTATTTTTTTATTCTCTGAATGCCAGAATATAACTCATGCTACTATTTTTTTTAGGCGTTCACAAACTAAATACCATAGCACGTTGCGTTCCCTGATAACTACTATACGCAAGACTCTTTATAATAGCGTGCGTTTATTATTTCCTTTAAAATAAATAGTCTCAATTTGAACTGTGGTTGAAAAATTCGTAAGATTATAATGTGTGTGGTGTGGTGTGTCTATGTATGTGTGTGTTAAGTGGTAATGGGTAATGAGAAAATGAACGTTAGAGTCAGGAAACATTGAGATAAAAAGAAAAAAGACCTTTATTTTTTATTTTAAAATTTTTGTTTTTGTTTTGTAAGCAATCTATTCCGAAATTCATCATAGTGGCCTAACAGTCTAGCGTCATGTAATAATCATTCTAAAAATTTAAGTTATTGGTTTGTTTGTTTGTTTCGTTTGTTTTAATTTGTTAAAAACCCATCCCTTTGTTTCCTTTGGTTCTTTTTAAATGGACAATGTTAACAAATGTTTCCTTGCTATGAAAATATTTGTCTTGTTTTATTAATAAAAAGAAAAAAAGAGAGTGCTTGACATTTCCCACTAATGGATATGCAGATCTGATCAGAGGAGAAGCACTTGATTTTTGTATACACTGCTTTGATAACCTGAACTCGCGAGCGTTGAGCTTAAGGGGTTCGTGTGCGGGGGTTGGTGTGAGGGACTTGTGGGGTAGGGTGAAGACCAAGTTGGGGGTGTTATGGGGTTGGGCGGATTGTTGATTGACCAGATGTCGTTGGGCCAGAGTTCTATTGCCTCAGTTCAATAAACGAATTGTGACGCTGCAGCTTAACAATTTTTTTTGAAGTTACAATATCAGTTTTGGAACCCACGCGAACTCCGGCGATTTGTTATATACGGTTTCGATAAAATTCATTCACATTTTCTTCTTTTTTTTTGAAAAAAAATAATATTGTTCAGTTATTATATCTCCCCAATTATTCCACTTAGATTTCAACTACATGTATATGTATTTATTTATACACGTATTTTTGGATGATGTGGATGATGTGGATGATGATGAATTTATTCTATAGTTCTAGCACTGTCCATGCGAGCCTAGCCTGTTCGTTGAGCTCTGATGTCCATAAACAATTTTTTTTTAAATAGTTCTAAAATTTATTTTTTGTCAAACACTTTCTTAAAATTTCCGAAGATTGCTCCACAATTTCGGTGCCCCCGATTCAAAAGAGCGACCGACAAGGGACTTTCTCCTGTGTCCCTTCACTCCGGGAACTTGTAGAAGGTACTGGTTAGAGGAACGCGATCCCTTTGGGATATATTTTCCGATGTTAATTCCTTCAAATACTACGGCGTTGATCCGTCCATACAGACATGAGATAGTGACAGAATCTAAAGGGCTTTTCTTTCAGCCACCGGAAGCCTTACACGCTCAAAGCGCCCTGTTGTTCAACATTCCTTTCATAGAAGTCAACGAAATGTACATATAAAAGAAAAAATTTCTTCGCCGTCGTTACCTTCTCTCAAGGAAGATTAGAAGATTATTTCATGCACATAGGCGTAATGGCTTTGTAAGAACGCAATCCCATTTAACTCAATTTTCTGTCTATCCAAACGGGGAACTTCCTTGAGGGACAGTGAAGAGAAGCGAAGTCCCATTAAAAATATATGATTAGAAATCATTTGTTTTCAACTGAGAATTCAATTCATTTTTATTGTATTTTTTCAAATTAATTTTTCTATAGTATTTCTAATATTATTTTGACTAAGATTGCTATTGGATGTAGTAGTTAAAACTATAAAATATATTTGTGTCTATTACTCTTATATCTTTCATTATTGTTATTATGATACATAAAATACAGATATTGTATTTGGGGCATTCCTCTCGGAAAAATTGTGGCGAAAGTACTTGAATTCTTTAAATTAACGATGATTCTGTTCAATAGTTCAATACATTAACTATTAAAAAATGGTTTGCGATGAACAATGGCGTAATTAATTGATGTTTAAAAAAATATTTGTGTGCGTGTCTGCTTCTGTCATGGCATCTCTTATCGCAGTTAAAAAATAGTTAGTCTGGGGCTATCAGTGTAGGATTATTACGTAATCAAATCGCACGCCATGAACTCTCCGAGACAAAAAGATTCCAATTGAACCGTTTATTTTGTCCCGTTCAATTTTTAATGAGTTTGCTTTGGTGTTTAAAAAATTGTAGTCTACTGGAAAAAAGGGGGCGGTGACATGAGAACTTAAACTGTGTAGGGGGGAGGGGTGATTTTATTGACACGAGAATTATACACGACACAAAGTGATGTTTACAGAGGGGTGATAGAGAGGTTAGGGTGTCGGGGGAGTGGAGGGAGTCATTCTCAGTCTCTCCGATTAGATAAATGACGACGTCATTAGGAGGTCCTTGATAGCTACTTTTTGTCTACAAAAGGTCATGCGAAGCTCTTTTGTTACTACGACATGGAGCGGGAATCAGCCATCCAAGGGCGTCGGTTACGCGACACGAAGTTCAAGGGCGTAGCTTTCAAGAAGACGCTACGGATTACTGCTGCATTGGGTGTCAGGGAAACGTTTATATGAAAGGGAAGATACTCTGGGTTAATAGCTATTGAGGGGGGACATGAACTAACGGTTTTTAGGGAACGTTGACTATGCTTCTTCCTTACACTATCCACACCATCGGTCACCAGCCTAATATCCACTTCCATCCAGTGAATCATGCACTAATGCATCCACTCATAACGGCTCTCACGGCCCATGCCACACAGACCATCCACTATAATCCATTGTTTACAAACAGTTATCCTAATGTATCCACTCATAACGGCTCTCACAGCCCATGCCACCCAGACCATCCACTATAATCCATTGTTTACAGTTATCCTAACAAACAGACGTCAATACCCACAAACGCACTCACGCCACGAGTCTGCCCGCGGCGTTTTGAGAACTGTCTGGGGAGTTTTAAACCCTCACACGAGACCCTCGTTACATTAAATCCTCGCATTGGATGTGAAGGTTGACTTCCGAGTTCACTTCGAAGCCCTTGACTAGCCACTGACGACAGTGACATACTACTAAACTCCGACTCCTATCCGACTCCGGTATCCATGTCCCATACACGTGACGATACCTCGGGTTGAATGTATCTATTGATTATTTTTACAACACAACTACACTAAACCTTCAGTTAATAATAACCCAGTCGAAGAATCGTCCTTACCAACTACTCTGAATCAAATAAATGTAATCGATAGTACCCAGCAAACTCGCGTTCGTCTATGTCAATACATTGGTAACTGGGACAAACTGTTTTTCCGTTTTATACACTGTATACTTCATTCTGATGAGGAAATGGTCGCGCTAATTTTCATCAGTTCTTAAATCGTTATCAAAGTTAATTGGTTTATTACATTGTAGCATTCCTTTTGATATATTATTCGACATCTAAATGAATTAACTCCTTTTTATATGCAACATAATCATGCCATTTTATTAAAATTACTTTATTTTATATATTATTTTCAAGCCCGATTCAATGACAGTTTTGACATTTGCGCACCAAAGGTCTCTCTCGCCTAAAACAGTTACAATACCAGGAATCCTTGGGGCCGTCTATAAATGACGTCACGCACATAAAGAAAAAGGGGGGGGGGTCTACACATTTGTGACGAAGTGTGACCAGGAGGAGGGGATGTTTGAGAAATGTGACGTCACATCAAAACTCACACCTTAAATAAAATTTCCACTCAAGTATTTGATTTTCCATAATTTATTTTATGACGTTTTACATGACTTCACTCATGTTACGATATTAGAGTGCAACCTTACACTAAATACATACTTAAATGACAAAAAAAGTGATTTGAAACATGCTCTTTTTCAAATAGAAAATGCAGCTTTTATGGGGGGGGGGAGAAGCTTTGTGACGTCATGTTATAAAAAAAGGGGGGTCTAAGTTTATGTGACGAGGGGGGGGGGTGAAAAAATCGGCCGAAATCGCGTGACGTCATTGATAAAATCTAGGCACATTCCCGGGTCCGTTTACGGTGAAAAGTTTCAACTTTAGAAAAAACAAGAAGTGGACTTATCCAGTTGTTTATAAACCCCAAAATCCGAATGACTAATTAAATGAAAACAAAAACAAACTTCTGGCTTTATAATTCCATAATCCACATAACTACGGTCTCTCCTAACCTTTTCACCTTAATGTCTGTGTTCACCGACTCGCATCTGTCAGCAAGTTGTTGTTGTTGTTTAACCATCTCGCGACGTCCTGTGGCGATAGTCAACACCGCCTCTGGAGCGTCTGTTGTCTCGGCTTGTTGTTTGGCACGCCTTTGCACCGGTGCGTCACCCACCGATGAACGCCTCACTCCCCAACCAGCCGACTCCTGGCTACCCTGACACCCGCCGCTGCAGCTCACCCCAGCGTGATTAGTGTCATACATCAGATACAAGCACTTCATTCAATCACTCGGCGACTCACACGGTGAGTTTGTGAGGAATGTCCTCCGGTGACCCGTAAATGGATTATCTCGTTTTGGTATCCAGACGCACATCCGTGTGGACAATTGGAGCAGTTTTTTATTTTTATATTTTGCAGTAAATCTTTTTTTTTCCTCCTCGGCGGCAGCACGACCAATCGAGTTGACTCTGGAAATGTGAATGTTAACCCGTACCCCACCCTCCACCATCGCCGTACGCCAATCCTTTTGTGTTTTATCGCTAGAGATATGAATAATAGGGAGATATTATTGTGACTTGTTAGCGTGTCGCAATAAACCAATCAAGTCAAGCTGAGTTTAATTATGCGAGGATGAATAGCGACGTATCTGGTCTATGGCGTCACTTTCGGAGTCACAGAAGTTGCATTGTGTTTCTTGGCAGGAATCTGCAGTCCAACGCTGTTCCCGTATAGCCGAGTCCTGATGGCCAACGTTCAAGCTCTGGTCACTCACAGCCAACCCGACATTTTTTTTTAGCTACAGCCAAACGGTTGCAGCTAACAGCTGCGTTCTCACTACCTATAGCCAGGCCCTTTTCTAATGGAAACCGTATCCTGTTACAAATGGTAAAACCCTGTTTACTTAAGGCCGAACTCTTGTTGTTTTTTTAAACAGTGTCTTTGCTACCTATACCCACGCCATGGGTAATAACAGCGGTGTCCTTGTTACTTATAGCCACGACCTTGCTAGTAACAGCTGTGTCCTTGTTACTTATAGACACACCTTTGCTAATAACAGCTGTGTCCTTGTTACTTATAGCCACTTCCTTGCTAATAACAGCTGTGTCCTTGTTACTTATAGACACACCTTTGCTAATAACAGCGATGTCTTTTTTTTAACTATCGCCTCACCCTTGCTCATAACAAATATGTTCTTTCTAGCTTATAGCCAGAACCTTGCTAATAACAGCTGTGTCCTTGTTACATATGTAGTCGTGCACTAGCTTCTTTTAGCTGTGTCGTTGTGAGCGATTGTAATACCATGGTTACTAATAGGCGATTCTCGCTGCTTAAGGTCAAGCCATGGTTACAAGTAGGTGAACTATTGCAACCTTTGGTCAAGCAATTGTTACTCACACATAGCCGGGCCGTTGTAAAGTCGCAGTCGGCCAACTATCAAGACAGATTTTAATTTCTCACTCATGATTTACTCTCAAATCTTCATAAAAAATTCATAATTTGAAAATTGTCCACAAAAAAAATGGGAGCATAAAATAACCCATCACCGAATTTTCATTTCTTGACGCAATCTTTTAATTTCATTATAATTTCCTATTATAGAAACGTTAAAACCCGTTCAATCGAGTTAGCAGCCTCACCGTTGTCCCGGTGCGCTCGTCTAATAGCTTCATTCCCTCGGCTTTCCTCGACATGGGAGCCACGATTGCTGGTCTCAAGACTTAATTCGAACTTCTGGAGGGATAAGAATTTAATTTATCGGAAATTCCCATGAGAAGGTGCGCTCCTCGGTTTGAATTTCTCAAACGACCATCGAGAAATTATGCATCAATTTGGTTTTCTGGGTTTCGTGTGTTTTTTTTTAAAGGATGGAGCCAGGAAAAATTATTGCGGGCAGATTGACATTTATTATTGTTCATGGGGTCATAGAGACAAACTCACAAACAAATAGACATATATAATTAGTAAGTCAATGTTCATTTTTAACGCAATTTTTTTAAAGTTATTAAAATATTCCAAAATTTTTTACATGGTAAACAATTGTCGTCATAGTTAATTCGTGTTTGCAACTAGAATAAACAGAAAAAAAATGAAATTTCCACGTTTAAAAAAACAACAAACAAATCAAACATATTATTTTAGCTTTTTTCTGCAGTAAATGCCAGTCACGGCAAATTTTAGCAATCTCCTATAATTACCGAAGAAATCTCTGGATGCGTGGCTGCATATGCATGGCCTTAAAATCATAACTTAATTTTTATACTGCTCCAAATTTTAAGAGAAGCATTTTAAAAAATAGCAATGTTAACGACTGCATTTCAGTTTTATATCCGTATAGCCGATGTTAAGTTAATGCAGGAGGGAAAATAAAAACTAAACTAAACGCAGTATGTAATTAAAGGGACCGTATTCTGCCCCCGAGCCGTAATCCGATCCACATCAACGAATCTCAGTTGTACATCGAAAATTGAATGCCCCGTTTTGGAGAGGTCTATCAATTATACAGGAATAACTAATCAAAATCAAAGAAATATCGACAAGACCGCACGTGAGTCCATGTATAACGGTTTTAGAAACACTGGTCAATACACAAACCTAAAACAAAGTGGGGTATCAGTAATCAGATGTAAAGTTACATCCCCTGCGACAAGTTGTGACGTCAATAATTTTCTTAGAGCTACTACCCTTTCCCCTGCATTAATTCCCCTGCGCTACGTTGTCTGCTCTGTAATTGAATTTCTGTTTCATCGAAAATATCTCACTGTTAGAGCTTCAGGGCTATCAAAGATTGAACTTATGACCTCAGATCATGGGGTTGATGTAAAACAGCCTAATTTCTGTACCTTTGTTTATATGATGACTGCACATAGTTTTCGTGTGTGACCATTTATCATGCGGTTGACGTAACACAGTCTAATATAAATGTGAGAACTTTGATCATTCCCTTAAGCTAAGAATAGATTAAATTTCACAATTAAGAGATTTTAAATTGTGGATTTTGATCATCCAGTTGACTTAGGATAGTTTAAAATTCAGACATTTGATCATGCCGTTGATTTAATGAGAGTTTAATTTTCAGACATTTTTATCGTGCGTTGACTTTACACAGCTCTAACAAATGACCTCTGAACACCATTATGCTGAAATGTTTGACCATTGAGGATTCACAAAGCGTAACTGTGTGATCATCGATGAGGCTGATCACATATCGCTTATAGCTTACCCCAGAACTATGGCTGTCTGTTGCTGTGCGGTAACCACCTAAGACCTCAGCGAGTAACATAACGTTTAGAATTGACTGCGTACTTATGTTGTTTTCTTAAAAGGTTTACAGCTATTTAGTCTCGCGTTCCTTTGAGTGAATAAAAATATGAGTTTGATATTTTTAATAAAATGCTGAAACCTTTTTTTTAAAACTAACTTGCTAGAGAATAAATCAATCAGTCTAAAGTCAGCTTAGAAACAATCAATGTTAATTGGAAGATTGCTTAAAGTAAAGTTAAGGGGATAAATTTATAGTCATTGGCAGTGTTATACATCTAGCAAATTAGAACCATACCATTACACCACGCTTGGCCGTGTGCGCTGACATGTTCGATAGACCCACGCATGTTCAAAGCAGAGTTGCTACTGCCAAGACTAGGAAATAAATAATCGACATTTTTTATGCAAATTTAATTATTACTTGACCTTTAGCTATAATAATAAACAAAAACAATTCCAAATACAAATGGTAAGAATATGAGTGCACGTCAAGGCTGGAGATTAAATTACCTCCCTTTTAGCTTTTCGTCGACGGTGTTATGGCCCCTGTGTGGGTCATCAGGCGCATTGTTTCTCGAGTTGCTGGCGAGAACTTGAAACATTTCGGGGACATCACCCTATGAGACCAATTTGGGCTTAATACGCTTCGCCTTTCTAGTTGTATCGCTTGTTGAAAGAAAAAATAAATCGGGCGAAGGGAGGCAATAAAAGTTAACTTTTAAACCCTCTACAAGGCTTTGTTTCATTTAGAACTATGAACTCTCTTAAGTGAACAATTTATTTGTGTACAAAAAAATGACATTATGAAGTTGTGATTGCGATTTTTACAATGTAAAATGAGAGAGCTTTCAAACTACATTGTATTTAACGGGCAATAAGATTAAAATGAAGCTTTAGGTGATTTGACACTGCACTTTAAGAACAGATTAAATGTAATATGTACTCTATTAAAGCATATGAAATGTAACATACACTTAGCGAGCATATTCAATTTTGAAAATAGAAAAATTTGTAAACAAAACTTTTTGTGCAATACATCACAATACAAGACAATTGCTCTTAAAAAAAACTAATACGTTTTGCACAATTTCATTAGCTAATGGGTGAAGAAAAAGTTGAGCTAAACCCAATGTAGATCACATCCTCCCTCTCACTGGCCCACATTCGGGTGTATGTAAAATTCTTATTGGACGTTTTTTACTTATTAGCAATATATTAAAGTGATTTTCATTTTGATAAGATATATGCTTTGTAAATTGTAATTTATTATAAAACGATCAACAAAGCCCGTCCAGGGACGTTCCGCCACCGTTCGGTGGCATGCTGTATCACCCCTCCAACAGCCGTTTCGACCAGCATACATGTGCATCAGGTCAAAAATACTATTCATTGTTATAGTTAAAATAAATAACTCGTAAAAACAGAGCTTTTGACTATAAATCCCAACGCGCATAACTCAAAATAAAGTCTTAGAAAGAAATACTGCACCAAAATTAACTCGTTTTGAACGTCCGCGTAAACCTGTGCAATATGATTGGCTGTAGGAGTCATATGTGTTTGAGGGACCAATCGCTATCGTTGACCGCACGGAACATAGCCTTTTATTATATAGGATTATATGTTCATCATCGAAGCAAATAACAAAATGTACCAAATTACCTTCAGATTTATGAATTTCTAAAAATACTCTTTAATTAATTAAACTTCTCTTGATATCCTTCAATTACAAAAATACACAGTGAAAAAAACAATTTTTCAAATTGGATACCAGCATGACTTCCCGTTAAGAAGGTTTCAATAGTTGTTACATTAAATACTTGGCGGCTTGTTGGAGAAGCTTTTAACATTTTACAAACTTGATTAAACTACATTTTTAAACTTTTACAAACTTGATTAAACTACATTTTTCGTTCTTATGATTACTTCGGGCAACGCGTTTCGACATGTTTTCCTTTAATTTAAATCTCGGATCCGAGCAGGAAATCAACAAATGTAAAATGAAAACTCGTGCTATAGCGAACCATTCCTCAAACTCTACTGGCTGCTCTATAGCTTTGAGCCAGAATCTGCACTTAACTTTTGTATCACACAATCGGAAGGTACCAGGATGAGGAATATGTAAAGGAAACAGCACCATTTATTATAAGTACCTATTATTACGAAATTTTTACATAGGTTAAAGTAAAAAAATAGAAACTTCTAAAATCTATCGCTACGTAAGTTCTCTTCATCTCTGAATTGAGTTGCGTTTCGTCTGTTATGATTAATATACCTTTTGTTAACCTAAATGCGTTTCATCTGTTATGATTAATATAACTTTTGTTGACCTAAATGCGTTTCAGCTGTTATGATTAATATATCTTTGGTTATCCTAAATGCATTGCGAAGCGTGTAACTTAGATAAATTTTTGATCACTCTGTGTGTAGACAATATACAGTGTTAACAATTTCCAGCTGTGTGGATGGAGTTTTGTTCAGAAAAATGAAGTGACAAACGTATATGATTATTTAATACCCAGTCCGTGTAATCATTATTTAATTCCCCGACTCAGACCTTCTTCGTGATCACAGCGGATTCTTCAATGAAAATAGTTACAAAATATCTAAGTTGCAGTTGTTTGTTTTTTCCGTAAATGCTCAAACAAGAGTTGTAGAGATTCTATAGATACGGCAATAATTAATAATGAATCCAGTTTCCAATGACTTAGACCAGTCAACAAAGACTTTGATGACGTTGCCTAATGTCTTTGGCGCAGTTACCTATTCCTGGGGTCAATTAAGGCTTATACATCGATAGTTAAGACTCAGACATGGTTAACTATTTGTATTTGTTTGAAGACCTGACATAAATTCGTTTATAAAGATTTTTTTTTAACCAATATGATTTCTGCTCTCTTTTAACGTCATCTGTTCAATCGGGGCTTGTTTAGAATCGATGCCCAAATCGTTTTTGTAATCGGACATGAATGAGTTTGACCTAGATACCATCATGGTCCTTCTCAAATGTCAGTTGAGTTGATTTTCAGACATCTTTGCAGGGATCGCTTCAAAACTTCTTGGCTGATTCATATTTCAAAAATCTTACAGACTAGCAGTAGATGTCAGAATTAAACACTACCGTTTGGTAATTTTGTTTAAACTTCAGTCACTCTGAATCATCTGAAAGAACTAAATGCTGTAAAGTTCCGTTTCTTATCTTCAGTAAAGCTGAGACTTTTTTCAGAGAGAGCTGTTCTCCTTCACGTTGCATTTCTTTCTGAAGACCTTCTTACACATGGTTAAGTTAAACAACCAACTAAAATAAAATTGAATTCCAATGGTTTATGCTTTGATCAATTCCAAGCGATGACCTCACGCTTTCAAAACGTTAATAAGTGTTTCTAAATGACCAAACACTATGCTGGACAATGTAAACAATAGTGTGAAAATGGGAATTTAAAGTGAACTATTTACACTTCTTAAAATAAAATTTTAAGCAGAATGTAGGCTTTGTGTCGGGTTTATATCTAGTGATTCGATGTTACTTGAATTAAAAATAGATTATAAACCAATTTTCACCATTAAACAGTATTATGGGAGGTTTAAGACTCGCGATTAAACAGCGATCATGTCAAATAATCGTAAATAAGTCGCGGAATCGTCATATGCTTGTATATTTATGTATTTCTCTGTATTTTAATTATAGCTGTATTATTCTTGTTGTCTTTTAGCTCACAGATTTCACTTAAGCCCCAGCGAGCACTCGAAATCTTTGTACATCTAGGTTTCCATTGGTTATATCTGTCGTGTTCACTGACGAAGGTTTTAAACCGACTCGCACGTTGTTTTGTACTTCAGCTGCTTGACCCATTCATCCTTATTATAATCAAACATTTCTACTCATCCCCAATATGTTTTCTTGTGAGTTCAAATAATTTGACCATGACCTATATATATATATATCAACAAAAAAAAAGAAACATCCTAGAAAACCTATTTTTAGCTTAAAGTTTACAAACACCACTCCCCCCCCCACTTCTCTTACACTGATCCGAAAGTCTGTAGAATGCCAATGAAATTACGACTATTTGCCATCTACCGCGGGCGGGAGCGTGGCTCGAGTCAATGTCGACGTAAAGTAGTTTGACGCAGCTCTTCATTAAGTTTGTTGGCCTGCTTTGTGTCTGTCTCCGTCCAGGCCCTGGCCGACTTACCGGGGGCCAATGAAGCTTCTAATTCTTTTAATCAACTTTCAACAGGGTACTGGAATCTTAGGACGTTGAAAACAGTAGTCAGTGCTGTTAAAAATTCGATTATTTCAACTTGTAAAATCCAATTCATTGCTTGTTGCTTTTTTCATTTTGTTTATAACTTATTGCATTGAAGATACTTTAAAAAACTTTTAAAAAAAAATTTAAGCCACAGAAGTAGTTTGCGTTACAGTTTTTCCTTTTTTACATCCCTTATATTAACTTCACCGTCTTGTCTGTCTGTCTGTCATGGTCCCGCGGAAAAACAAAAGTAAAAAATTACCCACTTCCCGTGATCTTATCAAGCTGGAATTTCGCAAATAGATTTGTGCCACCTAAAAATGCATTGTGTAGAAATTTCAGATCGATCGAAAGTACCGTAAATAAACTACATGTAATGAATTTTTAGTTCATCTCTATGTCTCTCTATGTAAAATTTACAATTTTGTGCTAGCTTTGCGTATTATATTGTACAACTTTTAAAAATATTTTCCTGTCTTGCCGGGGGTGTGCGTATTATATTGAACTTATAATATATTCCCGATCTGTAAATGTTTAGGCTAGTCTGTCGTGCGGTGCGGATTATATTGAGCATAATTAATACTTTTATTTATGTCTCATATTTAAAGGATTTATTGTCAAAAACTTTTGTTTTTACGGGTTGTTTAATTTAAATCCCTTGTATTAACTTCCCGTCTTGTCTGTCTCTGTCGTGGTCCCGCGGAAAAACAAAAGAAAAAATAATCAACTTGCCGTGATCTTCAGAAATTTCAGATGGATCGAAGGTACCGTATTTACATTAGTGTATTTTTAGTTTATCTCTATGTAGTGTGTGTAGCCGTCTGCTATAGTTTACGTCCACTGGTCACCGGAAGTTCACTACAGTGACGATGTAACAGTAGTCAGGAGTGCGCCTGATCACATCTCCGTGTTTTTCAGCACGGTGAGTTCAGTCACGTGAAGAATAGGGACAGTGCGTATTATATTGAACATACTTTTATAATATTTTCCCTCTCTGTAAATGTTTATGCTAGTCTGCCGCGCAGTGCGTATGATATTGAACATAATCAATACTTTTAGTTATGTCTAAGTTATGTACCCGTTGAGGGTCGGGTAAATCCGAAGCGACCATTTCGTCCCCTTAAATTTACTAGCAACGCCATCGAGCGGTGCCGGTTTAGGGCCAGGAGCGCCAGTACGGATTAGCAAAAGGTACCACGAAGAACGCATTGGACGCCAGTTCTAAGGAAACCTTCCAGTGGGTGTTGCACCCTAGGTAGGTCATTGATGATCCCCCGCATAGCGGCGATCCTAACTATTGAGACTCGTATGCTTTGCCGGGGTGGGGCCAAAGTGGTAGCGGGTCATAGTAAAGCAATTCCACCCCGCCTTGTGAGGCTAATTTAGTTGGAGGCATCTTCGACTTTCTGTCCTGCATGGATGCCCAGGTGGCTGCTTCAGAAGCGACCGCTCCGGGGGGTTTTTCCCAGCTGTCACGTCCTTTTCTGGGGGAGGGGGCCAGATAGCTGGGAGGGTCTTCCAGGAAGACCCATGAAGAGCATTAGGCTCGGGGCTTCTGATTTTCTTCCACATGTAGGATCATTAGTTATGTCTCGTATATAAGGGATTTATAGTCAAAAACTTTGTTTTTACCGGGTTGTTTTTATTTATCTTGAAGACAACTCTTCACTGTGAGCTTGACATTCACTATTTAGCCAATAATAATAATAATAATAATAATAATAATTATAATAACTTTAATTTAGTTTTATTAAATATAATTTATTTTCCTTTTTTGAATTTTGATGCATGGATATGTCTGCGAGATATGTGATTAAATTTTTTTTATCTTCAGTCAACGGCAGTGCTTTATTGTGAAGACATAGAATATGTGACGATTAGATATAATACATCTTTTAAAGCATTCTTGATTGGGGTTATATTTGTTGCTGCAGCATTCAGGAAATCTTCCATTCTTCAAATGTGTGTCAAAGTTCACGCAGAATTTTTTTTTGGTAAGAACTTGTTGAAATAGCCTAAATTTTAAAAAAACCTTTGACGTGCCGAAGACAGCGGGGAGAAGAATAAGTATGATATGCAATTTTGATTATTTTAAAGAAACACGTTACATTTTAAGACAAAATCAAGCTGGTGTTACGAAGAAAATTATATAAGCAAATGGGATAGGGACAGCAAGCTGCGAAAAAAGTCAAAACGAGGGGAAAAAAATCAATTTGAAAAAATATAGAATATAATGTTACTGATAAAAGCCTGCCACTGTCAGAGAGAATCATTAGTGACAATTAATATAAAATAACAGAACTATTTTAAAAACCCAACACAAAAAAGTCATTATTGCTATTGAGAAGACTTTATGAAACATGTGAGTTCGACGTTCAGGAGAACATTTAAATTCAAAAACGTTAAAATCTGTTTGATCAGAATATAATAATGATGTATTGCCTCCCCTCGTATTTCTATGTCCTCCAGCAGCTCGCATTTCACTTAAAATGTGTCTGCATTCAATCTTTGAACTACTATTTTGGGGGGTTTTAGCTGGTGTCACTTTGACTTTATGGTGATATCAAGTTTCAAATATTAAGCCAGACGTCACACTTTAGTCTAGACACTGTCTTATTGCTCTTTTGTTTTTCCTTGTTGTTTTTTTTAAAATTAAAATTCTAAACGCAGGTGCCACGTGAAAACGTGTTAAATGTTTCTGAAGATTCCAAATTTTGTTAATCTTCTATATTGTGTTTTATTGTGTCTTGTTATTTTAAAAAAAACCGTTGGTGGGGTTGAAAACAAAAGATGATGGAAGTGTCAATGTGTCTTTTGACAAAAAATTATTTCCAATTCGAAAGCTCGCTTATATGTTTACATAACCACTAACCAATCCATGTGCAAGGACAATGAACCCTGAATGAATTTCTTCCTTTTGCATATATGTTACAATTTTTATTTAGCTAACGCCGTAGTCACAATTTATAATTATCAAGTACAAATTTAAATCCGGCTTTTACAAAGTCCATAAAGTTAATTTTTGAATACTTGTTTTGTCAGCTGTTTTGCTCAGCGCGACACCATTGCTTGATGAGTTGTTTCCAGACTTTCTATTTACCATTTACAACAAATCATCCAGCATTTCAGAAATTGTTTTCTATTTTTTAACTAAAAGACATGTTCTTCTTACCACTTAGATACTTTTAATCCGGGTTTTTTCCCTCAATGGAGTATATGTATCATTTTTTAAATCCAGGATTATCATGAAAATAGTGGATTATCCCGGTGGTTTTATTATAGCTCCAACTCAATTATCGATGATCTAATGAAAGATGCAAAGCCATACTTAAGTCCAGAGAATAGTCTTTTTGGATCTGGATATGACATAGCATCCTTTAGATAAGAGTTGACATCTATTTACTGTGGTAGCCAAATGTAATAACATCACGCATGACAATGTTCTAAGTGTTGATGGATGTTGCGCTGTGTTCTGTATATACTGAAATGAATAGAATAAATCTGTATTTTAATTCCTGGAAGTATTATTTTTCGTGCGTGTTGAAAAAACCGTAGAACGCTGACATACATTTAAAAAATTCATAAAGATTTTATTATTTGTGATCAGAGGCGTCACTAGGGTTGGGGTCACCCGGGGCGGTAGCTCATGGTGTCACCCCCTCAAGACTTACCCCATAGAACTCCTCTGAATCTTTCAGTGCCAAATAACGTGAACATGCAGAATTTTACATTTTGGTGTCACCCTTTGTGATGGTGTCACCCGGGGCGGCCCGCCCCCACCGCACCCCCTAGTGACGCAACTGTTTGTGATCTTATTTATCATTTTATCCCATTCCTCTTTTATAAACGGCCATTAAATAACTATATCAAATTTTTAGGTCCTTCAATGACTATGCGTATGTCTTACGTGCTTACGGAATGAATTGGCGTCTTTATTTTTATATGTAAGATTTAGTAAGAAGTATTTTTAAATGTGTGCAAAAGTCGTGTTTTTTTTTCTCGCTATGCTAACTGCGATATCATTAACTTTAAAATTTGAAACTTTTCTTTCTATGTATATGTTAGTCAAGCCTAGTACGTGACAGCAAAACATATTTTGATACATCTTTGTGAAGAGTTTATACTCCAGTGCAAACTTTTCGATTGGATATAACCGGTTGTCCAGAGAAATACACTCACGGATTTATAATTTGAATTTATGGTTCAGAGAATTCGACAACGGAAAACCCCGATGAGGTTCTGCAGGCCTTTGAGGTGCGAAAATGGGAATTCCCAAACTTTGCAGGAATTCATTAGCTGCTGCGATGATCACAATACTGATGACGCAGCAGCTGATCGCCAGGCGCATGTGGCAGACGATATTTTCCGATTTCAGACTTCACAAGGTAAGACCAGGTCGTACAGTTATTGTCTAACACTAATAGGTGTACTAAGTCCGTGTCTTTGAAAAATTGAGTTTAATTTTTTTTTAAATACTAACCACAACAGCATTAATTTAAATCCAACTTTAAACATATCCCAACACAGAACTTTAATTGAAAATCCATTTGAGCAATATCCCAATGGTCTCCAACAGCTGCTCGCCAATAAAATAAAACTTTACTTTAAACAGTTTTTAAAACGCCCCCTTTTCAAACGCCACCTAGTTCCGCCCCTACCTTTTCAAAGAAGACTACAAAACAATAAACAAAAGTAATTTGATCGCAATCCCAAGGTTGTCTCCCATTTGCTCACCAAACAACTCTACTGGTCTCTGTGCCCTGACAACACGATATGTCATAGAGATGTGAAGGAAAGTGCAATTATTGATACGTGTTTAGTGTATATGTAACATAGTTTGTTGGTTTAGGCGTATAATCTTTCGTCTATGAATGTGTTGTTATTGTTTGTTGTTTTTTATATATAAATATTTTTTTAAAATTAATACCTAAGTTAGTAGATGCCAAACAGTTAACCGGTGCTATTTAAGGCAAGGACCAATTTGTTAGCTTGTAGTTTCCCTGCTCTTGTTATGTGCAAACATAGTCTATGATACTAGCCCATCTCATTTAACATACTGGATGTAATGTTCCCTTTTCGCTAAAATAGACCCATCTTTGATCTTCTATGAGAACTTCAAAGTGTGGGTATGTCTATAGTCTATATGCTAACAATATCTAAAATAGATCCATCTCCGTCGTTTGAGAACTTCCATGTGTAGGTATGCAGGTATGTCTGTATGCTAACAATATCTAAAATAGACCTCATCCCTGTCGTGTGAGGATCTGTACGTATGGCATCTGATCGGTTATACTAACATTTCTGTAGCGTCGATCAAATTCCTCGCCGTACATGAAGTCATTCGTGATATACTGTTGCCAATGCTGATCCCTTTACACGCGGTCTGAGAACCTTGTTGTGTAGTTAAGGGTTTATAACACTAGAATGTTCTCTGTCCCCTAGCCGAACAGCTCAAACCTGACAACACGCAGCCAAACACATAATTGTAATGTACAGAGCACACCGCCCTCTCCCACCCACTGGCCCCTGGGTGTGTGGATTCTCTGTGAGGCGTTCATTAGGTCAATTAATGAGCGGTGTCTTTGGGGGGGGGGAGGGTGAGGTGGGTTGGGTCATAAATCAGGCTGAAGTCTTTGGGGTGTGGGGTGTGGGGTTTGAGGAGGGACGCCCTGCGACATGTGAAATTGTGGGTGAGTGTTTTTATTTGAAAGAGGTTTGGAGTGGGCGTAAGTTGAAGGGAACGTATTTGGGAGTGGGCGTTATTTGAAGGGGGTGTTATTTGGAGAGGGCGTTATTAGGAGAGGGGGTTATTTGGAGAGGGCGTTATTAGGAGAGGGGGTTATTTGGAGAGGGATATTTGGAGAGGGCATTATTTGGAGAGGGCGTTATTTGGAGAGGACGTTATTTGGAGAGGGCGTTATTTAGAGTGGGCGTTATTTGGAGAGGGCATTATTTGGAGTGGGCGTTATTTGTAGAGGGCATTATTTGGAGTAGGCGTTATTTGTAGTGGGCGTTATTTATAATGTGCGTTGTTTTGAATACGCGTTGTTTGAAATGCACGTTGTTTGGAATACACGTTGTTTGGAACGCACATTATTTGAAATGCACATTGATTGAAATACGCGTTGTTTGACATGCGCGTTGTTTGGGTTAAGAGCTGTTTTGAATGCACTTTGTTAGGAGTGGTAATTATTTTCGCTGGGCATAGTTTTGAACTGGCATTGTTAGATAAGGGCGTACATTTTTTTAATGGATATGATCTAAAGTGAACGTAGTTTAAGTTTCGCTCTGTTTTGGAATGATTGCTCAATTTTCGGTGGTGTTATTTGCGGTAGGTGCAGTTTGGATTTTTTTATTTGTCACTGCTATGAAGTAAATTATAAATGGAAATAGAATAAATTCAATTATTTTATTATTTTATTTTATTATTATTATTATTATTTATTATTCATTTTATTTTTGAGAAGGTCACGGTAGTCACGATAAGACAATTCAGGTGCCGCAAGAGTCGCTTATCTCCCATTAATTTACCATTGATGCTGAATTTGTTTGCACAGATTAACGAATGTCTATTCCTCCCACTAGAGCAGAAAGTTGTATTGACTCCTTTGAAAGGACTTGCTTTTAGTGATAGTTCAGAGACATCCAGATGGAACCTTTGTTGAAGTCATATAATAATAAAAATGAATGTTAAAACAACTGACATTAACTCTCACCACATGACTTCATCTTACACTCGTACACCACACGGTTCACCATTTGGCAATGTGCTTTGGTACATTTAATGTAGCTAAATGAACACATAGACGGTTACACACGTGTGCACCTTACTACCGTCGCGTACACATATGGACACAAACCAAACCAACATAATCACGTATATCCCAAAAGTATGTTGATTATATGTCGACCGGGAGAACTCCTTAAAAGTGCATCTTCAAAAAAAAATTATACCCTAGCTTACTCTTAAATTTTGACGTCATAAATTTACACCTCTAAACTTGGTGTTGTGATGAACGCCCCTTTCTATCCGCCTAGTTACCTCCCCACAGACATGCAGCCTTCAGAAGTTTCATTCAATCATTGGCCATGCTTCTGTTTAGTTACATGTTAAGTCAGTAATAGACTTGAAACTTTTGTAATGCCAATTTTCTATTCATTCCTACCCCGCCCAACCCGCCTTTCCCCTAATCATCAAAAACTTGACAGGTATAAAATCAAAAGGCGGCGCCTCTTAGAGATCGACTTGTATTGTCATTTTTTTAAAGAAGACATCATACTTTTTCTTCTATATAGACAAACGCGAGGGAAATATGTTTTATTATTTAGTGGCAGAAATCTATTAATAGAAAATCCCGGTGTTTCACAAATATGTATGATATAAATATCCGGGTATTATTTTGGGACTTATCGCAACAGATTTGTGTTAAATTCTTCAAAAATGTTGGTTTGTCTAATTGACTTGATAAAGGGAAAACTTATTACAAATTTATTACACTTAAACAATTTCAAGCGTGATGCTTCTTCCAAACTTATGATGAAAAGCAATGTTTACGAAAACCTAAAAGTAGTAACATTAGGTAAGGAGAATTGGCCTTCTCTGGCCTTAGTAACAACAAACCTCTTCCAAATAAAAAAGACTAAATCTCTTAGAGTTTTTATTGCACCTGTGTTGATGATCAATATATCTTTCTATGTGTTCTTTTTTTTTAAACAGACGTAATTAATTATACGTATGAAATGATTAAGTTAAGCTTGATCCAAGATCCAGGGGCGAAAAGCTAGCGTAAAATTGAAGGAGCTGTGCGGTCAAAGAATGACAAAATCGATTGATGGCGATTGAATGCATCGATCTGGAATCTGTATTCAGAGTGGGTCGTATCCTGCTCAGTAGAACCCATTGATACGGCTCACTTTTGGCCATGTTCATAAATATATCTGGACAATGGAGGCCTTATGTTGGGAAGAAAGTGGGAGGCGGAGATTGTGTGGCTGGGGATAAGGGGCTTGTTTGATGGCTTGAAGTTACAAACTAAGAGCTCAGCAATAAATCGACATTTCGTGTTTGGATATCACGGTCGGGTGTATGTGAGTTGAGGAAGAGTGCAACGTACATGTGTTGCGTACGTGTGTTGCGTACATGTGTTAAGGCGAGGTTTGGTGCACATGTGTTACCGCAAGTTATCATGTACATATAACACAATATGGTGAAAAGGTGATGACATAATTTAAAATAAAACATCTACAAGAAACAACGCTAGAGACTAGAGGAGCTGTGGAGAAGTAAGGCCAACCTTTGGCTCGCTCAAATCTATGGTGCGCAAAGTGGCTAGTTAAGTAACGATGACCTCCACTCATAATCCTATATGTGGAAGGAAATCAGCTGTTCCGAGCCTGGACTCTTCATGGGGCTTCCCGAAAGATCCCCTCAGCTGTCTGGTCCCCTAGGGGACGTAACAGCTAAGACCCCCCCCCCTTCTGAAGCGCACGCATGGGCATCCAGGACAGAAAGTCGAAAATGCCTCCCACTAAATTGACCTCAAAAGGAGGGGGTGGAATTCCCTACATCGACCAGCTACCACTTTGGCGCCACCCCGGCAAAGCACGAGTACCCCCACAAAAATTTTTGACATGCTCAAAGAGCTAATCCACAGGTCGTAAGGACAAAAGCTCTTGTTTTTAAATACCCTTCCTTGAGGGAATTCATCCGCTTTTCTGATGCTTCCTGTACTACTGGGAAAATGACCAGAAAAAAGCGCGCTCAAGGAACTAACTCTCCAACAAAAAGCAAAAAAGTTTCTTTATTCAATCTCTTTATGGCATCGGCCTTCTCCAACCTAACATCCTTTAACGGCGTCGTACAATCACAATCACAACGCAACGCTCTGCTGACCGGTACCAACCCGATAACCAAACGGTATGTTTATGGTCAGTTACAGCAGAGGATGTCGAATAATGTGCCGTCGGTCTTTGGCGAAAAACAAAACTTGACCAGTAGACCACCCAAAAGTTTTTGAAAACGCTGTTCCCACATCCAACTAACAGCAGCTTGTTTACGTTAAGTATAACTTACGTGATGTAAGATTCGGGGTTTCAAGTCATGTGGAAAAGGTACACTTAAGCCATGTAGAAAAGGTAAACTCAAGTCATGTGGATGAATTCAACTTAAGTCATGTGAACAAGGTCCACTTAAGTCATGTAGAAAAGGTAAACTCAAGTCATGTGGATGAACTCAACTTAAGTCATGTGAACAAGGTCCAATTAAGTCATGTGGAAAAGGTAAACTCAAGTCATGTGGACGAATTCAACTTAAGTCATGTGAACAAGGTCCACTTAAGTCATGTAGAAAAAGTAAACTCAAGTCATGTGGATGAACTCAACTTAAGTCATGTGAACAAGGTCCACTTAAGTCATGTGGAAAAGGTCCATCCATGTATTGTTGACTGACTTAGCCCATTCAGACCATTAGAGTGTTTCTAAGCGCGCTGATGGAAAAGAAGACGTTATTTGAATAAAAAAAGAGGAAAGACAAAGTTTTTTTTACTATAAATCACTTATATATGAGACATAAAAAAAGTTTTGATTATGTTCAATATAATACGCACCGCGCGAAACACTATCATAAACATTTACAAACTGAACGTGACTGCATTCGCAGTGCAGTAATACACGGGGATGTGGTCTTCGATGGCTGGAGTGATTCCAGTGACCCGTGGTCAACTTTAGCATTCTTAATAGAGATATATAAAGGTAAACTAAAAAATGTATTACTTTAATTATGGTTCATTCGATCGATCTGAAATTTTGATACAATTCATTGTTAGGTGACATAAGTCTATGTGCAAAATTTCAGCTCGATAGGATCACGGGAAGTGGGTCATTTTTTACTTTTATTTTTCCGCGGTTCCACGACAGAAAGATAGACAGACAGAAAGAGAGAACGACAAGACGGTCTAGTTAATGTAAAGGATGTAAAATAATAAAGTAATTTTTCTTTTGTCATGTATAAAGGAAAATAATCGATTTTAATACTTGATTCAAATGAAAGTTTAATTACCAACGAATATTTTTCAGTAGCTTTTTTTTTCAATTTTCTTTTTATATGTGGGTTCTTTTTCAGGCATACCCCTTCTCCCACACACTCACACACTCTCACTCCACCGTCTGCAATTGCTGCAGTTTCGGTTGTTATTAATCATTGTTCCTTTGGGGAGGAGCTGGGAGTTGGGTGATTATGCCCCCTCTGTTCTAATCCCTTCAATCACACCAGCTTTCTGTTATGTCGCTAACACTAGAAAGCGATTTATTTAAAATCTCAAAGATAACAAATGGCATGTGCACCATCATCCACTATCAGCTCTCTTTTCAGATGGTTTATCTTTAACATCACAGTTTTTGTACATTCATTTTTTTTTGTTATTAATATCTTCGTTCTGTATTAAAGATTTCAAAATGTAAATCTAAAGATAATAAATTGTACCTTTGATTAATGGGTAACACATCCATTAAGATCCTTCTGAGTTTAGGTAAATAGTTTTTATTTCAGGGAAGATTTCATAAATTTTATACTGTTAATTGGGTTTTCCCCATTAAATGTCTGTCATGCTCTTATTTTCTTCTCAATTGATTTAATGTTCATAAAATTGCTGTCCATTATCTTTCCGTCTATGTTATTTCTCATAATGTTGTGTCCGTCGAAGAGCCTTGGTTTAAATAAAATATATTAAATTAAATTAGTGAATTATCAACTTACCTTAACAATTTCTATCATGACCCTAAGCATTCCTATTTATATGTATCTCTCTACTCCTACGATATTATTTTGAAGAATGAAAGAATTATGTTATAGAGTCTATAGGACAGCTATCAGAAAAATTTCACTTGTGTAAGATTGGAAAAATTCCAGTTAATATTTCACGTAAATCGTTCTCGAAAAATAATTCTAACGTATAACTGCAACGAATAATGAGCAGAGATTTACTATGAATCAGATTGCCGGGACTGTGTTTATCATTTGGACACGCATTCAATTGCAATGACCTCAGGTCAGCCGTAGCCACCAGAACGTTGGACATAAAGAAAACAACGGTTATCCCATAGTGATTAAATCCTCCCACGTTATCGCTGGACATAGCCTGGGCCCAATCAACCACAGTCGGACTTTCTCACTGTCCAGTGTAACGAAGATGTCATAATATTTGCCCGGGGGTGGGGGCAGACAAGGGTCAGTGTCTAGCACCGTGGACCTTTTCAGAACTGGCGCGCGGCTGTGCTGACCACCATTCAGTGCCAACAGATGAACTGCCCCGCCCTGAGATGGGCTCACCAGACACTAATTGGGGCGAGCAACTGAAATTATGGTGTCCTGGCCTCAATGTGTCTGACCTGGAAGCTATGTAACTGAGCTAGTGGGGCAGCAGGGTGGCTGAATGTGATGGTCAGTTTGAGGGCAAGAACTTTATAGAAACAAGGATAACGTTTCTATAAAGAGTCTTACTGGCTAGAAACCTAGTTTAAGTTGTTATTTCCAAAATCAGATATAACTATACATGTAACAAACAATCTTCCTTTTAAGCTGCTAGGCAGTTTAGAATAACCTCGCAGCTAATTTGGTAAAATATTGTACAAAAAATGCATGCTGTACAACTTTACTCACAGGGTGTGTTTTTTTTAAACTTTTGCACATGAACCAATGAACCTTAGAGGGAACAAATCAATCTGACTGGCTGCACCAAAATGTGATCTTCCTAGCCTAACAAAATCTGGGACTTTTTACACAAACCACTGTGTCGATGGGCTTGGTCGGGACGATGGGACAGATTGGACCTTTTCCTGGTTGTTACACTGTCCATAGGGCTTCTGGTAAAACATGACTGGCTGTTCCAAATATCATATATTGCAAGCTAACATAAAATATAACTAAAGCTAACAACGCCATCTGTCTGGCTGAGCCAAATATCATATATTGCTAGCTATTATCAGACATATTTACAGCTAACACCACCTGACTGGATGAACCAAACAAAACATATAACTAAATAACACAGTATGACTAATTATTCATATCATCAGACGTCTGCCAGCTCTCAGATTCACTGGCCTAACATGTAACATTGATGCGTACATATATAAAATATCACTAAAACATCCCACTTTTTAACTTGACAATATCATATTTCTCTTGTAATTGTAAAAATAATTCTGGAATAAGTATCCGATTTCTTATGTAAATGTTATAAAAGAAATAATACTTATCAATTGAAGAAAGTGAGAAGGCTGTACAAATTTTAAACACTTTCGAAAATTGTATGTTATAAATTAATTTTCTAACTAATTAATTACAAATTAATCATTAATACATATCATTTTCCGTATCGTTACTCATCTGTAAGAGCATATCTTAATGGCTAAATGTATTTTTGTTTTTTTTATGTTTTGTTTTGAAGATTTCATGTATTTCTTTATATCATTATATCTGGATAGCTCATGTTTCCCTGCCATACCCAGATCACTGCTGTATCCGGGCATATTAAATACGTGTTAAACAAAGCCATTCATTCTAATACATTTCTTATTATTACACAAATTTTACGGTTTTTAAGCGAAACTGAGATTATTGTCCGGTTTGACTCCGGTTTGTATGTGTTAAAAAATAGATAACTGATCTAACAAGAACAACTCACACGTAAATTTCAGGCTTTGTAAAAACTACTTCGGTAACACACATATTAGTAGCTTTATTTTGGAGCCCCTTTTCAAGTTAAACAAAAAAAAATTAAAAAACACGACCCCAATTCAAAATTTAAAATATGCTTATTTGACATTAGCCAACTATGGATTAGGATTAATGACCATGTCAAAGAAGTTTTAATATATCTTACTTTTTGTTTTTCTTATGATTAAAAAGTTAATTAACAAAAGATAATACACAGAGCTATTTATAGACAGTATGGGACTATGTACAAAACAAACTCTAAAGATAACATGTGCCTTTGTTCATTATAACACATTTTATTACCCATATAAATTACTCAGTTATCCTTGCCAAAAAACACGGATAACTAGTGCGACGGTTTAGACCAGCAGGTTATAATTTGAGAACTGAAGACGCAGCACTTAAAACAATTTACAAACATGGGGGATGCATAGGTTCTAGAGATAAAGTAAATAAAACCCTGATTTTTCAACAGTTTCACTATTTAGCCTCTAAGTTAGAGTCTAATTATTCTACTTAACCTTTTAACCACCGCCATGGTCTACTGCACAAACACACCCAGCAGTCAGTGTGGAGAAATGGGCTCATCCAAGAATATGGAACCCTTGCACCACGTGGGATGAATGTGTTGTTTTTTCTCACTGACATGCTAATGATTCGCCACGCCCACTCTCCCCATAGCTATATAACATCTGTACTACTCTCTTCCTCCTGTTGCTCTTGTTTGCTTTGGATTACACCGCAGCAAAGTTTTCATTTTATTTTATACTTTTTACTTGTTTTTGAGTATTTGTTCGTTGAGGAAGGCTTTTTGCCTAAAAGATCATTGTTCTGTGACGTCTTGTCAGACCATAAATAGCCTGATTTAATAAATATATGTATTTATATATAAGGCTGATTGCAGTGTCACACATATATTTTTCTCCTACTCCCCCCCCTTCCACGAAAACTTGTTAATCACCAACAGCAGCACGGCGTCTTCTCATGTTTACTTTAACCGCGAACCGCCATCTTTAATCTATACGTGATCGTCAGGGAATCGATGTATCGAATTGGTGTGTCCGCCGTGTTCATATATGGGGGGGGGGAGGGGTGGGTGGCGGTGCCAGCAAACTCAAGAGACCCAAAGATTGGGGAGAAGACATCTACGTAGTGTGTCTTTGATGATGAATGGTGCACGATGGGAAATGGAGATGGGGAGAAAACACCTACGTAGTGTGTCTTTGATGAGGAATGGTGCACGATGGGAAATGGAGATGGGGAGAAGACACGTGCTCATTGTGTCCTTGGTGATAAATGGTGTCCGATGGGACAATGAGATGGAGAGAAGACACGTGCTCATTGTGTCCTTGGTGATAAATGGTGTCCGATGGGACAATGAGATGGAGAGAAGACACGTGCTCATTGTGTCCTTGGTGATAAATGGTGTCCGATGGGACAATGAGATGGAGAGAAGACACCTATTCGGTGTCACTTTGGTGTGAAATTGTGTCCATGTTTTAAGCTGTATAGTTTATTAGAGTGTATTTGTTTGACGTTAATGGACAGCTCCTGCTCTCACCTTTAAGTGTTCTTCTATAGGACTTGTCATTTCATGACAGAAATATATTTATAGAAATATCTTAGATATTAATTTGAACCAGCATTTTTATCACATATCCGGGTATTATTTGAGACTTTTCTCAAATGATAGCTGTTAATTTTTATGTTAATTTTTGCTCAGTGGCCTTTACCAAAACAATAGCTCGATTACAAATTAAATATACAAACAAAAAAAACTATGCAAACATATGGGTAATTCCATATTTAAGCTAAAACATTCTTATACGAAATATGTAATGCAATATGAAGTTTTCAGGATGAGAAATGTCAAATCCTCTTGAAAACAACAAACTCTCATTACTGGTAGTATCAAAAAAATATTTAATAAATTTTTTTCTTCTTATTGATTTGAAATGACCATCATTACCCAAACCTTTAATAGTTAGGCCCGTAAAATAACTACCCCACCAGGTTCATGTAAGGTAGTTATATTACCTTATGTGAAATTTGTGCTGTATTGTTTTGCTCGAAAAAAAAATTAATTGAACGCACCACAAGTTATGCATGCGTCTTCATTTGATAATCTAAATCTTTTATTATTTGAAGTCCGATCAACTCATTAACAACGCACAATGATCGACTCAAGAAATTTATTTATTCTAAGAAGTTTTCCTTTTTTTTCCTGCCATCCTTTCATGATAATTTACTTGTAGTAATTTTCATTTGTATGACCTGACGTTGCTAGCAAACAGTTAATAGTTATTACTTGTTCATGTTACGGTACAAAATCCCGAGAGCATCCGAGACGGGAAAGGTCTAACAACATCCGACAAAAGTCGGACGTGGACTATGCGATTCTTATCAAAATTTAAAATTTTTAAAAATTAAAAAACAATATTTAACATTTCATTCAAACATCTCAAAAAATCATCGAAATAAACTAATCATATGAATATTAACTGTTTGAAGTCAAAATCTAATAAAGAATTTCAAATCTCATATTAATGTTATATGACAATGCTGTATACTAATCGCTTGTAACTATCAGTCTTTTCGACTAGCCAATGTCGATTTTAAACTCTTAACTCATCTATAACGTACAATCTTACATTTAAAAAAAAATAAATTTTCTCTACATTTTCCTGTCGCTCTTTTACTCACTATCTCTATCAATATTTCTCACTTACTCTCTCTTCCTCCTTTCCTCCCTCTCTCTTCCTCCTTTCCTCCCTCTCTCTCTCTCTCTCTCTCGCTCTCTCCCTTTCTCATTGTATAAATCTCTGTCTCTCTCTGTTCCCAATCTTTACCAGTCTTTCTTTCTTATCTCACTTTCTATTTTCGTCACACTTCTTGTCCCAGGTTAATGTCTCATTTCCTCTCTTTATACTTCGTTAAATAACTTCTAAATATAGGCCATTTTCTCATACTTTTACTATTTTGTTTCAATTGATTTTCAACTTACTTTATGTTATAAACCTTATAATAAATCCCTATGTTTGATGAAGTGGAGTAGTATACAATACGGATCTTGAAGAGGAAGACAGATTCTTTGGAACTGAGACAACATGTGGCGTTGAAAGCCACCCGCCTCCATTCAGTTGTTTAACCAACTAATGAAAACATACCATCCACCCAATAGACACCCCCCCCCCACACTCAGTGTTTTAAAAAAATGTTTTCCTGATAGAATTCCACACCGCAGATGGGGCTACGACATATCGGTATCGTTATTTCTCTCCTCTGTGTGGTGTCTCACTCCATTAACAATGGACAACAACGATCCCAGACACAGGTTGCTTCCCCTATCTTAACCCCACCCCCCTGGCCCTACCCAAAAAAGGTGCCCTTGAGTGTGAACCCATCACTGTTTCAGTTTATAGTCATATAAGCAACATATTGCCACCCAGTCTAAAAAGGGGTCGAGGGGGGCCTAAAGTGTGAACCCAGGACTACAGATGTTATAGACATGTAAGCAACATATTGCCACCCAGTCTAAAAAGGGGTCGAGGGGGGCCTAAAGTGTGAACCCAGGACTACAGATGTTATAGACATATAAGCAACATATTGCCACCCAGTCTAAAAAGGGGTCGAGGGGGGCCTAAAGTGTGAACCCAGGACTACAGATGTTATAGACATATAAACTAAATATTGCCACCAAGTCTAAATAAACGAGGGGAGATGGGCCCTAAAGTGTGAACCCCAGGACTACATATGTTATAGACATATAAACCAAATATTGCCACCAAGTGTAAAAAAAAAGAGAAGAATTTCCCGGTCTCCAATTTTGAGACCAGATGTTTACTGAACCAGAAAACCGTAGGGCGAGATATTGATGAGAGGGGGAAGGAGGTCAGGGCAGGGATCGGAGTAGAGGCTGGGTGGTCAAACAATAGCGGGGAGAAGATGGCCCGGCAGACAGGAGGGAAGGACAGGTCGGTGGACTCCCTCCATAGCCCCGGGTGAAACGCCCAAACGAACACAGACCGTTTTTGTCCTGTTAGAGCTTGGAAAAGGGGGGGGGGTTCTTGTGTCCGCGTGATGCGCTCACGCAATGGCCGCCAATCCCGGTGAAATACGGTGGAATTTAATTGTTTGTAGACGCGGACGTCATTGGTTTTAGAGGTGGTGGTCGGGGTGGGTGGGGTGGGTGGGGGGGGGGCGAGCAGGCGTACGATGTAAGTGCTGCTCGTGTCAAGGTTGGTCTCATGCTCTGTACCGATGTTTGCGACATTCAAAAAAAAAGTGACGATGAGTGGTTTCAGCTTGAATTAACCTATCCACAACTAACCTATCCACCTTTAACCTATCCACAATTAACCTATCCACAATTAACCTATCCACAATTAACCTATCCACAATTAACCTATCCACCATTAACCTATCCACAATTAACCTATCCACAATAACCTATCCGCAATTAACCTATCCACAATTAACCTATCCGCAATTAACCTATCCGCAATTAACCTATCCACATTTAACCTATCCACAGTTAACATATCCACAATTAACCTATCCACAACTAACCCATCCGCAATAAACCTATCTACAATTAACCTACACACAATTACTATCCACGATTAATCTATCCACAATTAACCTATCAACAATTAATCTATCCACAATTAAAATATCCACAATTAACCTATCTACAATTTGACAATGTGTGAGGTATTGTCCACAGCTTGAGGTCTTCTCGGTACTAGACCAATGATGCGTCTCTCTTCTTCGGAACAATACAAAATTGGCGTCATGATGAAATAGGTGAGGATCGCGAGGAAAAAAAATCATACCATGATTGTAGCGATTGGTGTTGGTCTTCTGTCATCTTTGGGCGACTGTCTTTGTCTTTGGCAGTAGTTCGTGGAACTTACCGGCCACCTCTGTCCTTACGGGAGATCATTCGTGTTTGGCGGTAGCGCAAGAAGATGTTTTATTTATTAAAGGAACTGTGTTAAATAAGAAACAAGTTATGAGCGTTGAGATATTGTAATTGTCATGGGTCTAGATTCCATAACAATACACATAATATATGTTTACTTTTTTGGTGGTTGGATATTTTAGGCAATTAGAGTTATTTTTTACAAGCAATTAAAGGCTTAGAGAACACAACATAAGTTCCTAAACTTACAACAACAAAAAAAATTATTTTTTTTAAAACACTATCAAAATACACTCATTATGTTAACATATGACATTTCTTTGTCTTTAACATCAGTTGTATCAGTCTTCATACTAAAGCTAACCACCTGAGTGACCTTTTCATGATCATTTTGGCTTTTACAAAAGTAGCTAGGCCAGAGGTAAAGACTGCGTTCAGTAACAGTCTCCTTTTAAAGGATTCTTTATCTACTTAACCCTTCTTCTTTTCTCTTCAATCCGCCGCCCCTTTGTCACCTCCTTTGCCCCACTCTTCTCCTTACCAACGGCCTTTCGCTCCTTTCAGACATCGTCACGGTTTTTTTCCTGATAAATATACCCATCTCAATACTGTTGTTATTATATCGCGTTAAGGTAATATCTTGTTGTTGTTCACTCACTGAAATCAACATTTTAAAAACAAAATGAAAATGTAAGCTAAACATGACGTCAATATCACTCGAAAAGATCGAGTTCCGAGGGCAGAGTGTGGACAAGGCTTGGGAAGAAAGAGATATTGATCACAGGAGAAGAGACCGGGGAAAAGAGGAGGGAGACAGAGACGTAGCTTTGCGGGACAGGGAGGTGTTAGGGGTGCTCACAAATAAGCGGACAATAAGATCTTCTAGGGTTATCTTACCCTGACGCTGTGAGTTCTGGGAATCGTCTGCCCTTGCCCAATATAGAGATCGGATTTAAATCAAAGCCGAGGAAATGTGTTGAGTTTAAGGCGTAGCAGCGTTAAGGATTGTATTCGATTTTATTTTATTTTATTTCTTTTTAATGGAGAAAGTGTTTAGAAGTAAATGTTATCTGTTGGTCAATGTCTTGTGGCAGAGAGAGGAGAAATTAAGGTGAATAGGAAAGTTAAAAGGCAGAAATGATTAAAAAACGTGTGATTGAAATATAGAATACATCATATAAAGCAAACTAGTTTGGGGACGGAATGATGAGTAGAAGAGGAGAGGAAGTGGTAAGAAAAAATGGGGCGATGAATGGGGGTGAACGAATGAACGTTAAGAAATGGATGGCGCAACACTTTAAATGTAACCATTCAGTTCCAGGCAATGAGTCTAAACCGAATCGGTGTCGTATTGTCGAATAGATTACAGTAATGTGTAATAAGATACCCGTGTGTTACAGCAATGTAATGTTTCTTGTTGGTGGGACAATTAAACACATAAAAAAATGTCATCGTATTTTTAAAAATTCAAATAAGAATGAAAAAAATTCAATGATGCTGTGAAAAATTAATACGCTAAAAGTTCTTAATACACAAAATGTTTATCAAGTTTCAGTTCTACATTTCTTTAATGGAAGCTGAATTTAATCAGCTCAAACTTAATATGAAAAAAACAACTTTGAACAATGATTCTCAATCTTGGATGCAACAAAATGATACATGTTAACCATTGTACCTGTTAGGTTGTTGCATAGAATTACATCAAGCCTAAATCGTGCAGCATTAACTCGTTGTTGTTGTCGATGGTTTGAGCTCCACTACTGCATCAAAAATTTCCATTAGGCTGTTTTAAAAAAATGCATATATTTTCTTTTTAAAAATTGAAATAATTATATTCATTAATCTCAGTAAGAAGAGACGGAGTTAAAAGACTTACACCATCTTTGGAAATTCCACCCCTACTTATCTCCCACACATAGAATAGATTTAGCGAGAAAGAAGAAGAACACATCAGATATATAGATGTAGACTCAGTGTTGTCCTTAAACTTCAAATCTTCACAGATGGACGCTCGCGAGTGAGCGTTATCCCACAAATATTGCCTCTCGGACAAGTGTAACAGTTGCCCCAACACGGGATGCAGTGAAAAGAGAAGAACCCCCTTTTTATGCCACCCCCATAAACCCTTCCCCCCTTGCCCCTTCTTGCTTGTGGGGCATCCGATGCTGCACCGTGCCCCATGACACTGCCTGTATGATTGACAAAGTCTCTATTCCACAAATTTCAAATCATAAGAAATGCGAAAATTATTTTTATTTTCAAATACATTTAAGAGAAAGTTTGGAATTAGAAAATATAATAACTCACTGTTCGAAATTTATTTAACTCATAACGCAGAGTTTTGGGGGGAAAGACTTCAACTGAAGCAACAAAAAAGAAGAAGGAAAAAAATGCAAACCCCAGGCTTTTCGAGAACCAGTGTAAAAAAATTAAAAAAAGAACACCCAATAACAGCGCAGAAGTGCATGTTTATCCTGTGTTTAAATACGACGCTCTTTAGCCGAGCACTCGCTCGAGATTGGATGCATCACTCATGTTCAGGGGAGGAGACCGTCGTCTGGGTCTGCTCCTTCAGCCGTGTGTCTGTCTCTTCCATCGTCTGCAAATTTCAAGTTTAATTGATTCAAAACTCCGACAAATCAAGTTTAGTGGGTTCTCTTGTTTGTCTTTGCCTGGAAAAAAGGGATCTGTCAGGGATCTATGACGTCGTTAATCAGGCCTCAGAGAGGAGTCAATGAAAGGACATTGTATTCCAGCTATGTCAAGGTATTCAATAGTTCATCAATCAACCATCCATGCTGAAATTTAAATTAAACCCTTGTTGGTAAAATTGTTTATGTCTAATCCCTTGATGGTAAAATTGATTATGTCTAATCCCTTGATGGTAAAATTGATTATGTCTAAACCCTTGATGGTAAAATTGTTTATGTCTAATCTCTTGATGGTAAAATTGATTATGTCTAAACCCTTGATGGTAAAATTTATTATGTCTAAACCCTTGATGGTAAAATTGTTTATGTCTAATCCCTTGATGGTAAAATTGATTATGTCTAAACCCTTGATGGTAAAATTGATTATGTCTAAACCCTTGATGGTAAAATTGATTATTTCTAAACCTTTGATGGTAAAATTGATTATGTCTAAACCCTTGATGGTAAAATTGTTTATGTCTAATCCCTTGATGGTAAAATTGATTATGTCTAATCCCTGGTTCATACAAATGTTATTGTCTAATCCCTGGTTGGTACAAAAGTTGATGTGTATTACTTGTTGGTACACATTTTGTTAAAGTTAAAGCACTTTAAAGTTTGTGAATTGGCTGGTAAAATGTTTGAAAGGCGCTCTGAACTAAAATTTAAAAAAGAAATATTTAAAAAATGGTATGCATTGATTTTGATTTCCATCTAAGAAAGCTCCGCATGAGTGAATCCCAGTGATCCGTGTAATCGTCGTGACATGTTCAAATTGATGACGTTAAGTCCTTATCCAGGGAGCGTTCTGCCGGTGACGTCACCTGGTATCCCTCGCGTCTGATGTTAAGAAATGTGTTTGTTCATCCGAGTGTGCCGAGTGAACTGATTGTTCATTCAATCTCTTGATGCAGTAAGGAAATTGGGAGGGTAAGTCAGAAATGGGGAATCAGCAGTCAGGCTTGGGGAGATGGTCAAATGATTTTATAGCGCTCAACAGATTGGGGGGGGGCAGTGGTGTGGACAGCGGATATTGGATCTGGACAGTGCATGGGGACATTGTATATTGACAGTGGATGGGGACATTGTATATTGACAGTGGATGGGGACATTGTATATTGACAGTGGATGTTGACATTATACATTTGACATTGGATGAGGTCATTGTATATTGACAGTGGATGGGGACGATGGATCTGGACGGTGGATGGGGACATTATATATTTGACAGTGGATGGGGACATTATATATTTGACAGTGGATGGGGACATTATATATTTGACAGTGGATGGGGACATTATATATTTGACAGTGGATGGGGACATTATATATTTGACAGTGGATGGGGACATTGTATATTGACAGTGGATGGGGACATTATATATTTGACAGTGAATGGGGACATTTTATATTGACAGTGGATGGGGCAATTTTATTGACAGCGGATGGGTACATTGGACATGGACAGTCGATGGGAACAGTGGATCTGGACAGTGGTTGGGGACATTATATATAGACAGTGGATGTGGACAATGGATCTGCTATTGGATGTGGACATTGGATCAGGACAGTGGATGGGGACATTAGATCTAGACAGTGGATGGGGACCTTAGATCTAGACAGTGGATGGGGACATTACTTCTGGACAGTGGATGGGGACATTAGATCTGGACAGTGGATGGGGACATTAGATCTGGACAGTGGATGGGGACATTATATCTGGAAAGTAGATGGGGACATTAGATCTGGACAGTCGATGGGGACACTAGATCTGGACAGTGGATGGGGACATTAGATCTGGAAAGTGGATGGGGACATTAGATCTGGAAAGTGGATGGGGACATTAGATCTGGACAGTGGATGGGGACATCAGATCTGGACAGTCGATTGGGATATTAGATCTGGACAGTCGATGGGGACACTAGATCTGGACAGTGGATGGGGACAATAGATCTGGACAATCGATGTGGACATTAGATCTGGACAGTGGATTGGGACATTAGATCTGGGCAGTCGATGGGGACATTAGATCTGGACAGTGGATTTGGGACATTAGATCTGGACAGTGGATTTGGACAGTAGACCTGGACAGTCGATGGGGACATTAGATCTGGACAGTCGATGGGGACATTAGATCTGGAGAGTGGATGGGGGCAATGGATCTGGACAGTACGATCTTTTACGCACTCCCTTGTGAAAGTTTCCGAAGTGGATGGACAAGGTGGAAGTCCCTAGGCGTGAGCTCCTTTGAATCGATGTCATCAAAACTGTGGAACAGTGTTTCGAAATTTGTGAAAAAGTGTGAAAACAAAGAAAAATGTAAGAAAAGTTTGAAGACATTTTTATTTGACAGAGTACTTTTAAAAAATCAGAGTGCAACGAGCGAGCTAGAATAGCCTGGACGGCAATAAAGCTATAGAAGAAAGCAGTCATCATTATTAACTAAAAACATCATACTATCAAAATATTTCAACAAATTTAAAATATTTTTATAATATCAAACCAAAAACAAAACAAAATTAGATAAGGAGAAGAATATCCCTATCCAAATTTAATCGCATATAAACAATGAGAACTTGAATAGATCATGTATAAAATTTTATAACACATATGAAACCGATGTAAAGATAGTATCAAATAAACATAAACCATGATGAAGATCATACAAAAGGAACATAAAACCACATACAAACATGTCTACCACGTTCCAACGCCTGTCGTCTGCACAATCCAGGACAGATAACACTCGATGTCCGTTTTTAGCCCCCATAGATCATCTCACTGACCCCTGACCCTTAACCAAAGTACCCTTCCAGTATGGGGCACACGTGCATGTAATTTTCAAGACCATATTACTCGATCGATACTCATCAATCATCCGTCCTGGGTGGTCACCCCTGGATTTTTATTGGCAGTGTAGCTGGGGGCGTTGTTTGATTGCCTACCTTTGTTTTATTGCCAGTGAGCTCCCCTTGTTGACGTACTGTACTAGGTATCTGGAATGTTATCTGCCTCGTCTCTAAAGTGGTATGAGTTCTTCTTGGTGGGGGGGGGGCAAAGGGTGACCGGGGAGGGTGAGGTAGGTTTACACAGTTTTCTTGCATTGCTTCAAATTCATACAAATAAATAAAATATTGTAAGTATTTTTTTAAAAAAATATCGACGGCGGCTAATTTTAATTTACTCATGATTTTGTGTGATTAGATTTTTTTATTCATTGCGATTTCAATGAAGTCTGATTTTCAATAATGACAGGAGCCAATCATGAAGTGTCCTTTGTTGATAGATCTGATTATTATGCAGGACTAAACACAAACCATAGATAAGTGTAGGACGTAATAATCTTCTGTATAGAAGGAGCGTCTGTAAACAGATAAGATAAGACAGCTGATGGGTGACTGAGTTGAGTTCTTTCCCCCTGGACCGACCATGATTTTTTTTTACTGAATCCTAAACTTACGATAAAATGCACCAGGATTCGAACGTACTGACGTCACAAGCTTCTCCCCTTTCACACTGACTTTTTTTTTGAAACTGGTGGTTATTTTACTCAATCTATTGGTTCACTAGAAATTCAATTTGGGTTTATTGAAAATGGCTTTATCAATTTTTTTCTGCCATCTCAGATCGAAATGTATTCTTTTAGTTGTGTTGAACTTTCACTGCACACAATTGATCAATCAAGTAGGCAGTGTCTCTTTCATTGAAAGAAGTAGTCGGAAGGGGCGGCCATATCTCCTTTGTCAAATATATATTCTTTTCTATTTATTTATGAAGGCCAAAAAGGGATTTGAAAAAAAATTCTTTGTTAAAGTCGTAAATTTAAAAATATATATATATTAGAAAGATAACTTCATTTTAATGCTGAAATAGTTTTAAGTTAATTTTTAAAAATTTTTTTTACTTAACAGTTCACACTGAAAAGTAAATACTTATTTGAAATGCATTAAGAATTGTGGACATTTTCATATCAACAATCGTCATTTTCGATCTTAAAATCTACTTTCTTCTAGCCTGCAACTTTGATTGAGCGACTTTCTAAATGATTGTGTGAATGTTTTATTTAGGGAAGATTGGTATAAAAGTTCTTAAATCTATCAAAGTAATTGTTTTAAAATTATAAAACTAGTGTCCATTAATGCTCATAATTACTTGGTAGAAGCAATATGTAAACAATCATTAACAATGTCTTTTATAATTTTTTTAATGATCTCATGCATGTTTCACAGATTGGGAAAAACAATTCAATGATGAATTGTGCTTTGATAATCGGAATTAATTGGAGAGGAACAAATGCATTTTTGGTTGATTTAGAAAGAAACAAATAATTGTAAAATTAAGATTATTAATCACCTACCCTTGCCCCCTACCCCACTCTTCAACTTTAATCAAACTTTACCAACACCCACGCACACGCACACGCACAAACACACAAAACTTGGACCACGGTATTGTCAAGACCTGACGATAAGCGCTTGATTGACCGGAAAGGAGTGTTATGTAGTAAATAAGACTACTTCCAGAAATATGTCTAGACTGGCATTGTATTGTGTTTGGCTGCTCCATAAATCTGAATAGAAAGCTGACAAAATCAGATACCTATCACAAAGGACCGTGAGAATAAATAACGTCAGGTCCCATTTTCGTTATACCTCCTAACCCACCACCCTTCCCCACCTCACCAAAACGAGACCCAGGTCCAATGGGTTTTTTTTTGGTCTTCTCTTGAGTTTGAACCATTGTAATCTCCCTTGTTTGCGGAAGTATTTTGAGTTCATACTGAAGTGTTTCTGCCATCCGTTGGTTTTACTAGTCTGTGTCACGTGTCTGTGCGATCAGCAAGTTTAACCTTTCAGTTCTACCAACTAGTTTAACCTTTCAGTTCTACCAGCTAGTTTAACCTTTCAGTTCTACCAGCTAGTTTAACCTTTCAGTTCTACCAGCTAGTTTAACCTTTCAGTTCTACCGGCTAGTTTAACCTTTCAGTTCTACCAGCTAGTTTAACCTTTCAGTTCTACCAGCTAGTTTAACCTTTCAGTTCTACCAGCTAGTTTAACCTTTCAGTTCTACCAGCTAGTTTAACCTTTCAGTTCTACCAGCTAGTTTAACCTTTCAGTTCTACCAGCTAGTTTAACCTTTCAGTTCTACCAGCTAGTTTAACCTTTCAGTTCTACCAGCTAGTTTAACCTTTCAGTTCTACCAGCTAGTTTAACCTTTCAGTTCTACCAGCTAGTTTAACCTTTCAGTTCTACCAGCTAGTTTAACCTTTCAGTTCTATCAGCTAGTTTAACCTTTCAGTTCTACCAGCTAGTTTAACCTTTCAGTTCTACCAGCTAGTGTCAAAACAGCTGTTACCAGGCAATGTCACCAATAATTGTCACTGATAACTGAGATTTCAACACCGATTGTCAGGTACTATAGATCATGACACAGGTGTGTCAACAGAAACAGTTGTTAATCAGTTACACCGGTCAGTTGAACACCTGTCAAAGACGCAGGTCTTTTTCGAATATCAGTGTGAGAAATGAGTGCAACCAGCCACTGCCAGACACACCAACAGCCACTGCCAGACACACCAAAAGTCACTGCCAGACACACAAACAGTCACTTCCAGACACACCAACAGTCACTGCCAGACACACCAACAGTCACTGCCAGACACACAAACAGTCACTGCCAGACACACCAACAGTCACTGCCAGACACACCAACAGTCACTGCCAGACACACCAACAGTCACTATCTCCACGGTTAGGTCACAAGGTCACAGCTGGATTTTTCGATGGCATCTTGTTCCAAGATATAAGTCTCCGGGAACGTTTTCATCATACATGTAATAGATAATTTTTAATTTTTCATCCTTGAGTCCATCTTTGCTCCACAACATGACAACAAGCATATTTACATGTGTAATAGTATCAGTGAGAGACCGTGCGTGAGTTACTCTTATCTGCTGATTAAGCCATTTACTTTGATCGCACCTCAAGTATATTAAAGAAATATAGTTTATAGTTTCTGAGAATAAAAAATTCTTTTTAAGCCCATTACATTCACCAGTGCAATTCTGATCCCTAAAGTATTTACTCCCCCTAATTACAACCCCCAACCTTACCTTACCCAACCCCTGCAATCAGCCGTGAAGAGCGCTTAACCATTAACAAGCAGTCAACAATACAACGAGTGAGCCATCTTAACAGAACAAACCGCTCACATGTGGATCTCTACGGCTCCGTCTTTCGTGCCTTGCTTAACTCTTGTATTTAACAAGACGGGGCCGGGTCCCCATCTCTCGCTATCATCCCCGAGACTTGACGAGAGTTGTCATTAACTTGCACGATCATTCATAATTGACTATCTGCCGGACTTTTCGAAGGCGGGGCCACGGACAATTTTCGACTAAACTTTTGCACGCAATCTCCAGTGCTTTGGGAATAGGGGATTAATCTTAATGGGGAACGGGGCCCAATCTTACTAAGATTGGAGAGTAATATAACTTGAGGGGATGGGGTTCGGGACAGTGCGCCAAGGGCACTGTCTGGGCTTGAGTTGGGCGTGGAAGCATTACCCAGAGTGGTTCTCAATATACGTAAACTTCTGGTACATGTTTGGTAACGACAAATTGGAGACGCAGAGAGCTTCACAATCTTGCCTCTTTGAGTATGTATATGCCATTGCGTTGTGCCCCGATGGATCTTTGCCTCACATTCAAAGCCTTATTGTCTACTTTAACACCTCTTAGTCTTTCCTCAAAAGTCTGCCCCTCGTCTTGAATAGTGGTCCCATTCTGATCATATCACTTTACAATCGTATGTTTCTTTCGGACCTTGCCCCGATCTGCGAGTTCTCGGTGGACTTGTTGCAGGCTTGCATGACACATTAAAAGTGCAGTTGCACTTAATTCATGACATTACGGCCGCACGTTCCAGCCAGCGGTTCTGTGAAGACATAATTACAGATCAGATCTGGCGGCATGCGATGGTCAAGGTGTCCCAGAGTGCAAGGCAGCGACCAGGAACACGATTGTTAACCTCAGCATGAAGGACACCGTCCAGATTTTATTGTATTGATTCATTTTTATCGCGAAATCTTGGCAATTTAAATAATTAGGCTACACTAAATATCAGGGGCCAATTAAGCGTAACCCTGGCTTTTCCGTTTTTAAAAAAGAACAAAGGTAACGATGTTTTGTTTTTATGTCTTAAGCTGCTGCCCGAGAAACGAGCATTTAAAACTTTTGTGAAAAGATATAGTTCAGAAATACTTTCACGGACAATTCTTCACAATGTAGTTAACACGATATGAAAATAGAAAACATTAGGGTTGGAATGATCCTCGGAAGTTTCATAATTGAAGTGAAAGAGAAACTCTCTCATTAATCACACTGCCGGTTCCCTAATCTCTTGTTGACGTCACACGGGTCATCTTTTCTTCTAAAGCCTGTGAGTCACATATCAGAGGACAAGAGCTCTGGCGCGATGACGACAGTCTTGTAAGGTCATTTTCACTACTCTTTACTGGACCACTAATGGCGGAGAATAACAGATGATAAAAATAAACAGTCGATATTGAGAAATAAAGTTGATTTCATAAGTGTGCGTGTAGAAACTTTGAGCAACACCAGAGTGTTGTTGGCGTAGTAGCGTATACGTCCAAACATCGTGTAGTTGTTCTTTAAATCTCAGAACTAACTGTGGGGAGACCAGATCACACACCATTCACTAGGAAAGATGCTTTGGGTTTATACCACACCCTGCCTGCCATAAGGAAAAAAGTAAAGAAGTAGAGCAACAACATCGACCACAAGCGCATACAGATTTATGTGGATAATGAACACGGTAAAATCATAATGATTACAGAACTTGCTGTGGGCTAAGAAGTTCGTTATCGGTTAAAGAATCCTTCTCGGAACCTTTGCGTTAAACGTTTGCCAGGTATGCACTACGCATGCCCAGCCCGGCAGATTTTCCTGGCCAAACTTCACATAGGTAGGCTAAATGACCTTAAGTGACCTTATGACGCAGTGAGATAATATTCTGTCTGCTGCACGCTCTCATGCCCAAATCCCAAAATGACATTAGCGAAATAGGCAAAAAGTTAATACAGGAGCTGCTTGTTCCTGTACCTAGTGACTGGAACAAGCTTCCGCTGAGATCTGTTGTAAATTTTGCCTCCGTTTCCCCACCACAAGCTACTAATAACTCGATGAGCCGCCCTACAAAATTTTCATCTTCAAGGTTGAATGTACACAAAGTCATCGGACAAAGCAGCAGCTATGACCAGAGTATTGATTGCGGGACCTTTATAAGTAGTAGAAAAAAAAAGATTCAGAAAAAAGAATAACAGTGTGTATTTGTGTGTGTGTGTGTGAAAGAGAGAGAGATAGTGTGTGTGAGTGAGTGTTTGTGTTGGTATGACGGAGGAGAGAGCGATGATTACGTATTTTTATTAACGTATCTCCCATTAACTCGCTGACATTTCCTGACACAAATCCCTGCACATTTCATCTCAGAAATTATAAGATCGCCCGATGATCAATTGAGTCCTTGGAACTATGCACACGGCTCGGCTGGTCAATACTTTGTTCAAGATATTAGCGTGGATTACTATTTTCACGGTGTATGTGGGGTAAACAAATTGTAAAGAATCCTATCATAGTTTTACAAGGTCTCACTCTCAGTGTCTAATCAGATGGTTTGCTCCACGTCCCACAAGCCAGTAAATCAGTCAATGAAAGAAACAGATATTACTGTTTTTATTTTCAATATAGGAAACAATTTCTTTACATATAAGTTGAATGAATGTCTGGATTCTATATCCGTGTGAAGCTTTTAAGTGGATACACCTTTAAAAACATTGAAACTAATCCTGGCTCCGTCGCGGTTTTTTGTATTCAAAACGTGGCTTTAGTTCTACTTTCTAGTACCGAGCAATGTCCATTTAATCACACTTATCCCCGAGGTAATGTCATGGAAACACTAACAAAACATCACACAGGGGCGGTTGAACTTACTGCGTGGTAAAGGGGCTGTGGAAAATGCTCTTTTCCACGGGCAAATTAAAAAAAAATTAGTTGTGGGACATTTTCTGCCGTTGCGGAGACATTACGGTAAAGGGTGGCAGCACAAAAGTTCGCCCATTGTAAGCGTAACATAGGCTGAAAACTTCAATGAGTTTAGTAAAATATTAACCTCTATTTAGACAAGCCACACATGAAAAATGCACAAAGAAAATCACCATAAATAATGAGGGGTTGAGCTCCCCTAAACTTTCTAGCACATTCATTAGTTTATAACAGAAAGGGTGGGGTAGCAATGCCAGTGTTGTAAACTACCTCTTCGGGTTACCGAGATTTTCTCAAAAGTTGATAGAAACCTACGATCCAATAATCAGATACGAAATCTCGTCCTCTTAAATGAAAAAGTACTCACGCTATCGTGTTCAGACACACACATATACAGAGACACACACATACAGGTAAGGTTACCAAAAAGTGTGTTTTTTTCCCAACTCATGAATGTGTAAAATGTCAGGACCTTTCAAAATCTTGATTTCGATTTTATTTTTATTTTTTTTTATTTTATTTTTTTGCATGATTAGAGTACTTCTCCATATACTCCGTATATATTTTTAAAAATAATATAATTAAACACATGATTTTTTATTAAATCATAAGATTTTATTTTTGAAGTAGCAACATCGACATGCAGACAGCAGTAATATTTCTATAAATTTCAAGACCCAATGTATTGATGTCATAATACACAAGAGAATTAGTTTGACTCTCCAATTACTTCAAAGGAGCGCAAATAGTGAGGCACGCAGATACGAGATCTGATCTCAAGAGTTCTACCCACGGAGGAATTGTCATAACAAGACAGTGTTGTCTTAAAGCTTCAACGATGAATATAAAAATAAGAAATTACAATTGTAAAACTTTATTCTCAGTTTCAAATGAAATGTTTCTTTAAAATCATCTTTCATCTCGTTATCTCTCCCCCAGATGGCGCGTGTGCTGGAGTCACGTGGTCTGGCCTCACTGTTTGACGCCGAGAACGTCACCGTGTATCTCCCGACAAGTGACGGTTTTTTCCTGTTCGACTCCACCTACTTTGGGATCGGAGAAAATGACGTAGACAAGTGGGGGGAGCTTTTGACCTACGGATCACGTGAGTTTTCGAAATTTCTGAAATTTTAAAGTCTTTGTTTGTGTGTGCGTGCGTGTGTAAGACGGGACACCCTTTTTGTTTTTTGTGGGATTGGATTTTAGCTGAAACGTTTAATAGTTGACCTCGACCCCCGTGCTAGATGTAAAGATCGAGTCCTAAGCTCAGGAAATGTTGTGTGGCACTGTCCAGCAAATGGAGCATGTTGCCCAGGTGTTTGCAAAATCTCTAAGTGAGTAATCTTAAGTTTTCAAGAATTTGAAATGTTATTAGCAGTGCGTAACACTCTTTGCCTAGATAAGATTACGTCATCAAAAATGAGTCATATATAAAACAAAATCCATCATCATTATTTGAACTTGAAACACACATGGTTTTCAAAGCACAGGTTGCAATGATTTATCACCCCACACTTGATACAAAACTATCCACCATATTTAATTATATATACACGCTGTTTTTTTTAAAATAATAAGAGAAGAGAAAGAGTGCCAATCATCCCAAGGTAACATAGATCTGTCATAATACTAGAACATAAACCCGTCATTATACTAGAACATAAACCCGTCATTATACTAGATCATAAACCCGTCATAATACTAGAACATAAACCCGTCATAATACTAGAACATAAACTCGTCATAATACTAGAACATAAACCCGTCATTATACTAGAACATAAACCCGTCATAATACTAGAACATAAACTCGTCATAATACTAGAAAATAAACCCGTCATTATACTAGATCATAAACCCATCATAATACTAGAACATAAACCCGTCATAATACTAGAACATAAACTCGTCATATTACTAGAACATAAACCCGTCATAATACTAGAACATAAACCCGTCATAATACTAGAACATAAATTCACTGACCTAAATGAAATAATAGTGAACCATTCCTAAAAAAATATGACGCGGCTATCCTAAGGTAAAATAAAACCACTATTCCCGGGAACATAAAGCCACCATCCTAACATAAAGCCGTCAGGCTATTGGAACATGGATTCCACCTTTTCGTTTTGGATCACGTGAGCAGTGCTCTTGATTAAATTTATTCCTTGGCTTAAAACAAACATATCAATCCATTCCTATGGCGCTACAGCCAATGTACAGCTTTGGCCTGCCTCACCAATTCCTCCCACTGAGACCTAACCAATTTTTTTTCTAGGCTTTGATTCCCTATTCTTGTAGATCTTTTTTCCCACATCATCCATCCATCTAAGTCTAGGTCTGCCCACCAAAGCTTGCCCTTGTTTAAAAAGTTCTGTTACTGTCGTGTTATCCTGATATAGACTATACAATGCATGGCTTGTTCGTATTCTCCATCCGAATTCATACTCCGTTGGTCAAAAAAAATTTCTCACAACTTTTCTCTTCAAACAAGTGATAGTTATTTGTCGTTGTTGTCAATTGAGCATAGCTGATAAACAAATTTCAGTGTTGAAATTCGCGTTGCAAAAATCTTGTGTGCAAAGATGACAGAAATATCAATTTGAATTGCAAAAATCATCTTGATGTTATGAATGATCTGCCTTCAAATCGATTATTTTTAGCTTAACCGAACGTTAACAGATCATTGCCAAAGAAAGACATGGAACCCCGGGAACACAATCGCAAGCATTTAAAGTTTACGGTCCAAATTTACTTTAAAGTTAAAGCCAATTGTTTGCAGTCTCTAATAAGCATTATCCTTCAGATTTTAAAAAGACAAAAATATATAAAAGGAAATGTTATTATCTAGTTCCACAAGAACTTAATATGCTTTTATGTTTCGGTTAACTTCTCCTGAGTACAAAGCACCCCTCCCCAAACAAACACACACACATACACACACGCATTAACACACCTTAGGTTTATAACGTTTTTAAAAAAATGAAAACTAAGTAAATAGAAGAAATAAAACACGTTATCTTGAAAAAAAGGGGGGGAAAAAAACACCCAAACTCTACCAGCTTAATATTTTACTCGTCCCCTATTAGTACGCGCCGCTGGATGTAGGTTTGATCTCGACCCTGGATTTATGGCGCGATTAACGCTTTGTTTTCATACAAAATTCATTGCCATCGCGGCCGCGCTGTTTTGTTGTTAACGCCGAAGTTCTTGTGAAACACAAACTACTACCAACAAAGTGGCGGGTACAAATTGATGGTCACGTTTCAAATTTACGACTTCATCGTATCAACGTTGTCCTTGCATCGTATTAACGTTGTCCTTGCATCGTATCATCGTTGTCCTTGCATCGTATCAACGTTGTCCTTGCATCGTATCAACGTTGTCCTTGCATCGTATCAACGTTGTCCTTGCATCGTATCAACGTTGTCCTTGCATCGTATCAACGTCGTCCTTGCATCGTATCAACGTCGTCCTTGCATCGTATCAACGTCGTCCTTGCATCGTATCAACGTCGTCCTTGCATCGTATGAACGTTGTCCTTGCATCGTATCAACGTTGTCCTTGCCTCGTATCAACGTTGTCCTTGCATCGTATCAACGTTGTCCTTGCATCGTATCAACGTTGTCCTTGCATCGTATCAACGTTGTCCTTGCATCGTATTAACGTCGTCCTTGCATCGTATCAACGTTGTCCTTGCATCGTATCAGCGTTGTCCTTGCATCGTATCAACGTTGTCCTTGCATCGTATCAACGTTGTCCTTGCATCGTATCAGCGTTGTCCCTGCCATTTTAACGGTGCGGCTTATCTTGGTTCTGTGATAAATTATGTCCACAGTAGACAAAGCGATTCTAACTTTAAAAATGTCAAGTACATCACACTTGCTCGAATACACAAACGCAAGATACATTTGCTCTGATGTTAATCCATTAAGGTTAAATAAATATATCATTTATACAAATGAACTGAAAGTGTGGGTGGGGGGGGTATTAAAAAAATTAAATTGTATTTTAATTTGCTTTGTAACTATCGCAAAGAGTTCTGTTGTGTGATAATATTTGTTACATATGCAACGGACTGAGCGCAGTATAAATTACATATAAAATATGGGGGAGGGGGATGCTCAGTTAAATGGACGCAATATTTATCGACTCTGAATATAAACTCAAAAGGTTAAATGAATAATTCAAAATTGATAATTATCCTCAAAAAAAATAAATAAATAAATAATCATGTCTTTATTATTCGTGACATAGGGCAAGCACCCTATCGACAAAACAGTTAAAACATGTTTGTTTGTTGTTGTGTTAAAGATTCTTTAATCTTACATTTTAACATGTGACATTTGCAATTGTAACATTAGGCTAGTTAAATTTGTTTTAAATATAACTATTTCAGCAACAAAAATCACAAGAAATGGATCGGTCTTTTCTTCTTCTCGTTGATTCATTCTCTCTCTATCTCAGATACTTTCACACATTCGTCTTAATATACTCTCAAATAAAAGCGTTTCTTTTCGCCCAAAATTGACTTTCTCTTAAAATTATAGATTTTTGAAAATCTCAAATGTCGGATTTTACCGACACTGTCCCGTTACAGTTGGACTTATCTGGTCTTTAAATAGAGCCCAGCTGCAGCTGAATCTGACGTCATGCTCTGAAGCGGGAAAGCCAAACTTGCAACATCCACTTAACGCGGATTTCATTTCAAAAATAAAACTGAAGACCCTGGTGCTAAAAGTACTTAAGTCACATTACCTTGTTTAAATTTAATCAGTGAACATTAAATATATGTTTAGACCAATCTACTGTATAAAGTTGAAAACAATACAACGTAATTAGACCAATCTACTGTATAAAGTTGAAAACAATACAACGTAATTAGACCAATCTACTGTATAAAGTTGAAAACAATACAACGTAATTAGACCAATCTACTGTATAAAGTTGAAAACAATACAACGTAATTAGACCAATCTACTGTATAAAGTTGAAAACAATACAACGTAATTAGATCAATCTACTGTATAAAGTTGAAAACAATACAACGTAATTAGACCAATCTACTGTATAAAGTTGAAAACAATACAACGTAATTAGACCAATCTACTGTATAAAGTTGAAAACAATACAACGTAATTAGACCAATCTACTGTATAAAGTTGAAAACAATACAACGTAATTAGACCAATCTACTGTATAAAGTTGAAAACAATACAACGTAATTAGACCAATCTACTGTATAAAGTTGAAAACAATACAACGTAATTAGACCAATCTACTGTATAAAGTTGAAAACAATACAACGTAATTAGACCAATCTACTGTATAAAGTTGAAAACAATACAACGTAATTAGACCAATCTACTGTATAAAGTTGAAAACAATACAACGTAATTAGACCAATCTACTGTATAAAGTTGAAAACAATACAACGTAATTAGACCAATCTACTGTATAAAGTTGAAAACAATACAACGTAATTAGACCAATCTACTGTATAAAGTTGAAAACAATACAACGTAATTAGACCCAATCTACTGTATAAAGTTGAAAACAATACAACGTAATTAGACCAATCTACTGTATAAAGTTGAAAACAATACAACGTAATTAGACCAATCTACTGTATAAAGTTGAAAACAATACAACGTAATTAGGTCGAATTTTTTTAACAGCCTAAAAATTAAAATGCTTTAATCCAGGAGACAAAAAAAATAATTAAAACTTCATTATCTCAAAATGTATTATTCGTGACTTAAGTACTTTTACTCTTCAATTTGAAATTTAGTCAACGCATGTATTACGTATTCCGAAATGATTGGTTTAACTGTTTCGGCCAATGATAAAAGTAATTTTATTATATTAGAAAAATGTAGCAGACTAATACCAACTAAAATTGTATCTGTTTTTACATCCATCCCTGTGGTGCTACAGCCCATGCAGTGCTTAGGCCTGCCTCGCCCCTTCCTTCCAAACAGACCCAACCAATGCCTTTCTGCTCCAACATTGGATGTACAATTGCTGTAGATCTTTCTCTACATTGCCTATCCATCAAAACCTACGTCTGCCCTTGTGCCGATTTTTTTACTTAAGGACTTTGGGCTTCACTACTCTGTCATTTGTCATTCTTCCTAATTGTTTGTCGTTCCCAGCGTAACCTACCAGCGCACCTACCCAGCGTAACCTGCCCAGCGTGGATTTCCCTTATTTTATTTCTGCTCGTATTGTAGGATTCTGGTAAAGTCTGCACATTTTATGGTTGCTTCGTATTCTCCATCCATGATTATCCTTCCTTGGTCCATATATTGTCAAGAGAACTTTGCTCTCTCATGTATTTAACAAGTTTTCTTAACTTTTTTGGGGTCCAAGTCCTAGTTTCACTTGCATATGTTACAATTCTTATTATTGCAGTTTTATAAAGTGCTTTATTTGTTATTCTTGGAATGTCTTTACTTTTGAGTATTTATTTTATCACTGAATATCTGTTCTTTAGATCCCTTAAGCCTTAAGTGTGTTGTTTCATGAATTGTTATAATGATTTGGCGAAGGCCTCTGCATTCAAACCTGGACATTGACTCCCGTATACTTTATCGCACTGACACAATTTAAACTACCGTGACTCAAGTGACGCTACTGCTGCAAAAGTTTCATCATCCGCATATGATGCACCCTTGAATTTTAAGCCAAAATGAATAGCCTAAAATCGACACCAAAAAACAACGAAAATTTCGGCATAAAGCTTTCCTCAGCGAACAAACGTAAACAAAAAGAAGTATGGAACATAAATTAACACGTATCTGCAGCGTGTAGTCCAAGAACATATCATCCAGAAAGTCCACCCCCAGCCTCCCCCCCTCCCCAACCTCGGTTGATCACCTTGGATTATCCAGACGGGTGAACACGGATTCGACTTTCTACCTAGGGATCCAGTTTTATCCTTCTAAGTAAACAAAAAAATATTTCAGGCCTTGTGACATGGTCATGTGAAGTCTACAACATCGTCCCTTTGTGAGGATGGGTGCCACAAAACGACTAGGTGGCTAGTCATAAGAATAGACCGTATGCTGCCACGAGTGGCATCCGCACTCGGCTGGCGTACCGATGGTCACGGGTTCGAATCTCCGTGAAGGCAGGGATTTTTTCCCTGGGCCAAGGGTGCCCCTGAGTCCACATAGCTCCGAATAGGCACCTAACACCAGTTAGTGGAAACAAAGGCGGGCGGGTAATGCGTGGAACCCTTGTAACACATATTCAAAATATTTTACGGGAAACAACTTTTGTGCCTGTTTCACACCAACACAAGAACCTCTGCTGTACAGAGAATGTAAGAACCTTTTATCCCTTAAACGCTCACTGCCCCCCTTCCCCATCTCTAACTCATCACTCAAGGTTACCACCTTAATTTAAACATCTGAACATTCTGTCAGCAGCAAAGTGTTTTCCTGCTTCCAGCGTGTGACAAATTAAGACGTGTTTGCTGTTAAATTGTCACAAATAAAACACACAAAAAACCAACAAAACAACTCTGGCATGGCCTTGTGGGATGGAACTGACCGGTGAGTGGTGAGGGGTGGAGGGAGGATATTAAGTTTATAGAAGGAAAGATCGGGGGGGCGGGATGTGGTTAATGGATGAATTGAAAACATTTTCAACAAATGTTAACACAATAAAAGTTGTAACAGAAAGTAAACAATGTTTAAAGTGATTTTAAGAAAATAAAACACTAATAATAAACACTCTCTAATAATAAACACTCTCTAATAATAAACACATTCTAAAAATAAACACTCTCTAATAATTTCTTGTCAAGCACGCTGACAGACTGATGTCAGTTATTACACTAATTGTGTTCTTGGCTCTATTCTTTATCACGAAAAAATAACAACATGTTTAAATTTAATAAATGTGGCTTTTTATTTGCTAATTTAAAATATTTTCAATTCAGAAACTTATCATTTATTTATGACTTTTAAAAATAATTGTTTCAATGCTGTCTCTATGGTTTGATCATTTGTTGAATGTGATTTTTCATAATACTATCTGGCTCTTTGATACAAATCTTGCTCTTTCATAAAAATCTGGCTCTTTTATCAAAATCTGGCTCTTTGATAAATATCTGGGTCTTTGATAAATATCTGGGTCTTTGATAAATATCTGGGTCTTTGATAAATATCTGAGTCATTGATAAAAATCTGCTCTTTGATAAATATCTGGATCTTTGATAAATATCTGGGTTTTTTATAAATATCTGGGTCTTTGATAAATATCTGGGTCTTTACTAAAATCTGTTTCTTTGATAAATATCTGGGTCTTTGATAAATATCTGGGTCTTTGATAAAAATCTGGCTCTTTGATAAATATCTGGATCTTTGATAAATATCTGGGTCTTTGATAAAAATCTGGGTCTTTGATAAAAATCTGGATCTTGGACAAAAATCTGGGTCTTTGATAAATATCTGGGTCTTTGATAAAAATCTGGGACTTTAAACGGATGTTCTGCACCATACTTTAGAAGTACTCATTGTTTTTTTTTAAATGTTTATTTCCACACCGATTTAACTAAAGATTAATTCTTAAAATTTCGAAAGAAATATACCTCATGAGTGAAATGAATCAAAACTCTAATCAATTGTTCACCGTTTATCAAGAGTTTAACAAGAACTTATTTCACGTACACTGTTGACTTTTCACCTGATGGCTTTGAAGTTCCCACGCCCACTACCTGACAACGTGACTTGATTGAGCGCCTGTCCGGAGCTTTACCACCGCCAACACTTGACCGTGTCCAAGTAACAAAAAAAATGTCGCTTTCATCGTCACCGAATCCACTGGTACATGACCATCCTCCGTGATCCTTGTGTAAATTTGTGCATACTGTGGTCTTGTAACTATACCCCGTGGTCGTCTTGTAACTATACCCCGTGGTGGTCTTGTAACTATACCCCGTGGTGTTCTTGTAACTATACCCAGTGGTGGTCCTGTAACTGTACCCAGTGGTGGTCCTGTAACTATACCCCGTGGTGGTCTTGTAACGAAACCCCGTGGTGGTCCTGTAACTATACCCAGTGGTGGTCCTGTAATTATACCAAGTGGTGGTCCTGTAACTATACCCAGTGGTGGTCCTGTAACTATACCCAGTGGTGGTACTGTAACTATACCCTGTGGTGGTCCTGTAATTATACCCAGTGGTGGTCCTGTAACTATACCCAGTGGTGGTCCTGTAACTATACCCAGTGGTGGTCCTGTAACTATACCCGGTGGTGGTCTTGTAACGAAACCCCGTGGTGGTCTTGAAACTATACCCCGTGGTAGTCCTGTAGCTCTACCTAGTGGTGGTCTTGTAACTATACCCAGTGGGTGTCCTGTAACTATACCCTGTGGTGATCCTGTAATTATACCCAGTGGTGGTCCTGTAACTATACCCAGTGGGTGACCTATAACTATACCCCATGGTCGTCCTGTAGCTATACCCAGTTGTGGTCATCACTATCCATGTTAAACAATCCAATGAGATGATGTTCTTCTGACAATGGCAGCCTGGAGCCATGATTACTGTAATCCAACAACACAACATTTAGTGTACTCATGATAATTTAAGTCCCAACAATGGAAAGAGCATGTTTGCTCCGCAAGCCGATAGTCTTAACATGGTCATAAAATGTTCAATGTGTCGTTTTATGGAATAGATCTGTCATTCGTTTGTTGTTGTTGTTTTTTTTTCTTTTTCAAACAAATAATGTTGGAAAAGCCTTAAATATTATTGATGGGCTTGAACAATGTATAACGATGCTATTGAAAATTGATTACAGATTAAACTGATTCAGACTAAATTACAAACTGAAGAAATAGTAAATACATTTACACTTTTTTTGCACATTTCAAGCAGTTTCACACAAAAAATCTTTTAAATGTGCATGTTTATGTGTTTTCATTTCTTTATTGTATCTAGTTTTTCATATTATTTTGTTTTTGTTCTGAATATTATTGTTATGTTCGTTGGTTAGTTTAATTAAATGTATTAGTATTTTTAGGGCTGCGGAAATGAACGATTAATTTCTAGATTAATTTTTAAAAAATTTTAACGATTACATTTATTTTTTAACGATTAATCGACCCATCACTTTCAAATTATTGGAAGTCAAAAAGTAAAAAAAAATATTAATATAAAATTGCGGCCGATAAATAATAAATTTCCTGACGATTACACGAACATTTTGGTTTTAAACTATTGACTGACGGAAATATTCAAAATGTTGATAAAGTTTGCCTACCATGATTCTAACACTTCGCCTACTGATCAAAGCAAATGACACGCGTATTAAGCTAATGGCAGTAATGTAGTCTGACTTAGAGACATAAGTTGACCACATCCCTTCTGATGAATTACTACGTTACAAAATGGAGATGAAAGTTCCTGAATCCATTAACCCTCTACAATTTTTTAAACTTAATGAGCACCGATATCTGATAATGTCATTCCTTGCCAAGACCGTTTTGTGCATACCAGTTACCTCAGTTCCAAGTGAATGATTGTTCAGCTCGGCTGGTTATATTGTCAATTAGACCCGCTCATCACTTGAACCAAATAATGTCAACACACTTGTCTTTTTTGCGTAGTTGGTTAAAAAAAGATGCATAAATGTTATTTAGATTTTTAAACAAGAACGTTTAATAAGTGTTAGTTATGACATCATATATTTTAATTTTTGGCTTGAATCGAAATTAACGATTAATTAATCGTTAATTTTTTTAAAAATTAAATTAATCGTTAACAGCCCTAGTATTTTTTTATTATTTGTTAGATAATATAAATATGTACTAGGGAAAGGACGGAAGAGAGAGACATAGTCAGACAGGGAATGGAGGCAAAAAACTTGAGATATATAAAAGATTGATTGAAAAAGAAAAGGAATAATTTCAAACCAAAAATGTGGGCTGGGAGTGAGAGATAAAGAGAAACTAAGAGGACAAAAGACGACTTTTACTGTAATATTTATTAAAAACAATAACACCTCCCCATGTTCCAGAAAGTTTCATGAAAAAATAAAAACAACAGAAAGTACATGGCCACTCCGCTAAGCACATTACCGCTCCTATTATCATCATGGTTACACATTACCGCCGCTTTTGTAATTGTTACACGCAACAAATATTGACCCAACAAAACCTCTGACGCCTCGGGCGAGAAAATCTTTAGACAAAATATTGGCAGCCATGTTTTTATTTCCTCCATTGGGTTGCCGTCCCCTGAAAGCGCCAGGCAACACTCTTTAACCTATCATTACTTTTTCCATCGGAGATTCCATGGCCTTGACCTCAGAGATTTGACAACACTTTTGCGATTTTTCTGAATTGAGATTACGTGTAAGGTTGTAATGACAAATCGCTCCACGGTGAATAAGCGGCCATTTATTGCCCAGCAGCTTTGATTAATGATTGAATGTTGAATGAAGCCGTGAGCGAGACTTTACGTTGTTGGATGGGCATGGGCGCAGAGTAGCTGCTGTTGTTGATGTTCATCCGAGTGCTGTTCAATGCGCTGTTAATTTGTCAGTCGTTATTTTCAAATACATCAATCATAAGGCATCGTTAAAATAGTGAACATAATAAAAATATTTTAAAAAGTATCTCTTGTTTTTTTTGGACATTTTGTTCAAAAAAAAATTCGTGTCGGTGGTTGGGCTAAAGGGGTTTTTATGGAATGGGGTGGGGGTGCAGGGGATGGGGTGATGGGTCAAGTAAGATTGACATGAACTTGTTTAATTATTTTACATTAATAAACCTGGCAACAGAAAACAATAAAATCAACTCAAATTCTAAGAACAGTTAAGTCAATCTCAAACACTAAACTGTTCACATAAGACAATAGTATACGTGAAATCTACAGTCTAACAAAAAAGCTCTTACTTTCTGAAACAATTACTAAAAATAAGCTTTTTTTTTAATCCCTTATATTAACTTCGCGGCCGTCTCATCATCTCATCATCTCATGGGCTGGGCGGGCGGAAAAAGAAAAGCCAAAAATGACTTACTTCCCGTGATTCGATCAAGCTGAAATTTAACACACTGACCCGTCTGACTTAACAATGCATCGTATCAAAATTTCAGAACGATCGAACGTACCGTAATTAAATTAATGCATTTTTAGTTTATCCTTATATGAGGTATGTAATTCAAATTCACGGTTTGTTATTGTTTTTTTGGCACGTGAAAGTTTGAGCTGACGCATTGAGGCGACCCAACGAAGCGACGGGGTGCTTTTGTTTACATTTTACGTGTCACGCTGATCTCGGTCAAGCGAATCGGTGACCAGACTTTTCCCCTCTCCCCCTCCCACCCCACCCCTCCCCCCCTCTAGGGTTATTAAGCAAACTTGAGTTAAGACAGATTCAGTCTGTAAATGTTTGAAAATAATCAATACTGTTAGTTATGTCTCATATATAAGGGATTTATAGTCAAAAACTTTGTTTTTACGGGTTTGTTTTATTTACTCTCACCCCCATCCCATACCAACACCAGGTCAATGATCCCCCATTCCACAACAAGGCCCATGATTCCCCCCCTCCCCACACACACACACTTTTTCCAACACCAGGCCCGTGATTGCTCTATCTACCAACAATAGTATTCCTAGTTATTTAATAGCTGTCGTTGGTTTGTGTTTATTCACTGGACGTGTCTAAAGCAATCAACATCCAACGATGTTGGGTGGCTTAGCTTGGATATTCCCTCATTTTATTGTAAAGAGCGTCTCTAAGAATATTACTGTACTCATTTTTCATGATATTCGGCTGGTTTCGAAGAGTGATGCTCATATGTCATAATTTAATTCTACCCTTTTTTGGGGTCTATTTTTTCCTCAGAGAATGGCAAAGTCACCTTGTCGATGCTACCTTCCAAGGGTCGAGTGACGTCACGACTACACCCCGCACTGTCCCTTTACGTCAACCGTTTCTCTACCTCAGACGGACTGGTCAGTCACGTTTTTTTAAGACTTCTCTTTAGCATTAGTTTAAATCTCATATTATAATTCGGCTTTCGTATTTTAGTATCAAGTCTAACACTAAACAAATAACCTCCTAATAAATATAAACGGAAAATGGAAAGTGCATTTAAAATTTGTTATTAATTAAAGATGCAGCAAAAGCGATTTGTAAAAGTTTTTTTATTATGTAGAGCAGTGCTTCTCAAACATTTAGTATGCTGGACCGGCAGAAATTTTACCATTGCTCCAGGGACAGGGGCACGATTTTATCTGTACTAGCGTGGTAGCGAAATGTACTTTATTTTATTTTATTTGTTTCATTTTAGTGCTTTATTGCCGAAAGACTGACTTATTCTATAGGGTTAAGATTAATTGTTGCAAATGAAGGATGCGAATTAAATTTTTCTGTCCTTTATTGATAATTTCTGCGGACCGGCGGTGGATGGCCCAAGGACCAGCACCGGTCCACCAACCACCACTTGAGTAGCACTGATGTAGAGATTTGGTTTCCTACCAGTAGGGGATCAATGTGTGTGAAGCAGGAACAGAAATCAACCAATGGATGCTGAAATAACAAAATTAAAAATTACGCTATAAAATTCGATCTTTATGATTTTCAGTAGGTAGTATTTGCGCGCTCTTAAAATGCAGTTTAAGACCGTTAACTTAATGTTCTGTCATTTATACCGTAAAAAAAAACAACATAAAAATGTTTGTAAACATGACAAATCTGTAATTTTACCGTTTATCAATTTGTTTCTTGTTTGGTTTAAACTTGATTATTGATATAATATATTTTTTAATATAATTTTTGTAAAGATTAGATTGATTATGGATTAACAAAGATATAGATATATAGTGGGGCGGACAAAAATATTAGTTAAAAACGTTTGTCCGTAAGATTTTCGAAAAGATAGTCAATAAATTTAATTTTAAGAAGACCATGGTCCTTATAATGTTAATGTTATATCTATATAAACTAAGTACAGTATGACAGCTCGGGATTAATTATTACTAAACAAGGTTGTTTTGGTTAGGAACGCCTCAGGCCACGAACAAATAGTGTTTCAAACAAACAATTTGGAATATCTTTTGTCTGTGTCTTGGGTAAATGTATAATATAAAAACAGGGTATTAGTAGGCCTGACAGGACATAACACAACAGCGAAAGTTTCGGCAAAGAGCCTTCCTTAACGGACAAATAGTACACAAATCAAACGAATAAAACGAAATAATAATAAAAAAACACTTAGCTGCGGTGAAATCCAAGTAGTCCAGTAGAGAAGAGTAATAAGTTTAATATTTTAGATTTTACCCTTATGTTGTTTGTTTGTTTGTTTGTTTGTTGTTTTGGATTGTGTGTGTCTCATAACCTCGTGGTCTTAGGGTGTTCTAATGTTTCCGTTAGAACCTTATCGGAGCTTGGTAGACTTGGCGGCGCCCATATACTCTCCAAGTCAGCAGATGACTTCTTAGCGATAGTCATATATCAATCTTTATAATGTTGCCTCAGCGCGGGCTAGATCCCATGCACCTCAGTTTGTGAGGCGAGCGCACTACTGCCTTCGCTATCTGTTTTAGTCAGCTATATGTTCTAAAAGGGCATTCGGCGTTGACACAAATTCTTGTGTACGTTAAGATTGATATTGCATAACACCTTAAGACCAATAGCTCTTATGCCAAGACGTTCGTCTTTTTACCATTTCCCAACAGATCATCACCATCAACGGAGCCACCATTCTTAAGCCGGACATCATCACCGACAACGGAATCCTCCACATCGTTGACAGAATTATCGCCCCTGTCGGCAGTCACATGACCATCGCCGAATATCTTGAGAACCCTCAAGTCCGTGGCCTTTCATTTAGGTGAGACTTCACACAAACTTACTCCCTACTCGCCTTTTTCATCTTGTGGGTAGCTGGCTGGCCATAGCGTTACATTTTATCGTAAACTTTCCGTCGGCCGTTTAATTAAGTTTTGAGTGTGGTGTGTACATCATACTGAAAGAATCATATTTGGCAGCATCAGCCGTTGTAAGAATATCTGGGTAGTTAAGGTAAGATCTACCTTTTAACTGTTTTCCTTCACTATAATTTTTGTAACGGAATTTTCTAATAATTCCTTTTTTAAAATAATTTAAAACATTTTTATTAGTTTAAAAGATTTCTATTTAAGTACTAAAATTTTGAGAAAAACAAATCCTTACAATTTAGTTTTTGTAAACACCTTCTGTTATTCCTCTAACTACATAGGTTGTTACAGAGTATCTCATAATTAAATATAATGTTCCAAAGCATACCATAATTACATATATTGTTAAACAGTATCCAATAATTACATATACTTTTACACCATCTCCCATAACTACATATGTTGTTGAAAGCATTACATAATGCATAATTACATTTGTTAATTAAACAAACGTCCATAATTAGATATTTTTGTTACAAACATCCCTTATTTCCATATGTTGGTTTCACAATAATATAGTCGTCACTTCAGGACAAAAATTTCTTGCCGTAACTGATGATTGTTACAATCTTTAAATAACTTTCTCCCTTTCAGCTGTGTTTTACCTTGTTTTAATTTAAAATAGACCACACGAGAAAATGACCTTTGACTTTACTGTTTTAAAAGAAAGAAAAAAAATGAATGAACATTTCAGGCAATGGGTTCGACTTTGCACTGCGTGCTATGCGTGTAATGGAATGAAGCGATAGACCTTGAAGATCTGAATTATTGATTCCCCAGAAATAACCACCAAACAGTTGATGCTAGAAACACAAGCACACCACCCCCAAAATTTGGCGATAATGCGTCAATATTCCATTTACCGTATTCACTCGATAAAACGTGCATTGAAAGACACAGGTTTATATTTAGAAGAAAACTGGATTAAGCCCCCCCTAGCACCCAACTTTTGGGATTGTAGTAAGCTATGCGATCACTTTGGACAGACGTCAGCAATGTGATCACTTTAGGCAGGCGTCAGCAATGTGAACACTTTGTACAAACGTCAGCAACGTGAAAACTTTGGACAGACGTCAGCAATGTGATCACTTTAGACGGACGTCATCAACGGGATCACTTTGGACAGACGTCAGCAATGTGATCACTTTGGACAGACGTCAGCAACGTGATCACTTTGGACAGACGTCAGCAATGTGATCACTTTGGACAGACGTCAGCAACGTGAACTCTTTGGACAGACGTCAGCAATGTGAACACTTTGGACAGACGTCAGCAATGTGATCACTTTAGACGGACGTCATCTGTGTGATAACTTTGGACAGACGTAATTTTTGTTTGAGATAGCCGTAAGTTATATGATCACTTGACATAGTGGTCAGCAATTTTATCACTTGAGATATTGGTCACATATATGATCACTTGAGGTAATGGTCAGTTCCAGAAGATTACATTACAGGATATCTTTTCTGGCCTGGTGACACAATTCCTAGTGAGACTGTCTGCAAAATGAAAATTTCTTTTGCTTCGCCTTGCGGCCCGCATTCCTTTGATCAGCTGACTCTATTGATTTAACGCGACATGGTATTAACGCCGTGAGTGAATCGCTAGCATCCCATTAACCACCGCATTCAAAAACAAGTGGATCAACATATCATCATCCGCTTTTTCAAAAACTTCCGAAAACGGATTTCTTTATCTGAAAAATAAATACTGTAAAGTAAATACCTTAAACAATAGCATCTAAATGCATTTTATATTCTTATCTATGTCTATGTCTTCAATACATGCCTCAGATTTCTTTTTGTTCCCTACAACAACATTTCTATATAAGTATTTCTTTGTTACCATTTATTCGCCTCTGTTTGTGAGCTTCTCAAATGTTTGTGTTCTTTTGTTGACTCTGTCTGTCTACCACGTTACGGCCTTGACTCTGTCATTGAGTAGAAATGTCCACGTGTTGATTGATGCGTCTGCCCAGTGTCCATTTCTAACAAGCCAGACAATTAGTTTTGAACCATTGTTCTCTTGTTTCTGTAAAACATTGTAAAATGAAATACGTATTGTTTTTTGTTTTTTCAAATCACTATGGTTTACTTTAATCTGTTTTGCTGTTCCCATTAAAGGGAGATCGTATGTCTGAAAGCTATCTACCGTTTTTATTTCCGAAGAAAACCTAAATGTCTGGATTCAGAGTTCCTAAAAAAGAGCTGATTAAGCAAGAGATCCACATTAGTAAACTAAGTGCTCCAAAAAAATAATTAATATTTATTTAATCATATCTTATTGCTACAAAATGAAAGTACATTCATTTATCTTCAGTAAAGGCTCACAAAAAATATACATTTTCAGCTAAAGCCACAACCAAAAAAAAACTTATTTCTCTACACCAGAAACAAAGTATCGCAAAGTTTCTTTTTATATAGCCTAAGGTTTTGTTTGATATTTTAATAACGTCATTGACATAGGGATTCCATGATAGTTTCTCCTTTATTTTGACTCCATAGTATTTTGCATCTTTAGTTTGGGTACGTTTTTTTTCCATGAGTGAAATATTTTGAATTTATTTGTTTCTTTTTCTATAACCAACTATCTGTCCATCTATCTATTAATATGTATATCTATGGACATAAATACTTAAACAAATATACAGAAAGACAGACAGAAATACTGAAGTAAATAGACCAAAGATAGACAGAAAGACTGGAACGAATCGTCAAACAGACTGATTTACTGACATGCGTGTGTTGAAAACTTGCGACATGAAACGTCACAAAAGGAAACAAATAGACCCCTAATTAACTACACTTTACTCCAAATGATATGGATAACACTAAACACCTCAAGATAACACTAAACACCTCAAGATAACACTAAACACCACAAGATACCACGAGACAAGTTGGCGTATTACTGCATACAATGGGACAACACTAAACACATCAAGATAATACTAAACACATCAAGATAAAACTAAACACAACAATATAATACTAAACACCACAAGATAAAAAGTGAACACCACAAGAAAACACTAAACACAACAAGATAACACTAAACACCACAAGGAAACACTAAACATTGCAAGATAACACTAATCCATACAAGATAACACTAAACACCATAATAAAACACTCAACACCACAAGAAAATACTAAACACCACAAGAAAACACTAAACACCACAAGATAACACTAAACACCACAAGATAACACTAAACACCACAAGATAACACTAGACACCACAAGATAACACTAAACACCGCAAGATAACACTAAACACCACAAGTTAACACTAGACACCACAAGAAAACACTAAACACCACAAGATAACACTAAACACCACAAGATAACACTAAACACCACAAGATAACACTAAACACCACAAGATAACACTAGACACCACAAGGTAACACTAAATACCGCAAGATAACACTAAACACCACAAGATAACACTAAACACCACAAGATAACACTAGACACCACAAGATAACACTAAACACCGCAAGATAACACTAAACACAACGAGATAACACTAGACACCACGAGATAACACTAAACACCACAAGATAACACTAAACACCACAAGGTACATAATAGCTGTGATGTTGTCCCATTAAACTAGGAGACCTTTGGATATTTAGGAAGAGTGAATGGAAGGAAGTGCGCACATTTATGCCATGGCACACATACACTACTTCTTTTCAAATTTTCTGCATCGTTTTAAAAGTTTTTAAACCAAAGTTAAGGACATGTGACATAGTGGTGATAACAAATTAATAAGTAGGGTGATGTGTATCAAATCAGACGTCATTTTGCCACATTCACAATTGTCTCACTTAAAACCATATCTGCAATGGTGGTCGTTTTGGAATTTCAATGATTAGAATAAACACTGTAAATGTTCGCGAATTCTTAATGCGTTGCATAACATTTTCTCTTGCTTTTTCTTCATTTTATTCATCCTTGAGAAATGTGTTTAAAATTGTGAAACCAGAAATGTCGTGCAATAACAAGAAGCGTCCCCATGCCTTCTTCAACAAACGATACACATCACGAAGAAATAAAACAAACCCGTAAAAACAAAGTTTTTGACTATAAATCCCTTATATATGAGACATAACTAACAGTATTGATTATTTTCAAACACGACAAACATGCAGACTGAATCTGTCTTAATTCAACTTTGCTTCATAACCCTGAGAGGGAGAGGGGAAAAGTCTGGTCACCGATTTGCTTGACCGAGCTCAGCGCGACACGTGAAATGTAAACAAAAGCACCCCGGATCTTCGATGGGTTGACTCAAAGCGTCAACTCAAACTTTCACGTGGGAAAAAAAAACAATAACAAACCGTGAATTTGAATTACATACGTTATATAAGGAAAAACTAAAAATGCATTAATTTAATTACGTTACAATCGTAACACGATGCATTGTTAGGTGAGACGGGTCCGTGTGCCAAATTTCAGCTCGATCGGATCACTGGAAGTGGGTCATTTTCGACTTTTTTTTTCGCCCGCCCATCCCATGAGACGGCCGCGAAGTTAATATAAGGGATTTTAAAACATTGACAAATTAAGAAACACATTTAGGAATATCTCGTGTTAAGTTCATGAAATAATTTTTACAGACACCCAAAACATGCGTGGTATTTGCTTTTGATTTTCTGCCATTTAATAATTGACGTAACAAGCAAGCGCTGTGAAAATTTCAAGGGCATTACAATCTGCCCTCCAATAATTGAAGTAACAAGCAAGCGGAGTGAAAATTTCTAGGGCATTACAATATGCCCTTTAATAATTGACGTAACAAGCAAGCGGAGCGAAAATTTCAAGGGCATTACAATATGACCTTCAATAATTGACGTAACAAGCAAGTGGAGCGAAAATTTCAAGGGCCATTTTCAATCTGCCATTTAATATCTATTTGAAAAACAACTTTTAAAAAAATTAGGGTGGTTACATAATAATAATAGTTCTGGGGCGTGAAAAAACAATTCTGCTACGGCTTACCGGATACGGGGTTGTTATCAATGACACGATTATGAAAAAAAAATCGGTAACTGAAACCATATTCTTGCTAGTATCCTAAACAGAAGGGAAGTTCTTGCTTTGACGCCAGCATTTACACAGTTTTATTTGTTATTTGAAAATAAAAATGTGTTTTTACTTTACAGCTGTCTCATCTTCTCTGTAAATAAAATTTTATAAAAACTTGTTACTTAATTTTTTTTTCTTCTTCTCAGTGCGATCATCATGGCCGCCATAGTGGTGCCGACCTTGACCCAGAAAACCAACGGAACCAAAAGTCTGTACACCTCGTTCTCCCCCAACGACTCGTACCTGTACCCCATGCCGGAGTACGGGAAGGAGCCGCTGTTCAACAACTTCACCATACTTAGAGAGGTAATCGGTCGTCTAGATCAGTGCTTCTCAAACTTTTTAGTGTGGCGGAATCTTTCCATTGCACCAGGGACCTGTGAACTATTTTCCATGTAGTGACGTGGTAGCAAAATATCTTTTCTTGGTAACTTCTGTGGACCGGCAGCGGATGGCCCACGGATCGGCACCGGTCCGCGGACCACCACTTTGAGAAGCACTGGTCTAGATATCAACCTCAATAGGCGACGTCGTTGAAGACTTGTAAAGTTAATGATTGCAATGCTTACATTCTTTGTATATCTTACCGCTCTAATAATAATGTCTATAATGTCCTGACCGTATGAAGAAAACACTCGCCCTCTTTGGTTCCATATTAACAATTGAAGGACTAAATTTAACTAAACTAGATATATTATATTCTGGAAGCTTAAGATTACTGTAATAAAGCTTTGGCTTGCACCTGGGCAACCTGCTCAATCTGCTGTGAAGTGTGTAAAGTCTCTCGGTGACGTATTACTTGTTAATGTGTTTTGTAGGCGTTCTCACAATACAAAATCTTTCACGCAACAATCCTCTGAAGAAATAATGTCAATAAAATAACTTTAATATGCACACTATGTACACAAATATAACTATGAGGTTACATAACGTGGAGACATCAGCCACACATTCGCCATTACTCTTCCAACTTACTTTCGCGCGCTTTCACCCATGTGACCTCTCTGTTACTAATCTCGTAATTCTCACGTGAAACAGTGCCAAAAACATAGTCTGAGCAATGACTACTTGTTATCATCCCTATAGGTTTCCATGACAAGTGTCGGTTTCTATGGCAAATCGGGGTCATCGTGGCAAATATTGTTTTTGTGACGTTTGGTATGATTCCAATATTAATATTGTTGTTACCATGACAACTAAAGGTTGAAATAAAAAGACTAACGTTCCCTAAAAAAATCAATTTGTTTCAAAATCAACAAAAGTTTTACGTGAATGTATTCTTGGTTGCCGTGAAACCTCTTAGCTTCTATGCTTAAAAAAAATGCTATGTCTGCTTTTTCATCTATCTCTCGTTATATATTCACCATGTAACGTTTCTTTCTATGTGATCCCTGTTTCATGTGATACCAATTTTGCACATCACCTTCCAGGTGTACCAAGCTCACATCATTGAGGACGAAGCGCTGTATTTACCTGCCGGCATCAAGGGCATCCCCACTAGAAAGGCGTTGCACGGCAGCATACGGTTCTACACGCGAGACGGCAAACGTGAGTTTGGGATTTAACAGTGGCAATGTCATGATATCTTCTATTTATAAAAATATCTTAAACTACATCTGAAGTCGTTTTAATCGTCTACTACCCCATTTCAAATATTCCTCCTGTATATCAGCAATGGAAAGGCTAGTTTTTGCCACATTGGAAAAAGCTAATCATTTGCCCTATGGTAAAATATTAATCCTTTGCCCCATTGAAAAAAGCTAATCCTTTGGCAGGGCTAATTCTTTGCCCTATTGGAAGATTTAATCTTTTGCCCCTTTGGAAGGGCTAATCTTTTGGTCCATTTGAAATGGCTAATCCTTTGCCCCATTTTTTTTTGTCGTCCCATAGCCTCGTGGTCGTAGGGGGTTCTAATATTTCCATTAGAAATTTCTTGGGGCTTGGTAGATTTGGTGGCGCCCACCTCCTCTCCAAGTCAGCGGAGGACTTTTTTTTATTAGCAATAGTCATTAAGCAACATTTTTATTGTGGCTTAACGTGAGCTAGATCCCACGCAACTCAGCTTGTGAGGCGAGCCCACTATTGACTTCGCCATCCAGCCGCCCCATTGGAAAAAGCTAAAAATGTCCCGTTGGAAAGAGCTTATCCATTGCCCCATTGGAAAGGGTTAATCCTTTTCCTCCACTTAATAGGAAAATTTTAAAGCGTTTTGCTACTTCGCTTTAATTGTGTATCATTCTATCTAACATGCAACACCATCCCCACGGCACACCAAATTTAGTTTTCTGTTTTCTCAATTCATCGTCCCATGTCTAGTGTACATCGCCAACAACAGAGTTCACGCCAAGGTCATCCAGGCCAACATCCCGACGGTCAACGGCGTCATCCACGTCATCGACAACCTGCTGCACTACGTCTACCACAACGCCCTGCAGGTGGCCGACTCCATGCCGGACACCAAGTGAGTTAGTGTCACTTAGATGTCATTTAGGTGTCATTTAGGTATCATTTAGGTGTCCGTCTCTATGTTGGACATCAAGTGAGTTAGTGTCATTAAGGTATCATTTAGGTGTAAGTCTCTATGTTGGACACCAATTGATTTAGTGTCCTTTAGGTCATGGCCCGTAGGTGTCATTCAGCACACTAAGTGAATTAGTGTCATATGGGTCATAACCCATAGGTGTAAGGCCAATGGAGGTCATTGAAGAATCACATTAATATTTATCGGTGCCATCGACATGTCACAGATGTGTCACATATTATGTCACTGACATGTCACTGGTATTTTCTATATCCTATACTTGCCACCAGAATTCTCTTGCAATGTTTATAAAATATATCTAGACAAGTATTTCTCTTCCCACTTTTGAGAATCAATAGGTAGAAACTTTACAATAAAACAAACCCGTAAAAACAAAGTTTTTGACTATAAATCCCTTATATATGAGACATAACTAACAGTATTGATTATTTTCAAACGCGACAAACATTTACCGACTGAATCTGTCTAACTCAACTTTGCTTCATAACCCTGGGGGAGGGGGGTGGGTGGGGGGATAGAGGGGGAAAAGTCTGGTCACCGATTCGCTTGACCGAGCTCAGCGTGGCACGTAAAATGTAAACACAAGCACGCCAGAACTTCAATGGGTCGCCTCAACGCGTCAACTCAAACTTTCACGTGGAAAAAAACAATAACAAACAATGAATTTGCATTACATACGTTATATAAGGATAAACTAAAAATGCATTAAATTAATTACGGTACGTTCGATCGATCTGAAATTTTGATACGATGCATTGTTAGGTGAGACGGGTCCGTGTGCCGAATTTCAGCTCGATCTGATCACGGGAAGTGGGTCATTTTCGACTTTTGTTTTCCGCCCGCCCAAGACAGAGAGAGATGATGACAGACAGAGACGCCGGTGAAGTTAATATAAGGGATTTAATAAAGCAAACCCGTAAAAACAAAGTTTTTGACTATAAATCCCTTATATATGAGACAGAACTAAAAATATTGATTATGTTCCAACCCGACAAATATTTACAGACTGACACCGAATGATTTCCCCTTTCTTTAATAACGGGGGATGGGACGTGAGGGAGTGTTGGCACGACGGTCGACGTCAACGCGTCAACTCAAACTCTCACGTGGAAGAAAAAACAATAACAAACCATGAATTTGAATTACATACGTTATATAAGGATAAACTAAATATGTATTAATTTAATTAGGGTACGTTCGATCGATCTGAAATTTTGATACGATGCATTGTTAAGTGCGACGGGTCCATGTGCCAAATTTCAGATCGATCGGATCACGGCAAGTGGGTCATTTTTTACTTTTGTTTTTCCGCCCGCCCAAGACAGAGAGAGATGACGACGGACAGAGACGGCGGTGAAGTTAATATAAGGGATTTAAAAAGCACCTGAAACTCGTATAAAAAACAAACCCGTAAAAACAAAGTTTTCTACTATAAATCCCTTATATTTGAGTCATAATTAAAAGTATTGATTATGTTCCAACGCAACAAATATTTACAGACTGACACCGAGTGATGTCCCCTGTCTTTTAACGTGGGAATGGGACGTGAGGGGTGTCGGCACGACGGTCGACGTCCAAGCGTCAACTCAAACTCACGTGGAAAAAAACAATAACAAACCGTGAATTTGAATTACATACCTCATATAAGGATAAACTAAAAATGCATTAATTTAATTACGGTACGTTCGATCGATCTGAAATTTTGATACGATGCATTGTTAGGTAAGACGGGTCTGTGTGCCAAATTTCAGCTCGATCGGATCACGGCAAGTGGGTCATTTTCTACTTTTGTTTTTCCGCCCGCCCGCCCATGAGATGACGACAGACAGAGAGACAGAGAGAGACGGTGGTGAAGTTAATATAAGGGATTTAAAAAACAAACCCGTAAAAACAAAGTTTTTGACTATAAATCCCTTATATATGAGACATAACTAACAGTATTGATTATTTTCAAACGCTACAAACATTGACAGACTGACACCGAGTGATGTCCCTTGTCTTTAATAAATGGGGGTTGGACGTGAGGGGGTGTCGGCACGACGGTCGGCGTCAACTCAAACTCACGTGGAAGTGGAAGAAAAAAACAATAAAAAACCGTGAATTTGAATTACATAACTCATATAAGGATAAACTAAAAATGCATTTATTTAATTACGGTACGATCGATCGATCTGAAATTTTGATACGATGCATTGTTAGGTGAGTCGGGTCCGTGTGCCGAATTTCAGCTCGATCGAATCACTGGAAGTGGGTCATTTTCGACTTTTCTTTTTCCGCCCGCCCGCCCAAGACAGAGATGATGAGACGGCCGCGAAGTTAATATAAGGGATTTAAAAAACAAACCCGTAAAAACAAAGTTTTTGACTATAAATCCCTTATATATGAGACATAACTAACAGTATTGATTATTTTCAAACATTTACAGACTGACACCGAGTGATGTCCCTTGTCTTTAATAAATGGGGGTGGGATGTGAGGGGGTGTCGGCACGACGGTCGGCGTCAACTCAAACTCACGTGGAAGTGGAAGAAAAAAACAATAACAAACCGTGAATTTGAATTACATACCTCATATAAGGATAAACTAAAAATGCATTAATTTAATTACGGTACAATCGATCGATCTGAAATTTTGACACGATGCATTGTTAGGTGAGTCGGGTCCGTGTGCCAAATTTCAGCGCGATCGGATCACTGGAAGTGGGTCCTTTTCGACTTTTCTTTTTCCGCCCGCCCAGCCCATGAGATGATGAGATGATGAGACGGCCGCGAAGTTAATATAAGGGATTTAAAAATAAGCAATAGTAAGATCGACATTGAAATTAGAAAGTAGACTGTCGATGTTTTTATTTGTTTGGTTTGGATTGTGTGTGTGTTTTTTTTTCTTTTAGTTGTTTTTTTTTCTTTTATAAAATTTTTAAGTTTTTTGAGGTAATAAAAAAAACGACAAAAAACCAAGTGTTTAACACAACTTCAAATAAATATCAAACAGCATCACTGGTATGTACAGCACTCTTGTCTTATTTTTTTAAAATAACATAATACACTGATCGGTACTATTCATTTCCACAGAATTTTCGCCCAGCTCCTGAATGGCCTCAGCTCGAAGGTCAAGAGCAAACTGTCCGGTGGTCAAATCACGATGTTCATCCCCACCGACTGGGCCTTCAGCAAAGTTCCCCTGTACTGGCAGGCAGAGATGCTGCGTCGGGAGAACATGATTGACCAAAGTCCTCTTGAGCAGGTGAGAGGGGAGGGGGCTGCCGCGGTCGAACACGGCCGGATATTTGTCGAACAGGGCCGGATATTTGTCCAACACTTAGCTAAGCTATGATAAGCTAAGGGTTTCACATCTTTAGAAAATTCCAAAAGTGTAGTAAGCCGCAGGAGCTCCAATTTAGATTTTAGCACAACATAGGTGAGGGTTTAAGAGTCTAAATGATTTGAAGTCACTGATATTGGATACGTGAGCTTCTCTGAAAGTAATAGGATTTACGGCCTAAATATGTAATTAAGCTTTCAAATGATGGGTCACCAAAAGACAGAGTAACGCATATCTCAATTGTCAAGGATCAAAACATTAGGAGGCTGCCAAGTAACTGTCAACATACAACACGTCATGATAATCTCAACACTTAAGAAGAAATTGTTTAAAAATAGGTTAGTTTTTTTCATTTGTTGATTCTTCCACACCCCAACCCTTCACTTTATTAGTGGAAATAAGGCGTCAAAAATATTCTAGCAACCATCAAATGTACCGCCAACCCCAGATGTACCGCCAACCCCAAACGTACCGCCAACCCCAAATGTACCGCCAACCCCAAATGTACCGCCAACCCCAGATGTACCGCCAACCCAGATGTACCGCCAACCCCAGATGTAGTACCGCCAACCCCAAATGTACCCCCAACCCCAGATGTACCGCCAACCCCAAATGTAGTACCGCCAACCCCAAATGTAGTACCGCCAACCCCAAATGTACCCCCAACCCCAGATGTACCACCAACCCAGATGTACCCCCAACCCCAGATGTAGTACCGCCAACCCCAAATGTAACCCCAACCCCAGATGTACCGCCAACCCCAGATGTACCGCCAACCCCAAATGTACCGCCAACCCCAAATGTACTGCCAACCCTAAATGTACCGCCAACGCTTTGGGGATTGACTCCTGACATACCAATACCTAATCAAGCACCTAGCCGCTGTATGTCCGATCAGGTGCCACCACAATCACACCGCTACCTACCTACAACAATAAAAAAATCTTTGTATAAACAAGTTCCAAGTTCATTCCAAACAGATCAAACCGAATACAATGAGCCGAAAAATTCAACGGGTTCCACCTGCTTGTCCACAGGTTTTATTTGGTCACGTGATTGAGGATAACGCTATCGACTCGTCCAGGTTCTACGAGGGTCTCCGTCTCAACATGGCCAACAACCAGTCCCTGACCATCGTGGCCAAAGATGGAGGTAAGTGGCCTTGAATGAGTTCATCAATCTTTTAAAACAACCATCGTACGAGTGGATGTACTTTAGGTAACTTTGTTGAACGAAATAATTCCTTAGCCATGCGGTAAACTAATTGTTGCTTCTGACTTAGTCGTTGAATAATTAACGTGTAAGAGCGTCGATGAAGCCTTGGTGAAAATTATGTGGTTTACTTATCGGCTGGCATTGGCTTTGAAAGTAATATAAATTAGAACTAACAGTCTGTAGCGTAGAGCTTAGAGTTCTTTTTAATATTTCATTCCGGTGTATATAACATGCAGGTCTCTGACATTTCAGCATTCTCTAAAATATCACAGACTTAGAGCTCAAACATCACCAGCGCCCTAGTACGCATCAACATATTTTTTTTACATATCACCATCAATGTTTCCTTTTAAGCTGGACGACTGCGCAGATATTGACCACCGCTGCGCAGCAGTTTATAACTGCCATGCAGAACATTTTGTAAAATAGTGTACAAACAATGGATGTTGTGCAACATTGCCCAGTAGTTGCTTTTTTTAATTGCACATGGACCAAGGAACCTTAGAGGGAACATTGATCCCTATCGTCACCGTGACGTTTCACCAGTAATTTCGTCAGATCACCAGCATCATCGACTTCACCTTTGCTATGCTAGTAAACTTAACGTGCCTTACATTCACGTGTCTCACAGCCACACTTCTTACATTCACGTGTCTCACAGCCACACTTCTTACATTCATGTGTCTCACAGCCACACTTCTTACATTCACGTGTCTCACAGCCACACTTCTTACATTCACGTGTCTCACAGCCACACTTCTTACATTAGCTTTCAACACAGCTACACTTCTTACATTAGCTTTCAACGCAGCCTCATCATCTAGTTACAGCAGCACGACATGTAACGTATTTCGTTGGCCAGTATTGAAAAGTATTCAACAGATCAAAACAAGCAATAATCAATCAATATGCCAACAGAAATAAGTGTGTGTGGGGCGGGGGAGATTAGTTTCGGCCAGTCGGCTAGAAAACATGTTTTGGATTCTACAACATGTTTTCTCACCACCTCAACACTGATGACTTAATCAATATGAAATAGATTTTTTTAAATATTTTTTTTAATATTGCCTTTTTATATTAACTAGTAACTTAATACATGTAGTGATTAAATCTATTCGAATAACTAATTAACTATGTTACTAACAGTTGTATCACGCTGCTAAACACAGACAGCTCCTGGTAGTACTTTTCTTGTGAGTGTACATTTAACGTCCCTTTTTAAAACTTCACTTTTTGTTAGTGGGGAATTTTTTTTTAAAGATTGCCACCGGGGTAACAAGCTCCAGCTAAATAAATGTTAATTTGAAACTCCTGATAAATCAGTGGCTACAAGGACCTTCGAACCAAATGGTACAGCAGAACTGATGCACTTTCTTCTTTTACCTTCAGTCTTTCATCTTCTGTTCACTTAACTTGACCAAACATTGTAACATTTTCGTGAGTCCTTAAAGAAATTGATGCCAGTCGCTTCACACACTTTATTTCGTCCATACTCAGTTTATGTAGTAAATAAGTTTCAGACAAATCTCAGATTCTGACATGTTTTATTGAATTGGTAACACAGGATGCATGTATTTCTGCAACAGATATTTTAATTTCTTTTTACACACCAAAGTTCAAAAAAGCCTAATTTCCCGACACACCTAAGTTACAGACACACCTAAGTTACCAACACACCACAGTTCCTGACACACCATAGTCCCGACGCACCTCACTTTCAGACACATACCTTACATGATATATGAAACAACAAATACTTTCGATCTGACACACCACACTATCTGACCCACCACACTTTCTGACACACCACACTATCTGACACACCACACTATCTGACACACCACACTATCTGACATACCACACTATCTGACACACCACACTATCTGACACACCACACTATCTGACACACCACACTATCTGACACACCACAGTTATTGACACACCACAGTTCCTGACACACCACACTATCTGAAACCTAAGTGACTTGATCATGCCACTTTAGATCCACACTAAATATTATACGCCCAGGTTTCCACTTCTAACATTGAAAACTGAACGAGTTTTCTCCCCACCCCTCACCACTTTTTTTTTAAAATACAACTCTTCTCTCACTAGCTCCATTACACGAACACACATGCACACAAAACGCACTCACATTGATTACGCCATGTTTTATTGATAGGCTGCATGTTGACACTTGGCGCCCGACTCAACGACTTTCCCAGTCGCAGTACAACAGACCCATCTATGTACATTCGCCCTACTTATGCAGCCTCCCCCCCCCCGCCCCAACACCCAGCCCCTTGCTCAATATTTATATCTCATCATGAACGTTGCTCTAAACACCAGCCAATCATCTCCTCACGCGCATATCATCAGAAGCATCGCGGATAAGCGCGGCCGTTGTTTCGGGAGAGCCCATACGCCGGCCGATCTGTAATCAACGGGCCGAAAGTTGAAACATGTCGTCAGAACACCCCGAAGATGACGTCACCTGTGGATTCAGGAGTCGTTTAATTATTCAAGTTTCTTCGTCGTGACCAACGGCGGGGTGATTTCCCTGAAGGCGAGGGATTCGCTCCAACACCAACGCGTGTCACCGCGGGTTTTCAAAAACGAGATGCAATCGTCTTAGTTGTTAGACACGGAAAAGTTGTAGGCGAATAATGTGGGGTGGAGCGGCATCTTGGTTGGCCATATTCATCAGTGGCCGGTGGTCATTTTTATCTCTAAGAAATATAACACGCCCGGATTGCGTGGGCGAGCTATGAACAGGTCATTTCGATCTCAGAAATGTTGGATACTTCCGACTCGGGATACGAGAGAACCTGAATGCACTGCTTAAAATTTAAAGAGCAAATAAAAGTGATTCCAGTAGATTTTCTTCTGTCGGTTCGCCTCAGCTGTATCAGGCTATCACTCGGGTGACTCTCAAGGGACCTCTAGTCTGGTCTGTCAAGATGTCTGCGTCATCTGACTGGGAAGTTCTGATGGGTGTGGTTTTGCTTGTGTACGCTTGAGTGTCTTGTGGGTGATTCCCCGTGGGTAGCTCAAAAATACCAATATAATATGCATGTCTTTGTGTGTGCTATTTTTTTTTGGTTAGCATGTTTGAGATATAATATGTCCGTGTTGAAAAGATACGTAGAAGGAAGGGTGATAATGTTTCAGCATCACTTTCATTTAGACAGATTTTGTCTTAACAACTTTAGGACCACGGGCTCACCATTTCTATTTCATACAAATCTCTTCCTTGCAGTTTCAATATTCTCCAGGGTCTCGTTGCGGCATGAAATATGCAAATGCTCCACGTTACGAATCCGAGATGGTCTCAAAGCTAGGAATTAATATCCTAACGCACAGATCCGTGGCTCTCCAAATGTCAACAAATGTACACTTACAGAATAGAGATTGTGTCTTATAAATGTAGTATGTCTTATAATTTGAGCCTGTCTTATAACTCTCGTATGTCTTATAATTTGAGCCTGTCTTATAACTCTCGTATGTCTTATAATTTGGGTCCGTCTTATTGCTTTAGTATGACTTATAATTTGAGTCTTGTATCTTATAGCCTTAGTATATATTATAACTTTAGTCTGTCTTTTAGCTTTAGTATGTCTTATAATTTGAGTCTGTCTTATAACTTTAGTATGTCTTATATTTTTAGTCTTAAGTCTGTAACATACATAGAGTCCGTCTAATAACTTATACACTATAACTTGACTCTTCTGTATAACTTGGGATTTCTCGATAACTTGAGACCAACACTGACGAATCTGTTACAAATGTTGCTGTGTCTTCTACTCCAAGTGCTTCTCAAAGTGGTGGTCCGCGGAACGGTGCCGGTCCGCAGATGTTCTCAAAAAAGGACCGAAAAAATTGTCAGTGAAGAGAAAATGGTGCACAGGTCCCTGGTGCAATGTAAAAAATTCCTGCCGGTCCGCCATACTAAAAAGTTTGAGAAGCACTGTTCTACTCGACTCGATGGTGTGGCAGAAATTTGACACACAAGACGATGGACAACTGTCCAATAAAAACACAGCGTCCTTATCAAATAAGTTTATTAACGATGGCATGCACAGTAGCATCCACGCCTTACTGGTGCACTTGTTCAATCATACTTGATGCACTGGTTCCATCATTTCTAGTGCACTCATTCCATTATTCTTGGTGCACTCATTCCATTATTCTTGGTGCACTCATTCCATTATTCTTGGTGCACTCATTCCATTATTCTTGGTGCACTCATTCCATTATTCTTGGTGCACTCATTCCATTATTCTTGGTGCACTAATTCCATCATTTCTACTGCACTCATTCCATTATTCTTGGTGCACTCACTCCATTATTCTTGGTGCACTAATTCCATAATTTCTACTGCGCTCATTCCATTATTCTTGGTGCACTCATTCCAATATTCTTGGTGCACTCATTCCATTATTCTTGGTGCACTCATTCCATCATTTCTAGTGAACTCATTCCATTATTCTTGGTGCACTCATTCCATTATTCTTGGTGCACTCGTTCCATCATTTCTAGTGCACTCATTCCATTATTCTTGGTGCACTCATTCCATTATTCTTGGTGCACTCATTCCATTATTCTTGGTGCACTCATTCCATTATTCTTGGTGCACTCATTCCATTATTCTTGATGCACTCATTCCATCATTTCTACTGCACTCATTCCATTATTCTTGGTGCACTCATTCCATTATTCTTGGTGCACTCATTCCATCATTTCTAGTGCACTCATTCCATTATTCTTGGTGCACTCATTCCGTTATTCTTGGTGCACTCATTCCATTATTCTTGTTGCACTCATTCCATTATTTCTAGTGCACTCATTCCATTATTCTTGGTGCACTCATTCCATTATTCTTGGTACACTCATTCCATTATTCTTGGTGCACTCATTCCATCATTTCTAGTGCACTCATTCCATTATTCTTGGTGCACTCATTCCATTATTCTTGGTTCACTCATTCCATTATTCTCGGTGCACTCATTCCATCATTTCTAGTGCACTCATTCCATTATTCTTGGTGCACTCATTCCATTATTCTTGGTGCACTCATTCCATTATTCTTGGTGCACTCATTCCATTATTCTTGGTGCACTCATTCCATTATTCTTGGTGCACTCATTCCATCATTTCTAGTGAACTCATTCCATTATTCTTGGTGCACTCATTCCATTATTCTTGGTGCACTCATTCCATCATTTCTAGTGCGCTCATTCCATTACTCTTTGTGCACTAATTCCATCATTTCTAGTGCACTCATTCCATTATTCTTGGTGCACTCATTCCATTATTTTTGGTGCACTCAGTCCATTATTCTTGGTGCACTCATTCCATTATTCTTGGTGCACTCATTCCGTTATTCTTGGTGCACTCATTCCATCATTTCTAGTGCACTCATTCCATTATTCTTGGTGCACTCATTCCATCATTTCTAGTCTACTCATTCCATTATTCTTGATGCACTGGTTCCATAATTTCTAGTGCACTCATTCCATTATTCTTAGTGCACTCGTTCCATCATTTCTAGTGCACTCATTCCATTATTCTTGGTGCACTCATTCCATTATTCTTGGTGCACTCATTCCATTATTCTTGGTGCACTCATTCCATTATTCTTGGTGCAATCATTCCATTATTTCTAGTGCACTCATTCCATTATTCTTGGTTCACTCATTCCATCATTTCTAGTGCACTCATTCCATTATTCTTGGTGCACTCATTCCATCATTTCTAGTGTACTCGTTTCATTATTCTTGGTGCACTCATTCCATCATTTCTAGTGCACTCATTCCATTATTCTTGGTGCACTCATTCCATCATTTCTAGTGCACTCATTCCATTATTCTTGGTGCACTCATTCCATTATTCTTGGTGCACTCAATCCGTTATTCTTGGTGCACTCATTCCATCGTTTCTAGTACACTCAATCCATTATTCTTGGTGCACTCATTCCATCATTTCCAGTGCACTCGTTCCATTATTCTTGATGCACTGGTTCCATCATTTCTAGTGCACTCATTCCATTATTCTTGGTGCACTCATTCCATTATTCTTGGTGCACTCATTCCATCATTTCTAGTGCACTCATTACATTATTCTTGGTGCACTCATTCCATCATTTCTAGTGCACTCATTCCATTATTCTTGGTGCACTCATTCCATTATTCTTGGTGCACTCATTCCATTATTCTTGGTGCACTCCTTCCATTAATCTTGGTGCACTAATTCCATCATTTCTACTGCACTCATTCCATTATTCTTGGTGCACTCATTCAATTATTCTTGGTGCACTAATTCCATCATTTCTACTGCGCTCATTCCATTATTCTTGGTGCGCTCATTCCATAATTCTTGTTGCACTCATTCCATAATTCTTGGTGCACTCATTCCATTATTCTTGGTGCACTCATTCCATCATTTCTAGTGCACTCATTCCATCATTTCTAGTGCACTCATTCCAACCAATCTAGAGCACACATTCCATTATTCTTGGTGCACTCATTCCATCATTTCTGTGCACTCATTCCATTATTCTTGGTGCACTCATTCCATTATTCTTGGTGCACTCATTCCATCATTTCTAGTGTACTCATTCCATAATTCTTGGTGCACTCATTCCATAATTCTTGGTGCACTCATTCCATAATTCTTGGTGCACTCGTTCCATAATTCTTTTCGCACTCGTTCGAACGTGCAAAGTCAGCGACCTTGGAAGGTTCAGATTCAGACATTCATGAAATCTTGTCTCACCAAATTCTATTCATGTCTGTGTCTCGTTTGATGTCGTGTTAATCTTGTTATCGTTTTAATGCTATAAATATGTATAGTAATGATTCGTGCACCCATCTGAGCGTGTATGTGTGTGTGTTGGGGATAGGGGGCCGCAACTGTTGCTCGATTGGCCCCTGCGATCGGGTGCACCTTTTTCCATTGCAAATATGCTACAACTATGATAGACGCGTTGTGGGAATGCCCGCTCGGCATTTGCATGTTAAAAATATTCTGTCTGGCGTGAACCCTGGCACAAGTTTAATATCAGTGACGGCCCGCCCCGGTACCCTGTGGTAAGATCGATGGAAATATCGTTATTGCTATTTGTATTACAGCTATCGGAAATACTTTATGATTGATGGAAATTCAGTTATTGTTATAATTTCTATTATAACTTTGGGCATTACTGTATGATTGATGGAAATATAGTTGTTGCTATTTGTGTTATAGCCCTTGGAATTACTTTTTGATTGATGGAAATTCAGTTATTGGTATTTCTATTATATCTATATGCATTAATGAGTGATTGATGAAAATATACATCTTTTGGTATTATTTTAGTAGTGATTAGCATATAGTTATTGCAGGGTGCACCTTATCTCTCAGTAGATGGAGCCTCATTCAAAGCATGCTCTCCTCAGATTTTTACCTGGAAACAGCGGACAAGAAGATGACCATGAAGATCGAAGTCCTTGACATTGGTGTCACCAACGGTGTAGTCCATCTGGTCAGCAACATTCTGTTCGCAGGCGGCTTCACTATATGGGAGGCCGTGTCGGACATCCCACAGCTTAAGTGAGTGTAGGAAGGACTAGGTCATCTCAGTGATTCCAAGCCGTACAGTTGGTAGACACTGAGACTTGCATCGTTTAGCTCATGGCACAACGTGCGGTTTAATCATCAGTCCTACCTATGTGGTTTAATCATCAGTCCTACCTGTGTGATTTAATCATCAGTCCCGCCTGTGTGGTTTAATCATCAGTCCTACCTGTATGGTTTAATCATCAGTCCTACCTGTATGGTTTGATCATCAGTCCTACCTGTGTGGTTTACTCACAAGTCCTACCTGTGTGGTTTACTCATCAGTCCTACCTGTGTGGTTTACTCATCAGTCCTACCTGTGTGGTTTACTCATCAGTCCTACCTGTGTGATTTACTCATCAATCCTACCTGTATGGTTTGATCATCAGTCCTACCTGTGTGGTTTACTCATAAGTCCTACCTGTGTGGTTTAATCATTAGTCCTAACTGTATGGTTTACTCATCAGTCCTACCTGTGTGGTTTAATCATCAGTCCTACCTGTGTGTTACGCTTATTCTTGGTTTTGCGTGTGACTCACGTTGCGTGCTTACTATTGCAGTGAAGATCTTCACTCAGTCAATTTAAATATTGAAATCAATTCTTGAGCCCAAACTGCATGCCAACTATTGTTTTTAATTTGTTATGTTTACCGTTTCAAATATTTTGATTCACATTTTGGTCAAATTTGCTGCCTTCGTCTAATTATAGTATTACCGATAAAAAAATCTCTAATTATTATTATTATTATTACACGCTTTTATTTAAGTCACACTGTTTGTATGTTGTATTTTCCATCCATCCTTCCGTCAATTCTTGTAACGTAAAATTAAACCATTTCTGATGGTCCTAAAGATCTTAACATTTTACTACAGATAGATCTTGGATTACAATGCAGTGTATCAAAATTTCAGAGCGATCGAATGTACCGTAATTAAATTAATCAATGTTTAGTTTATCTCTATATTGATTGTTTAGTCGTCTGCTAGAGTTTACTTCCACGGCTCACTGGTTTCACTCCAGCCCACGTTTACCAAATTCCCGTGTTTTTACATCAAGGGGAGATCAGTCCGTTTCAGTCTGTAAATATTTGTCGCTCGATGAACGTTAACAATACTTTTAGTTCTGTCTCATATTTAAGGTATTTATAGTAAAAAACTTTGTTTTTACGGGTCATTTAATTACCGCTATCACATTTAAGTTATTGATCATGAAGTTTAACTAATTAAATTGAATTGATAAGGTCGAAAAATCGATTTAAAAAATGTTGATACTAAAAAATTGAAAATTAAAAAATAGTAAAAAAATCTTTTCTTAAAAAAGACACGCTTTTATTTACATATAGTAAGTGCACTAAAAAGAAGAAAATAAAAACTTTCTCTGATAACAGGTGAAATCCGTGAACCTATCCACTACATATAAAAGCGTGGGGCCCTCATCAAAATTCGCTATCATGTGCAAGGTTGCGAAACATAAATGCAAATTTGTTTGAATATTAATAAACATTAAAAATTTCACAACTTTGATCACATACATGCTACTATCATATTATTTAGACATATTTATCTATATGCAAAGGAATAGTTGCAAAGAGAGATGAGTTGTGATGCGCGCCCCACGCTTTTATGTGTAGATTTTTAAATATATTATTTTTAAACTTTACCCACACATGATCTATTTCCTTACCTTGTTCATTTCAAACCAGACGATTCTATGATAGAGTAGTCAAGAATTTCCCCAACATGAGAACCGCTCTGAACCTGAACAGCGAGACGCCAATGACGGCGTTCATCCCCAGTAATGAAGTTTTCGACAGGGCGGCCGAGTACATCAACTCGATTTTATTGTTGGATCCTCAAATACTTAACAAGGTAATCGAACACGATAGTATTCGTTGACTAGAAAAGGCGGCCGAGCAAGTTCAAATTGATTCTATTGCGGGATTCTCGGGTGGTCCACGCGATACTCGAACATGATATTATGACATGGGTTCTCAAACCTTGATACAATACTTATTTCTTCAAATTAAATTACATGTATAATATAAGAATGCCCCCCCCCCACCCAAAAATTAAACAGAGTGGCGCAATAAGTATCAATCCAAGGGCTCAGCACCCCAGATTTTACACACACACACAACTTTTTTAAATATTTTTTTTTCTTCCACGTGGTAATTTTGTTACCTTGAAATAGCAGATGTTATACCATTCCAGGAAAGGAATTGGTTAGTTGGCCACTGTCTGTATAATTGACTGTCAACATATGTTGAAATTGAGGAAGAATGCGAACACAATAAATAGAATAATGTAGATAGGAGATTCTGACCATATTTCAACACGACATTTTATTAAATTAGCTCATGAAATGTCTAACTGTTAAAAGATAAAAATATTAATTTTAATTTTTAAAAATTGTATGCATTTAATTTTTTATTACATTGTAACGCTTTATGTAAGCAAGTTAATGAAATATTCTGATGTAAGAAAACTTTAAGGTCACACTATTTAAAGCCTTTGTGTATGGCAGTATATCATTTGAAACTGACGGATATGTGACGCATATGTTACATTTCAGGTGTTTTTATATCAATTCTGTAATGCCTCCTGTCTTGTGCCGGCTGTGTCTACAGCTGGACAGCCGCCAGAGCGCCATCTCGTGGCGATGTAAGTGGCACGATCAATCAGCCAACTTCCTTCTGCCAACATGTTTCAATACTCGCTCTCTCTCTGCTCGTCCACCAGGCGTTCCAGGGTCACGTGATCACCGGCCGCTACCCGTCCAGCCGAATCGAAGGGGAGAAACTCTACATGACCCTCTCAGGTCAGGCCGTCAGGATCACCAGGCGGGACCGAACGTCCAGTGAGTTTTGTTTGGCCTGGGCACACATTTGTGGGAGGTGGAAAAGGAGGTCGCTGGAGGACATTCACAAATACAAGAAGCTAGTGTTTATATGGGTGGTAGTAGCCTGAGATGGGTTGGGGGAATATTTGGGCAAACGTAACGAAGGGAGTTTGAGAGTACCGGACAATGGTCTGGTGTATGCTCAAACATTGGTCATTTGGTAGGTCTGTATGGTCTCATATAGAGTGTGTACCCTAGAGATGAACTCATAAGGGGCCAACCGGCTGTGTAAGCCATTCAGGGTGTCCTTTTATTGTGAGAAGTAAACAAACTTAAGCAGCTGATCGCATTTTCGCTGATTGCCAGTTATTGAAAGATGGAACGTTGATTCAATTTATTTTTTTAAATATGATAAATCTATGAATTGTTACTTCTTTGTTGGGGGAAGGAGTTTGTATAACTTCGAGCTCAAAGAGTTAGATCTACCACAATCATATTACTGATATCATCTTTTTGTTAAAACATGTTGATAGCTAAAATGACTTGACTTTGAACAGAGTAAATTAGTTAATAGCTCAAAAGAAAATGATATGATCGATTTACTTTATTATATAATCCAATTGTGTTTTGAAAGTATTCCCAAATAGAGGGACAATACAGTTTAGGGGGGGGGGAAGAAATCTAAACAATGACGGGAAATACTCAGGATGAACATATTATTAAGTGATCTGGATTAATACAACTATCTTCTCTTATCTTCTTTATTTGCATATTAAAACCCAACAATCAATACTATAATTAATCTGGATCCCACATATTCTGACGAGTTTGTGACGTTTCTGTAATGGGAACACATTGCTATCATTAGCATCGGCTAATTGTCCTCTACTTTTTTAAATGATATGAATTTTATTTTGAAAGATTAGGAAGCCTATCTATTTACAATGAAAGGATCATTATAGCAAACAGTAAAAGTTAACAGCTGTTCGTGAGCCTTGGTGCGATGAGGAGATTATTGTCAATGTTGTTTGTGAAAAAGCAAAACGATAATATATTTTTGAGGATGTTCTCTTTATATATTATGTTTACCTCTTATATTGGTTGCTCAAACTCTACAACTGGGTCTCAGGAAAGTTACTGCCAATGTACATTTTATAAATACATTAAATATTGACATTGATCCAACTTTTACATCATACTAATTGAAATCAATTTACTATTTCTTTAATGCACAGCCATAACCATCAGTGGTGGTCACGTGACTAGTGAGGTCAAAGTTCGTGATATATTCTGCTCCAATGGCGTACTGCACATCATAGACGATCTCCTTCACACGCCCACCCGGACCATAGACAGGGAGATAAGGCTGAGAGATGACCTAAGGTTAGCCCCCATGTCATGTGCCAAAATTTGTTATTGTATGAATTCGTTACTTTGTTTATCAGCGTCATATTGTCAATGCAATACTGCAAATGTCAGATTCAGAAGGGGAAAAAATATTATTTTTTTTTAAAAATCGTTAATGTCTATTATTTTGGCATGGGGGTTATTTTATCATGATATTTTGATTTCATCTTTAATTTGGCCCCGATGTTGATGTTTAGTCCATGTTTCTAAAAGAGACACATGTTTGAATTCCAATCCAAAATATTGAAAATATATAATTTGATCACTCCGCAAATCACAGTACGAGCCAATGAAGAATTTAATGAAAACTGAAGTAAAATCATATGACTACTTAAGTTTGTTGTTCTTTAATAATTTTATTTGCTGAAAAATGTTATGTGAGGAATCGTTAGAATTAGCAGAGCAATGTAATGTATAAAATGTTTTTATCATTGCTGAATAGCCATCTATATTCTATTAATTTTTTAACTGTAATTTTTTAAAAAGATACAGTTATTATTTAAAAATGTATTTTTAATTAATGTCTATTTAATGTCCCCCCCCCCATGTATTTCTCCTAATATACAGATAATAATAATTTTAAAATATTGTCAATCAAATTAATTAATTCTGGTATGTATTACTGGTTTAGAACAATAATTATGTAAGTAACTCCGTTTCTTGAATACATGTACCTTGATATATATTATTGGTTTTATAACTTTCAATTGTCACAGGTACATGCAGGCACTGTTTGAGAAAGTCAGTGACAACTTGTACAATTTGAACTCTAAGAGCGACAACTACACGATATTCGTCGCGAACAACGACGCCTTTAGTTCACTCCCCTGGGACACTGTCAACAAACTTTTATACTGGGAGAACTGGACTAAACAGGTTGGTGAGCACTGAGCATTACTTAACGCTCTGCAACTCTATCTTATGGGGTGACCAATGACATCGGTTAAAATCATTTTAGTACACAGGACAAGGTGTTGCTTTTTAAAATTATACCGTTCAAGGTAACTTCAATCCATTTGAGACATGTTAAAACCACGAATAATGATTAATTTATGCTAACATTGTTTTACCCGGGAGTAGCTAATTTATTTCCAAGGGGCGGTAATGCCAACGCTAATCCCAAAGTGTGGGTGAAAAAAAAATCAAAATTGTGCGTAGAATAAACGCCAAACGCTTTATTTTGTATGCTTTAATTTGTTAACTCTATTTTCAATTATATAGACAAAGAGATTTTTTAAAATTATATAGATGAATAGATGCACTTTATTTTGTCACTTGATGCAGATGCAACTAAAAAAAAATTCCTTGTCTTATGTGGAACCATGTGGATGTTTTTGGTCAATGCTCTTACTCTTAATTAAATTAGAAATTTTCAACTAAATAGAATTCTCATTCAGATCATTAACAAGACAAAGGTCTACTGGAAATTTCACCAGAATGTATAGCACAAAATGTAAAAAAAAATAATGTTTTTCTTTATTTCATATTGCTAAAATAGTATTTAACAATTTTTATTATATCTTTTTAACATGTCATTTAGAAAAATAACAATGTAATAAATAATGATTAATTAATGTTATTATGTACTTTTCCTAAATCCTTTCAGTGAAGTAAAATGTATAACTTATTTTATTCTTTAAATAGCATTCGGACACTCTAGCTGTAATATATTATATAATATGGACCTGCTTTATTGTATTAATTCTGACATTTATTTTTGTCATGCTGTATTGCATGTATAATAAAAGTACTTGTACCTAAATCACTTCAAATGTGTAGCTATCCTAATCCCTTAACAATCCTCGACTTAAAACGTAAGTTTTAAAAATAACCTCACACCCTTGACCCCAGTTCATTTGAAATTGTACAAATGGTGCGACTTGATCATATTCTTTTTTGGCCTGGTTAAGAATTGCCAGTCCTTAAGAAAAAAGCAAATAAATTTAATATAAATGAAAATTTTCTTTACTACAACTAACTAAAAAAGAAAAATCAAGATCTTAAAAATCTGAATGAATTATGTCTATTTTTTCTTATAGCATTACCTCTATCCTTATTCATAATAATAAGACACATTATTACCATGACTTATTGATATATAATATCACAAAATTTACTCTAAAAATATTGTAGATTCTGAGGGCACATATTGTTATGAATGAGTCTAGGACCCTGGACCAGATGCCATCGGGAACAGCCCTCACTGCTGGTTACAATACTATTTATGTGTTGAAGAAAGATGGACAAGGTATGTAGTTAGTCACATTGATGAACCCAACAAGTATTAGATAACTTCTGCCTCATCTCAATGTACATGATCATCAGTATTTAATGTTGTTGTTTTTTTTCCTATTCAGTGTATGTAGTAAACAACAATATGATGGCTCAAGTTGTTGTTGCTGATATTCCTGCTATCAATGGATGGATCCACATAGTGGATCGTATACTCACAGTTCCTTATGTTACCGTGGCTGACATCATGGGATCACGAGAGGAAGTTAGGTATCTATTCAATTCCATATGATTTTACCTGTTATTATTTAAATTATTATTTCTGCAAAAAAACATGAAACAAGCATTAGTAAATGAATCAAGTGATTGATTTTCATTGCTGTTTAATTTTAAGTCGATAAATTAGTTTATTATATTCATTTTTTTTGTTTAAATTATTTATTTTTCACCCTTTTTGTTTTTGTAGCCTTATTTTAAAATTCCATTTCATTCTTTAATTATAAGATTTTTATCTTTGGCTATAATATATATATATATTTTTTTAAAACTATCACACAAAACAGTTAAATATTTTATTAATTTTAAAATATTCTGTTTTATATATGACGGTGCACTATTGTTTATAAATGTGTTTGAATTTAACTTAAAAGATAAATATTTATGTTCATAAATATTTTTCTTTCATCCCTTTCAAAGTCTGTTCCACCAAATCATGAGTCCCCTGGCAGAGTACAAACAGTTGATTACCTCCCCTCTGCGTAACGTCACCTTGTTTGTGCCATCATCACGATACATCAAAACTCTGACAGCTCCACAGCTAACTAGAATAAAATCAGATCCAGAAATTCTCAGGAAGGTAAAATTGTGTAGTTACTTTATTCAAAAATATTTTGCTTAGGTCATTGAAACAAATTAACTAAATTATATTCCTCTTAGAAAAAACTAAAAGAATTAAGTCACAATCTCACTTTTTAAAAATAGATTTTATTTCTAAAATAATATGACAGTTCAGTTACTAATATTCATTAATACACTCCCAAATATTGTATGTTGGAGATTTTCTGTCACAATACATGTACACAATATTTACATGCAATTCTTGTTCTGTGATGTATACCATTCCATCTCTGATTTTTAAATGCACGTCACACAGTATTGGTGAATCCTTTCTTACATTTTTTTATTTATCATATTAATTTTATTTGTTTGTCTGATTCTTTCTTAAACTTATTGCAGATATTTTATGGCCATGTCCTTCCCAACGTCAGGCTGGATGATGTATTCCTCAGACAATACCCGGAGGCCGACTACTGCTCAAGGAGTTCTTACAACATTTCATTCAAGATCAGCAAAGGAGATGGGGGTAAGGATGTAGAATCAAATCATAACATTCATATATTTATTCACACATTTTTATCTTATTTTGACAGTCAATATTTCAGTCATTGTTCTAGATATTTAACACTTGGTTGACAGTTGATCAACTGAGTCAGCTGTCTTCAATCCCCATTTAACCATATGACATAGAGACATAGCAAAGTTTGGGGGTGATAGGGGGTGGGCTGCATAGGTCCCCTGGCTCCAAGGTACATGTTTCAAAAATAATGCTTGCAGCCAATGTTCCCTTTAAGGTGCGCAGCTGCACGGCCGCACAGATATCTGACCGACGCCGCGCAGTAGTTTAGAATTACCACGCAGAAAATTTTGTAAAATATTGCACAAAATATGGATGCTATGCAACTTTGCACACAAGTTTTTTCACTTAGCACAGGGACCAATGAACCTGAGAGGGAACATTGCTTGCAGCAATACGTTATAATACACTACATTATAAAAAGTGGAAGAGTAAAAGAGTAATAAATGAGGGAGGGGCCAATTTTAGGTTTGTTCGCTGACGCAAAGTATTCTAGCTACCCTTTTGCTATGATAAGTCAGTGACAGTTACTTTAAAGCCATAATTTGAACCTTCATTTTGTTAATATGTTGGGGCATGCTAATTGTTTGTGCGAAAACATTGATACAGTGGAAAAAAAAAGTAACTTACTGTATATACTCGTTCTATAGCATGTTCGTTCATAAGCTGACTCCCCACACCCCCCCCCCACTTTTGGAAGAGAAAAGTATTAAAAGTGTATAACCCGCTCGCAAGCCGACCCCCCCCCCAAAATAATAGGACAGCTTAAACAAAATGGTACACATTTTTTTAAAACTACAAGCTAAATCGGTCATTATGATTGTTTACTTATACTGCCTATCTTTGTCTTTGTGCTCTTTGTTAGGCAAGAGTTACCAGTATTTTTTTTAAAAAATTCTTTGGTAAACAGTGACGAAAGCGCCTACATTAAAATTTGTTGTTGAAAACAAAATTTGTAAAACAATTGTTAAAATGTTCACAAAAATAAATAAAATGATTAAATAAGGTAAGTGCAGGTGTTTATTAATATATTATAGCTTCTGGTAGAGCAGTAGAATCTTGTAGAATGAAGAAAAGGTCCTTGATGATCTACAACAACGGTGGCCAAACTGCGGCTCACGAGCCGCATGCAGCTCTTCTGTGTTCACATTGCGGCTCGCGAACAATTTACGAAATGGAAACTTTTTGTTTGAAATCTATATAATATCCAAAATAAATGCAAGTTTTTTACAAACTAAAAACCAACACACGTGGCTAAAAATAATGTGGGCTTTATTTAAATTTTAAAAAACTTCGAGGGAGGGATTGGTTTCTGATTGATTGTAGGAAATGAAAACACAAAGAAGAAAATATAAATTTTCTAACAGAATGGGAAGAGGACTGCATTTGTCGATAAAGATGGTAAGAAATTAGCCTCATTTATCTAACACCGCTAGCAAATTACAGAGCTAGCAATAATAAATTATTATGCGACACTATGAAAAAGTCATGAAAAATTTGCATCGCCATATCCACTGCAAACTGATTTAAGAAGAAAAAGCAAGCTTGCTGAGTTAAAGTCAGAAACGTGGCAGCAGCAGACACTACTTTCTGTTTTCATCAAAGAAGGTTTCACTTCAATTGAGACAAGTTGTTCCATCCCTTGGAATATTTTTCATGCTAAACGACCTTGTCCTTATGGGGACTTTAAAATGAAAAAAATCGAGTATTAATTTCAATATTGGACCCTAATAATTCCAGACTTCGGTGACTGATAACACATAGCGCTTAAATGCGGCTCTCAACAATTTTTTATTATTATTAAAATGGCTCTCAGTTACTACAGGTCTGGCCACCCCTGATCTACAATAACAACACCGATTTTCAATATCCATGCAGAAATACGTTAATGACCCGCTCGTAAGCCAACCCCCCCATCTTTTCCCCCTAGATTGTGTCCGAAAGAGGTTGGCTTGCGAACAAGTATATGCGGTAATTAAATGTGAGCAAGAGAAAAACTCATGTAAGATCTGATTGCAGCCATCCTTCCCCATTACTCCACACTTCTTCAGGCCTCTACTCAATCTCCCCTAACACCTACAAAATACTCAATCTCCCCTAACACCTACAAAATACTCAATCTCCCACCCACACACCTCCGAACCTTTCCGTTACACTGGTTCTCCCAAGTACACACCAAAACCTCTGCACTACACTCAATTCTCCCCTGTACTAACGCACCCCACACCTCCATATTTTACTCTGAGTCCTATCCCCTACACCTGTAATAAAGTTGTTATACTCTTAAAATGATTCACCTCGCCTTTAAAGTTCTCCAAATTTGACGATTGAATGTTTGTAAAAATATCTTTAAGACCAAACTTTTTGGTGCTGAATTTTTTTTTACATATTTCTTGAAGGTATGTATGTTGATGTTGGATATGATGACATCCAACCTTTGGACTTGATTGCCAGGGCAACAGGATGCGCTGATGGAGTTGTCTATGTCATTGATGGCTTCCTGAATTATTCCCCTTTCACTGTGTTGGAGAGGTTAAAGAGGGAGCCAAGGTTAAGGTCAGTTCAAAGTAACAGCTAACAATTTACATCTTACACTTCCTGGACAAAAGAGATTTGTGTAAATAGAAAACTGAATTGAAATGTATAAAATTTGTAAAAAAAAATAATACTTTATTAAAGTAATAATTTAACAGATTTGAGACAGGGCTGTTTAACAACTAGTCAAACAAGACAGCCGCCTAGGGAGGCAAATTTATTGGACGGCACTACGAGCTACGTAAAAAATATAAATGCAAAAAAAAATTGCCGCCCTTTAGTCAAAAATGAATTAAATAATTTTGTTTAGTGGCGTGACACCATCATTTGAACATTCTGAGACAACAGTTATTTTTTTTAATTTTGATAAAAGACAAACAAAAAAGTGATGTCAATATATCCTTAAATAATGTTTCCTTGAAGCTGGATAACATAAGAAATCTGTACTTGAATATTCATAGGAGAATTATTGTTGTTTATAAAAGTTTTGACGATCCTTTATAATTTTCAAATGTACATTTCAGTGTGGCATTTAAGCTTATGACAACGCTAGTTCCTCAGGCCCAAATTGAACTTTTGAGTAACCTTGAAATGACCTTCACTTTCCTCATGCCTGATGATCTTGCCCTTGATTATTTAACTTTCAATTCCAAGTCAAAACTTGAAAGTCTTCCAAACAATGAGAAACAAAAGTAAGATATTTTGGGGTTTTCATGTAATGCAAGCAAACAAAACAAAGGGAAAAAATTTATTACATTTCCTGTTTATTAAGTACAACTAGATGTGATCTACCAATTAGTTTCAATATTTATTTACTCTAACTTGTTTGACCCACAAAACAGTTGCAAGACTTGTTTATTGTATGGCCCTCCAATCAGTTGCATAACTTATTTACTGTTGCTAGGTCTGACCATCCAATCAGCTGTTAAACTCATTTAAAGACCTGTTTACTGTAACTGGGTATGACCCTCCAATCAGTTGCTAAACTTCTTTACTATAACATTGAGATGTTATTTTTGTATCAGATAATTTTAAAAACTGAACACACAAAATTATAGAAAACAAAATTTGAAATTTAAACTCTCTTTAAATGTACATAACTCAATAAGAGATAAACAAATATGGCAATTTCTTGTGGTGAATAAAAACATTGTCTTAAGGTTGTTTCCCTTAGACAATACTATTTTAAAATTTCAATGACCACTATTGATGCTTTCCTTTCAGAATGTTTTGGCGTCATGTTATAAATGGGACACGCGTTTACTATGATGATTTTAAAGCTGGACATGTTTCAGATAAGTTATTCCCCCCTGAAGTTTCATTCAGCGTTCAGAATGATGGTAAGATTTTTTGTTTCATTAGAATTTTTTTCATAAACCGCAGGCATCTAGCAGAGGAAACACATTATAAAACCTTGCTTCATTTACATTGCAGACAGTTCTTATTTCCGTTGTACATTTTTTCAAAACATATTTATTTATTCATTATTTGAACACAATCTCACAAAAATTTTACTTGAACAAATTTTTAAGAATCTCCCATTTTACCATAACATTTTACTTCAACGAATCAGTAAGAATTTCCAATTTTACCATAACATTTTATTTCAACGAATTAGTAAGAATTTACAATTTTACCATAACATTTTACTTCAACGAATTAGTAAGAATTTCCCATGTTACCATAACATTTTATACTTCAACGAATTAGTAAGAATTTCCCACAACAACTTAGAACTTTAACAAATTATCATCAGCTATTTAAAACTGTTTTGGTAATCTCCTCAGCAGTGTTCGTACATTACAAATCCATCAAAAGTAAAATGAAGCAGTGGAATCTCATCGCCAGCAATGGTGTCATCCACATTCTTATGCAATTCCTCTATGATTCCAATGGGTCGGGGGAGGTCACTACCACCACCACCTCACTTATCACCATTTACAACCCTGTCACTGGGCAGGTCGGGAGCCTGGAAGGGGGTGTGTCAAGCACGTGTTCATCCTACTGGACTGTATTCTTACTCAATATTCTGTTACTTGTTCTAAAGATGAGATGATGGAAGTTCTATTAGCTGAGACTTTGTTTAAGTTTAGTGAGAATGGTTGAAAAGATTGTAAAAATTTGTTTCTGTCAATGTTGATGCTTGAATATTTTCCTAATTTTTTTCCTTTAAATTTTAATTCAATTTCCTGTGTGTTAGTTTGATTAAAGTAGGGTTTAAATTTCTGCTCACTCCACACATATATATAAAATTGTATAATTGCATGTTTTAAGGTTTTTTTTGTTTTGTTTTAAAACTCAGTAACATAAAAGTGTTCTGGTCATTTTTGTAAAGATAAAATAATTGAATTTGATGGCAAATAGATCAAGAAAGCAAGGATGGGATAAAAAATGGAACAATGTGCTGTACATTTTAGAACTGGAGTTTGGGTGAATACATATAATATATTCTGCTGAGTTACCAGCAATGGGTTAACATTTGGCTTGACATCTGATGGATTTGGAATTATTATAAAGAGGCAAGAGAAAGAGACTGTACTGATAGATGATGTGGGGTAGTCTAAAAATATTAATGTCATTTTTGTCATATAAGATGTTTCATGAATTGTGGTATGTAAGGTGGGATAATACATTTATGAAGTTGTGTCTGATGTGATATAACAATAAAGACCTTGTGTATATGTTATAAAACATCAAGGAACTTGTTTAGGGTGTGATATAGCATTAATGAGCTTACATAGGGTACAATTTAAGATTAAATGAACTTGTGTAGTGTAGAGTGTAATATAACATTAATGAGCTTACATAGGGTACAATTTAAGATTAAATCAACTTGTGTAGTGTAGAGTGTAATACAAAATAAAATTAATGAACTTTTAAAAGTTTAATAGCATTAATGAACTCGTAGAATTTAATTTAAGAGATCTAGTGCAAACGTGTGCTTTGTGATATCAAATTAAACAAATTTGTGTGGGGTGTGACATAACATTAATGTATTTGTTTAGGATACAAAATAAAATTACTGAACTTGTGAAGGTTAAAAAAAAACACTTGTAGAGTTTGATATAATATTTTTAGTATAGTGTAGTGTATTTTGCTAGATTTCCTATGAATTTGAATATTTTTTTATCTACTTTTCTCAAGTCAATTTAAGTACAATGTAAGAAGGGATGACTAATATATACTTAAGATCAGCAATGTCAGATCCTGAATAGTTGAGATCATGGGATTTTATTACATTTGGTGGTAGACATAGTTATCCACTCAAACCATTCAGCTACATGTTAATTGACTATCTTGAAAAGCTATGAGAATTTGGGTTGACTTATTTGTTATGATTTCTTCAAGGGTGGAGATGGGTGCAGATGGGTGGAGATGGGGTCGCTGTTCAAGGGTGGAGATGGGATCGCTGACAAGAAAAATAAAACTCACACCGATGTATGATATTAAACGGCTTCATTTACTGGTATAATTTGTCTTTAACTAATTGCTCTGCCTTGAACCATTAAACCATTTGTACATTTCTGGCATGTTATCATTGAATGGACCAAAGATGGACCAACTTTTTTATTTATTATTATCCATTATTGTTGTCAATGATAGTAAAAATGCATGTATGTAAATTAAATTGCTTGCATGCAAGTTACAGTTTTGTTGTGTGTGATGAACAAAAATGTATTATACCCATAATTTTTTCCCCTCATGTTTGTAAATGTCATAGATGTTATTGTAAGGCTCAACAAAGGGAATTTAGTGAGTTTTTTTTTATATGGTTACAAAATTAACTACTGGGATTGTTACATAAGTTGTTTAAATAAGTAATTGCCACAGAAGATTAATTTAAAACATTATTGACTAAATATCTGTGAGGAAGCTTGCACATTAGCACCGACCTCAACTGATTTAAACATAAAAATAAAGTCAATCCAAAATTCATTTTCTTTCTTCGTTATTAATATGAAATTAATTTTTTTTTAATTAAACGTAAAAAATATAATATTTGGAAAATTAATGTAATGAACAAACAAAATCAGTACCTTCTGTGTGTTTTTTTAAATGTCATCTTTTCAAAATTTGAAGTTCCTTTTATTTTATTTTGCTTATGTTGGCATAATTTAACAAAGATTTAGTAATTCGTCTTTGTAGGACAAAGTCCACCATTGGCACTGTCAAAATCTTATCCCTAATCTACAAGTGTTTCAATGTGGTTCTTTAGCAAGAGTCTTCATTAGAAATGATGAGAGCTGTCAGTGTTTTCACCATTTCAGAAACCTCCTAGATTAATTTGAAGTAATATAATTCTAAGAACCCAAAATAATATTTGAAAGAATCAAACATTTCCTCTCATGGAAGTCACTTATTAAGAACCTAACCATTGGCAGGAAGTTTCAGTGGGAAACATCTTTTTAAGTATAAAGTTATTAGATTTAAACATGTCTTGTCTTCATTTCTTCTGTTTTCAGCAAAACATATTTATAGGTTAGTGCTTTTGTGAAATAGTGTTGACAATGATTTATAAATTCATGAACTACTTGAGTTGTTTTTAGAGAGACCCCAAATAACTCCACCCCCACCCTCACAGTATCTTAAGATATTCCTTATTTACCAATGAAATGCGAATTAGTTTGTCTGCAAAGACAAATAACATATTTTTTATTCAAGATCATAACACTGTTGGTAAAAATCAACCAAAAAAATCTTATCTCTCTATTATGAGACTTTAACCTTTAACCCTCTATAAAAAAAATTGGACCCTGGATCATTTCAAATAAAATGTTAGATTTACCTAAACTCAAATCATCTGAAATATTTAAACTATGTTTAATGCCCACTTGTTCATTTCTCCCCATTTACATTGTAATTGTGTTTATTTTTGAATGGAGCTAAAAAAAATAGCTGTTTGTGTATTTCAGTAATTTTAATTTTTCTGTTGAAATTTCTGTTGAATTGATTGTATAGTGTAATTTATTCATTCAAACAAATATTTGAATGTCTCACATGTTTAGGGTTCACGTTTGTTTATTATTTGAGGATTAAAGTTTAATAATAGCTGACTAAGAAAAGAGTCTACTTTAAATAAAAGTTGATTTAGGCAGTAGGTCACTTCGATTGCAGAATTTTGAAATATACAGAAGACATGCATTTAAATTCACAAAAAATTCAAAACATTAATAATTTGTTGGTAAATAATACTACTGTTGATGAAAATTGAGATAATGGAAAATAGCTTTTTTAAGTGAACTAGTATACATGCACAAGGAAACAAATCAAACAGTTTCATGAACCACTGCCTTAATTAAATGTTTCTTGTTTAATTTTAATGAATTATTAAACCATTGTTAATATACAGTTAAAAACAAAACAGATAAACAATTGCCCTTAGAGAAATTAAGAGAATTAGTGGTTTAAAGAAAAAGAATTAGAAAAGTTTAATTTCATTTTGTTTGCTGGGGGAGGGACTCCCAATTGAGATAGACACCCTAACATAAAATGTGAAACTGACCACTGTCATTCATATAAAGCCTAGCTTTTGCTTTGTGATAACATAACCATTGTTGATAGTTGAATGTTAGTTGCTCTTCTTAATTAATCGAGTTTAACTTGAAAGACATTTTTTTTAAGTTATAAAAATAGACTATATTGTAAACTAATGGATATAGTGCTGGTTGGTTATTGGGCAATGACCTGTTTGAAAGTTTGTTTCATTATAACTGTGATGATATATCAATATTACCATTCTGAGGTCTTGTCTGAGTTATTTTTCTTATATTGACAGTAATGTATGGTGTTAGTGAATGGTATTTTATACATCTGTGATCTGAAGGGTCTTTCTTTACAAACGTATGATGAAAGTTCTTTATAAATGAGTAGGTCTTATGTCTAAAAATATGATAAGATAAGATAAGATATTTCAAGTTAGTCCAATGTCTCACTTCATATTGGGTATTCTACTCCGTGTCTGTTTCTCTTCTAAAAAGAAATGACTTATATTGGAAAATGAGGAAAAAAAGAAAGCATTTTTGTAAACTAAATTTTCTTTAACATGTACCTTATGCTGCTGTATTTTATACATAAATATTTTAATAAACCAATTATTTGGAAGTAGTGAACTAGTAGTTGATTAAATAGATGAGAATATCTTCTTTTTTTTAATTTGGATGTTGTAATATTTTTTTATTGTTCAAAAAATATAAACTGGAAAAGTGGATTTAATGTAATAGTATGTTTCTTTTTGTTGTTTTTTAATGAATTATTTGATACATATCTATGAATGTGTAAAATTTTTAAACAATAAACTTTGTGATGTCTCCTTCCAAATGTTACTAGGTTCATCTATAACAGACATTTTTATTTGTACTAGTGATAACCTGACAGGATTTGATTAAATTCCCTGTACCCCCCAACCATATTTTTTCAGATTATTGTTCTTATTTTGAGAACCAACTATTTTAATTTCAACCTTTGTAAACTGATTAAAATACAATGTACATTTACATTCAAAATTCAACATGTTATTTAAAAGAAAATGTGTCCATAAAGCTTTTAACTGAGGGAATTGAATTCCTAGTGGGAATTAACTAATTAAATGACAGTAAAATTAAAAATAAAATCTTTCTTTAAAAATTGTTCAAATAAATTACATATTTTTGTCTGATAAATAATTCAAGTCATTTTAATTGATTTATTAAATTGGATGAATAAATCAATGAATATGACAAATAATTCTTTCTTCAATAGAGCTTTAAATAAATTAGTCCCCCTAAAATTTAAATATGAAATGATATACAAGATCAAGACAGTGTTACCTCATTCATGGGTGCATGACGTTTGCAGGCTATTTTAAAAGGTGACTTTCAAAGTGTTATAAAAGTTATAATTTCATAGTCCCTTACTTGTATATATTTTCTCATGGAAGTAATTTTTTTAATTAATTAGGTAATCCAGAGGAAATGCACACGTTATTTTGCCAACTGTTTATTAGAGTAAATTAGTTTTGTATGCCAAAAAATGTTATTGAATAAATATGACACTTCATATATAAAATGAAGTTAAAAAATTGCATTATCTTCTTGATTAAAAATAGTGCATGTCAAAATTTAGTGCAATTTGGTTTAAATCAAAACCTGTTAATTCATTAAAATATTTTTTTTTCAATATATTGTAGAAAATGTCATTTTCAAATTGGAAAGTAAACTGTTTGGTACCTGGTACAAGTAACACACCTTTCAGAGACCAGCATTATGTGCAAAACATTACTCCATTTAAAAATCAAGATCCTAAGACATTGATGGAGAATTTGAAAGGGATCTTTAGCAAATGAAATTAAAAACGTAAACTACTTAGTAATTAACAAAAACTGCAAGTAAAAAAATAATATTTTTACTATCAGATTTTAAATTTTGTTTAATGAAAGATAAAGAGGTATTTACATGTAATTTTGTTTTCAATTATTCCCATGAAGAATGGAAGAGCAACTGTTTCCTCAGAGAAAATCATAGAATAATTTTTTTTTGTCTTCGGAAACCCACTTCCACTTTCTGAATGCTATACATATCATTATGATTATTGGTTATGGACCTCAAAGCCTGATTTATTCAGATTTTTTATGATAATTATTTCTTTGAAAATTTTCACTGTGATAATCAAATTTTCAATCATTTTATTCACTACTTATTTGTGTACTGTTCACAAAAATTAAAATCTATTTCTGAAAGGTCTTGGGCTGCATTTAAAGTTTTTGAAATATCTCCAGTCAAGAAAGTAAATGAAGGGAACTTTCTACACTTGCATACACTATACCAAATAGTTAAACAAACTAACATAATGGCTAATGATTAAGAAATAATTATCTGAGATTAGTTACACAAACCCATACATTTATATTTAGAAGTAAGATTTAACCATAACTTACAGTGATCACAGTGGACAGAGTTCCAGCATTATCAAGGAAACTATCGAGAGGCTTATACAGAAAAAAAAATTATAAACTTCAAATTACAGTGTTTGATAGCTAATAATCAGAGAAGCAGTGTAGGCATTAAGCCTGATGGGATGATTATGTTCTTTAAGTAATTAGTTGTAAATAATATATCATGAAGACTAAATATAATTTTTAAGTTTTGGAGGTACTTTTAAAATTTTAATGTTCTTTTTATAGTACTAATACATAAAACATGTCAAAATTTAAGAGACATTTTTTTTTGTCCTGTAAATTAGTACATTAAAATACAATTTTCAGGACATAGAAGGTTGCAGAATGCAGAAGCCTGGTCTCCAATCCATGTATAGCCTTTTAAGTTCCACAGTTTTGAAGCAAAGTTTCCACAGAGATTCATTTACAAATTTTAACATTGGTAATGGTAAATACGTAAAAACGTAACGTATTTACCAATGTTATGTAGTAATACTTCAAAACCAAGTAGTAGTAGTAGTAAAGGGAATGTATCATTAATTATAACATACTTAGTGTATATTATAAATATTGTCCAGCTAATTGGAAAATCTCATGTCTATATTTTCAAAACATTAATTTATTTTATGTGAGTAAGTGTCACGTTTATGATTAAGTTTAAGTGCATTGCTTTTTTTCACGTTGTAAGTTAATTGAAAAAGTTGTTGTAACACAGTGGTCCCTAATTTCAAAAACATTTGTTCTTATTAACAATAACATTGACTTACATTTGGTGGTTACCTTGAAACCACACTCGCTTATACTGGCTAAGTTCAGGAATGTTGTTATTAATTATGAAGTTTATTTTAAATACCTGATATCGTACACACTTTTGTCAAATAATCCAGTGAGGATAAATTTGTGGAGACCACTGACAAATTTAGATACAAAAGTATCTTAGAACCAAAAATATTATGAAATTTCCCATTGAAAGTGGGTGAGGAAGTTACACCTGACAAACATGCTGTACATAATCTACTCAATATTCCATGTGTTGTGTTGGCTGCTAATGGTCTGTCTCTTGTTTTGATGCTCACATATTACTATTACTGAACAATGAAAACTTAACAACTTTACCTTTTCTTACTACTCTGCATGCTATACAACTAAATAAAACAATAACCAGGGATATATGGCTGTTAGTTGTTCATGTTTTTAAAACAAGTAAAATTTCAGCTAAAGAGTTGGAAATTTCTACTTTGCTCATTGACTAAAGAGCTTAAGGAATTACTGAATATCTGTTTAATAATTTGCATATTTGTTTGTTTTTAGAAGCCAGATATATATCCCAGTGCTCCCTGTAGGACTGAATATTGGTCTTGCTAATTTTTCTGCTAATTGCAGCTCCATTACTGGACAGTACTTCTTTATCTAACTTTAAAAGTGAGATCAAATTATTATCTGCACATGAAATTCTAAGTATTTCAAAGGTTTACTGATAACTTAGTTTCGGCATTAGGGCTGCACCTCATTTATGTCACTAATAACTTCACTGTAACTCCCAAACAAAACACACAACACATTTGTACCTTCCATATGAGATTGGACAGTAACTTAAATGAAAAAAACAAAAACAAAAGCTAATGATGAAGTGGAGATTTATTGATATATTTTGTTAAGAGTCAAATTATTTTTAAAACAGGACGCAATTGATGTAATGTCCCCTAAGCTCTCACCAGAAATTAAATGACACATGGACTAAGCCTATTGTTGCTGATTAAAAACATTATGTGTGGTCTGTATGAAAATGACATATTTTTATGATTGACATGGATGGACACAAGGTATTAAAAAAAATTCTTGCTGGTTAAAACATACAATATTTTAATTTTAATTGAAGATTTATCGCTGTTTTAAATTCGATTGATCATACACACTGAGTGGCTTTCCCATCAATGTTTCATAGATATAATTGTCTAAAATGAATTAAGAAATACAACATATGAACCAGTACACTACTATTAGTTTAAAATTGGCACTGAAAATATGGTCCTGATAAGTTAACTTCTTAAGTTCCACAGATCGTAACATGCTGAATTTTGACATTATCAGCGAATTATTACTGTTTTTTCTGAACAAGTGTTAAAAATGAAAATGATCTACACAAATGAGTCTATTTACAAGATCTGTGAGGAGTCAGCAGTATTATGATGTCAACAGATGTCTGTTCCTCTCCATGAAAGATGTCATGAACCCAACTAAGTGCTCAGCTTCCTCAATTGTGACTGCGTTGTACAAGGAAACCCTTATGCCACCAACTGACCTACAAGATAAACAGCAGAAAACAATAAAAATACAAGCAAGTCAACACTGGTTCAATATAAATGTAAATTGTTTTTGAAAATGTAAAAAATAAATTTTGATTTTAAATACAAATAAATCCAAGGATTTACCACAAAATGATAGTAACAATAGAATTGACAATATCTGATCAAAGAAAAACCATTTATGCATTTCATTTAAAGCCTAAAACAAATTTTCTTTAGCTTATGAACAAAAAAGGAAAGATTTTACTTCTTAAACATAAGTTCTTGTGAACTAACTATAAAGCCCTTAGAAATGTTTGGTGGTGTCAGACTTATAAAGAACACTTCCTTTTATGTTGGTGTTGCACAAAATTACTTGAAATTGTTTTAATTATTTTTTACACATGATGAATCAGTGAAAAATGCAGCAGCTACCTGTGTCCTTTAAGCTGTAAATATCCAGTCTTGGTTGCCTCTTCAGAAAACTGCTTCTCTAATGTTTCATGTCCCTGCAGAGATCCTATTCTAATTGGTATGTTCATTCTGCTACGACAGTCTTTGTCTAATGGACAGCTAAAAGAAATGAAAACATAAACTTATCAACCTGTAAAGATTCTAATATACTTATTAAATAAAACGTTCTCCATTGTAAACAAATCTAACCCTCTCCATTGAGTACAGCAATCATTAACAATTAGAATTAGAGAGGTCAGTTTTAAAACATGGACAATATAAACCTTAAACTTAAATCATACTGCACTATAAATTATAAAAATTTTAAGCTATGTAAGAACAAAATAATTTCTATTACAAACAATATCATTAATTTAAATTTATTACTGAAGTCTTATTAAAATGTTACTGCTATCAAATTCAAATATTGAAAGACAGGTCTTATAAAATTTACTTTCAAAACTTACTGGTAAAATCCTTGAGAGCTGTCAATGAGGTCATAAACTAAATTGGATTTTTTAATAGAGTTTTCTTCCATCTTCTCCACACCGCCTTCCTCATCAATCCAATTAAAGACAAGGCCCATGATGTAGATACTGAATCATGTAAACATTAAATCAATGAACCAAGTTATTCAATATATCAAATTGATATTGACAGGGAAAATATATTTTGAGAATGAGTAAATCATAACCTCACCCTAAATGAAATATTACAACAAAATCTCATGCAACAAATGGTTTTAAGTTTTAAGGGAACAAATCTTTTAAAATTACTAAATCTCATACTTGATTATTTCAGGAACCATAATACGTACTTACTTTTAGAACATGCACAAATATAAACGCCTCATAAATACTTGGGTTGTTCCTTAGTTAACCCGTCTGATCTCCTAATATACAAGTAATTTTTTTTAGCTATCATTATCAATTTATTATTCTCAGAACAGCCTCATTGCTAGATCTAAGACCATATGCATACTAGAAACAAAATAGCTCTGAAATAAAATTTCTAGAGTTCTCATTGAAATGAGAATCACTCACCCATAAGTTGGTGGTGTGTTGTACAGAGAGTTGTTGCCAGCTTGAATCTGATAGTCAAATATCACAGGGCAGATTTTCATGGCCAACCCAATCAGATCTTCACGGATGATGACTAGGGTCACTCCGGCACAGCCAATATTTTTCTGGGCACCAGCAAATATAAGCCCGAACTGTAAAATTTCAAAATATATTTATTTTTTAGTCTGTAATTGGAAACAAAGTTATTAAATTAAAGCTAACAATATTAAAGTAGACCTTCTTTCAGCACAGAAAGAGACTGAATATCGTAGATGATTCACTTAAATATTTCAATATTTTTTAAAGATAATTTTGTTTGCTTTTCAGTCACAATGATTGATGAAAATGGCAACACCCTGTTATTGTGCTTCTGTTAAGACTTCACTACTTCTTGTGTCTTATGAATCTTCTGTTGTTTTGATTTACATTGATTGTATATCTGATTTCTGAACTTTCAAGAGAGGTTAATGTAATTCTGAAAACCATCTCCAATGACATATTTATGCAGTTTCTGAGAAAATACCCACATACTTGGTAAAGAAAAATATTCATACCTATGTATACATTGATCATCAACAACAGCCTAATACCCTTTGGAAATTTGTAAAATCATTTTTTTAAAAACAAAATCGGGCAGTGTTTTTATTTTCACTCCACAAAAGAAAAAAAAATTCAAGAAAGCATAAATGTAGCAATAACAATAGACCTTATTTATGTCCAGATGACGTGTTAACATATTGGAAGACATATCACAGACGATTGGGACACTGTTGACTTCTGGAATATACTGGAACTCGACCCCTGAAAGAGACAAGAGTTTATTGATGCATCTTTTTACTAAAAAATATGGTTTTTCAGCTTTTTTTTGTTTATTTTAAAAAAAAATATATACCTTTTAATTAACAAAACTGGAACTAAAGTAAATAATCATAAATTAAATAATTAGAAGGCCCACTTTCTTACCATCAATTGTTTCATTGGCACAGTAATAGAAATATGAAGCATCTGGATTGAGTTTCCATGTTGATGGGTCTGGAATTGCTGTAAATAGATAGAGTTAAACTATTTACATGCACTGTCATGTTCTGGTTTCAAGTTAATTTAATAGCTTGCAAATATATTAGTGAAGAACATTTTCTTTGCTGAAACAAACAAAACATGTTTTTTTTTAAAAAGGTGTGTGGCAAGACTCACATGTGTATTTCTTTGTTTTGGGTACCACAAGATTGACAGTTCCATACTTCTCAGCCTCCTGGGCTGCCTTGGCTGACCAAGAACCTGTGACTAGATAATCAGCTGAGAGACCTGGAGATATAATACAACTTTTGAAAGAATAACCTTTGTTTCTATCTCCCACTATGCAGAAAACTAAGGATTAGAATCAAAACAAAGTTATACTTAGTTCAATACACCAAGGTGCACATGGATGGTAATCTTGTGTACAATTCAATAATTAAATTAATGGGGATTCCATGCACTAAAGGTTTTTAAAACCTCTAAACTCAGGATCAGAAACTAGATGAAGTTTCCAGTTTTACTAGCAAACTCAATGTTATAACAACAAAATAATAAACTAGTGACAATTGGATCCCAGATGAAATATTAGAAAATGTATGATCTTGAAAGCCTATAATTTAACATAAAATATTTCTTAGTACAGAAACCACTATTTAACACTTCCTTTTAATTTTTAACTTATCTAGACAGCGAATCACATTTTTTTTTACAAAACTCAAATGGCTGCCAGCTGAAAAGATAATGCATATTAAGTTTACTTACTTGGTTTCAAAGGCAAAAGATTAAGAGGAACAGCTGAAAATTGGCCAGTGCCTCCACCTTGAAGAAATAAAATTTTGTAGTTCTGTGGTATGGCTCTGAAAAATGAAACAGACGTGATTGTTAAAAACTTGCAAATGCCGTAATACTTTAAACAATTTTTCTGAATAACACAATCAAGAGTTTCAACTTAAAATCATTAAAAGATGTCACAAAGATGTTACTATAAGTTGTTTTTAAAAAAAAACAAAAAAACACACAGCTGATTCTCATGCCTTAATTCTTAAAGTCACTCACAACAACTGCCTGAGTTTGTGTTCTGCAGAGTTGAGGATTTTGCTGAATTCTGATGATCTGTGACTCATTTCTGAAAATGGAGCCATAATGGAATACCTTAAAACTAACAATGCTAAACATAAGAAAAGCAGGTACAAAGCACACATTTCTACTGAAAATAAGACACATGTTATGCTTCTTGCAAAGGGTATTTTAAGATGATTTAATGAAGCAGCCTCAATTATTTGATACCATGCATTATCCCAGCTATCTTAGACATGAGTCACACCACCCCCACACACACACACACACAAACCCAATAAAACCCAAACAAAAAATTCAAAGAGGAAAAGAAAACATTTGATTTCTGTTTGTATTTGTGAGAAACTAAACAGTTTTAATGTATTGTTGCTAGCACTTAACTTCCCCAGCTTAAACATTAAGATGGACCAAACTGAACTTTAACAAAGAGTTCCAGCAGAATTATGTCCGCTTTAATGTAGCAAGGCCCGGATTTGAATAATGTCACGTTTTTTTAATTGATTGAAAATATGTGGATGATTTTCTCAATTCATTGCCTGTCAGTGAGAAAGTTATTGTGTTCAAATCTAATGCCTGGGATATAACCCTGTCTGTATTCTTTTTTATTGATAAGCAAGATTTTAATTTCCCAACCTACCCATAACACTGACTCCAGTGTCCTGGTGGTCCAACATTTCTTTTTGTGCATGGGCCAGCACCTGTTTAAAACAAATAAAAAGAAACTTAATATTGGGCTTGCATATTACTTGGGTTGTGAAGACAAATGTATCACATGTTAGGAAATAAACAACCTAGAAGACAGAAGATAAATTCAATTCTTGAATGTGGGAATCATCTGTTTTCAAAAATATGTACAATTATGGCCACATATTTTTAATTTTAAAGGGGCAAATTTAAAATAAAATCCCACTGCATTTTCATTATAGGATGTTCAAATATATGGGTCGAATTCAGATTTTAAAAATAAAATTCTAATATCCCCTGACAAATCAGAATGTTAAGAAATTAGAAATATTCTTGCAACAAATGTTTCACCACAAATGCGGCAATGCCCTCCTTACAAAACCTACTGATAGTGAAAGTGTGCCAAGGTCAGAACAGTTTACTAAAGTCAAGTTCAGTTAAGTAAACAACCCAATCAGAGAAAAGTTCAAATCTCAGCCCTATCTCTCAACAAACAGCCCCCAATGGCTTAATGCTATTCTTGGTAATAGATAACACAGTTGGCCTTGACTATAAAGTAACATTGAAATTAGACTACTAATCAACTATGAATCATCCCTCAACACTGTGATGTCTCTTGAACTGAACTTATTCTTATCTTTGATAAGTTGGACAGCAAGAACACCTTCAAGGGAGTGAGTTAAGGAAGGGAGGAGTGTGAGAAAGAATGAGAGGGATATAGAGGGAGAAGGTAACATAAAATTAAGGGTTAAGGTATATTTATATTTTTTAAAAAACATGTAGCATTAATAATATGCACAAAGACTAAATGGTACAGCCCCATAACAAAAATAATAATAACTCAGGAAATACAAGAAACAGGATAAGACACGGGCATCATACCAAAAGAGTACAATCTCAATCAATAATCTAGTCCTGTGTGTGAATATCTGTCATCAGCATATCATATGAACACACAGTGTAACACAGCACATTTACCATTTACAACTGAGCTGAGTAACCATGTAACCTACATAACTTATACTTAAAGGGTGGTTTAACACTCTGTGGCTGGTACAAGACAAATTTATCTGGATTATTACTTTCATCTGTCTTTCTTAGTAAAATTGTCTTTAAACTAATTAATCCAAACAATAGATGAGCTTCTGAATGTGTTACTCTTGGGGAGCAATGGACTAGGCTTTGCTAATACAGAGAAATACCAAAATGTGGAATATTGACAAAAACATGATGGGGCTAATTTTAAAATATTAGATGCATGCTGCATACATATGGTTGAGTAAGTGATAGTGCAATTAGGTATAGATTATAGATCCATATAAGATGATAGATTATAGACTGAAATTAGATTAAAAATATTAGATCCATAGATGTGGTTGAGTAAGTGATAGTGAAATTAGGTATAGATTATAGATCTATATAAGATGATAGATTATAGAGATTATAGACTGAAATTAGATTATAGACAGATGGGCGGGTGTGTGGATAGAAATAAATAATAAATCAAATGTAGACAATACTACAATCTTCTACATTTCAGTTCAGGTTACCAATAAATATTATCCTATAACTGTGGAGACAAAACGACCTTAATCAAGTCAATACATAATTGCTATGGTAGACGAGTATTTCAGAGTCTTTCATCATACAGAACAGCAATTGATTACATGATCTATTCATATTCAGGACTGCAGCCAAATACGTCACCAACAACAGTCACGTATTTAGACAAATGGGCCGGTTCAGGCCAGATCAGCGATTAAGCCATATCCCGTATCGCTGCAATCTTTACCATTCAAGGTGAGGGGCACAGTGTCAAAGTATGTGTGACCATGGTCCCACATAGATTAACATGCAGTCGGTTATTGTCCGACTGACCTGGTAATAACCAGGAACGACGATCAGTGCAGATGTTGACATTCTAGTCACGTGTTTAGTTGCGTCGATTGGCGTAGAAGACATCAGAATTTTAGGGGAAAAAATAAGGGGGAAAAAAAAGGGGGGGAGGGGTAACCATTGAAAGTGTAAGTCTTTTTTTTTAATAATAAATTTAAAGAATGCAACTTCAATAGTCACAAAGTCTGCAGCGCTAAGGCTTATTACCCAAGGCCCATAGCTAAGATTCATGGCTATGGCTTTAAATAGTTTAAAGCCTGGCCTTCTGCTTCTCATAAATATAATATAGACATGTCATCAAAAATCCATATCAGAAATCAGAATACCACCTATATTTCAAGAGCTTTCCTTATTATTATTATCGTGGTTCTGAATTAATTATGAATTAGTATTTTTTAAATATTTAATTTTTTATGTTTGAAAGTTGCTGTTGATGAAAATTGGGATTCGTTAGAAGAATAGACCGCAGCACTATGTTACCGAGCAACTACTACCACTATGTAGAGTGCATTGTAACAGTGTACATTCTACAGCAGAACACAGACAAACATACAGTATACAGTGATAGAAGAATGACATGAAAATAGGTCAATGGAGCAAAGGTCAAACGTCTGACAGCCTTTGTCACGTGTGGCGTGTCACCTGGAATTCAACAATAACTTTAACAGCTAACACAGGCAACATAGAATGATGCCCGGGGCACAAGGCATAAATGAAGATTATTAAATGATTATGACTTTTTTAGCAAATCTATTTTAAGCCTTGAGCTGTGATTACTTCGTTACAAAATATCAAATAACATAAGTTATAATATAGTAATATAGCATATAGTTTATAGCCTAAACTAATAGAGTAAATGAGTAAAATAGTTAAAACTAAAACCATAACCTAATCACTAATCAAGTCATAAATAATAATTAGTAATTAGTATTAAAGTATTTAATGTAATGTTTAAATCCAGTCTACATACATCATGAATATTTACAGTTTACAGCATAACTGAGTATTAAAAGAATTCAAGTATAGCCATAACCAGTATAGTTTGTATAGGCAGGCATAGTCATAGTGAATAATATACCATGATGACTAGAAGTACTAGAACTATCATAAACTTGTAATTAGAAATAGGCCTAGAGTTGAATATAAAGATCTATCATAAAATCAAAATAATAATCAAAACATCATGCCTATTAGGCCTACCATCTATACAAATACACATAAATTAATGAGGAAAACAACATTTACATTGAGTTGACAAATTATGAATATGACATGACAAAAAGTTTTTGAAGAAATTAAAGAACATATAAATTTATAATATTTTGAATAAAAATAAAATTAAGGTCTGGCCTAACTGTTCTGTTCATTTCTGATTATGTTCATTTTCAATGTTTACAGTAATTTACAGCGACCTGATAATTAACTTGATTATTACTGTTATAATATTAAATAGTAATATTTGACAACGTATGATTCAATGTTATTTACCAAGTATCATTTCATTTTCATTCATATTTTAGACCTTCTTATATTAATATAACTTTAAATTATTAAATGCCACGAAGTTTGACTAAGTCACGAAGCTTAGGCTTAGATTTAGACCATTGACCATTGGCATGGCCATGAGTTAAATGAGTATGAGTTACGATGACTATACTATGACTATGACTCTATGACTGAGTCTGTATGAGTATGAGCAATGAAAAATAATGTTTTTCATTATATAAAAGTGTGGTCCAGTTCACCAAAATCGCACATGAGTGTACATAATGATAATGTACAGATCATGATCATGACATTATTTAACTCATGACCATTTACATAGTGTCACATAGTCTAAGTTAGAGCCTGTCTCAGTCTCTTTACTTTGGTCATGGACGAGACACTAATGCGTGTATTTGTTTAATGTCTCTACTCTACACTACACGATGTTTATTTGTTTAGGCACTAAAGTTTAGGCTTAGCCGATTAGGTTTAGTTTAGGCTTAGGTCTAGACTTAATATAATATACTTGAGACAATATAAATTGTCAATGACAATAAATTAATTTAATATTAAAACTTACTGAAGCAGGCAGTTTGGCTGGTCCAGCTGAAAAATTTATAACAAATTTTCCTTTCGATTCATTTCTAATAATACCGTCACTCATTTTATTTTAAAATATTATTTAGTAAGTTTTCATCAAAATAATTTCTAGGTTGGAGAGACTGAATTATGCGCTTGCATCACAATTTATACTCCTCGTCCGTTACGCTTCGGATATTGTTTACATCGTTCCATTGGCTGGCCTTGAACCTATAACCTCACATTTCATTGGTCGTCAAAATCGAGGCATCATAAACACGTGATTGTAACATGTCCACCCTATTATCAATAGATGTTTTTAATTTTATTTAGAAGAATAGGGTAAAGATGAATCTTCAAGCTACAAGCATAAATTCAAAGATTGAAAAAAGTAATAATATAAATTTCATTTACTAAGCAAAAGTATATCGAAACGCGAGCACGCACTTTTGGTACGCTCTGTGATAATTTATGTAAATTAAGGGGTCATAATGCAGATATGAATGAAAACAAATACTATGTTAAGGCCAAGGTTACTATAAAACTTTTCTTTAACACTTCGATTGGATTGTTGGTTCATTAAATCCAATATGTGGAGAGGGGAGGATGGTAATTGATATCGATAAGACTATAAGACTGACGGAGAAGCCATTTAAGAGGCTAATTTTCCTATGAAATGGCCCTCACAATATGAAATTTATTTTTTATTTAATATAAAAAATTATAAATTGAAGACCGAATTTAATTATTAATCAGTAGTTGCCTAACTATTTCGAATGGTCAGTAAGGCGCAAGGTAAGAGGCCGTTCACATAATATAATTATATAACGCAAAAATGTCAATTTTTTAGCCTACCGTCCCCCCTCATCTAACATTATGTAACACTAGTGTGACCCCCCAATATAACAAAAGTAAAAAAATTGCATCCACCCCCACCCCCTTCAGCGTTATATAATATGTGAACGGCCCCTAATGAATAAAATATAACAGGAAAATAAACACTGTAGTTGCCGAAAATGGCTCCGGTCCAACCCCTCCAGAACAAAGAAAGCGAGACAATAAATTTTAGTGCCTGTGTCACGAAATGGTCTCCCACAAAATAAAGTCTCCGTGTTTAAAATAAAATCGACCCTTAATTATATTTAATTAGTTTTATGTATGAATATATATGTTGGATTTGTGCTGAATAATTAGGAAATTCACTCATCATTAGTTTTGCCAGTGATAAGGTGACCAGATTTTCCGGGGGGGGGCAAAGTGGGACAAGGGGGGGGGGCAGGTTTCTGGAGCAAAAATCGGGACGTCTGGTCACCTTACATATCGGGATCGCCGACTAGTCATGGGAAAGGCGTAGCAAGGAGTAAAATGTATAACACCGCAGAAATCGACGCACCACCTGGTTAGCTAATAATAAAGCAATTTAAATTTATTAAAAAAATCACTGTTTTGAATATTTAATTAAATTTAGGAAAATATTAATTCATTCTTACCCAAATTCACAATAAAGCTAATTGTATTTATTTTATCAAATAAAGTATTGAAAAAAGCGTGAAAAAACGGGCGTCCCCCCGGGACAAGCGAGGGTCGGCGGGACATGAGGTCTGAAATCGGGACTGTCCCGTCTAAATCGAGACGTCTGGTCACCCTAGCCAGTGATATAATATGGCCTAACTAGGTAGATGCAAAAGGGTGGGGTTTCCCCCGAGAGACACATTTTTTAAGGATATCTAACAAACAAAAACGTGACACCGATGCCTTTGTACTTATAATTAGCTTTTCAAGTTTGTCAATAGCTTCTGAGAAAGTAGCAGTTTCTATTTGAGCAGCAAGGTTGCGAAAGAGTTCAATATATGAACATTAATTTCGACACATAAGACAATGACCTCATTTAATAAAGACGCAACTGAGACAATGATTTTACTTATTAACCAAATTTTATGATAACTTATGAAGAAGAAATATTACTTAAGGGGCCGTCCATAAAGTACGTCACGCTATTTTTGACCATTTTTACCCCCCCCCTCCCCCCTGTCACAAATCTTGGACAAGTACAAAAATTGTTATTTTTATTAACAAAATAATTAAGATTTAATATAAAACACCATGACGTCACCATGGGCGTCGATAGGAATTTTTCCAGGGGGGGGGGTGGCAAAAGAAACCCCACTTTTTTATTTTAACTGACAATGCCATACAGGTACAATTTTCAATTAAATTCAAGTTCAGTATAAAATAAGGGTCGAAAAAAGCCTTAGAAATTAATAAGACTTACAAATTAGTGCTGTAATTGCTAAAATACAACATTTATTAATGCATTTAATAAATTAAAAACTTAAGTTCTCACGAGAAAATTGAATTTTGCTGTGAAATAATATACGTGTACAAACTGCAGGATTACCAAGGATGGATATCAAAATTTTTTTACAGGTTAAAAAAAAAGTCGAAAAGTAGACCTATCGCGGGATTCCGAAATGCCGTTATTAGAAGATTTTGGGGCGTCTGCAGCATCTGACTTATCATTGGCATTGAGGACAACAGTACACGTTCAACAGCCAGACACAACTGAAACAACTGTTCCTAATTTGATTGTCGCTGACACGTATTCATTTCCTAAATTGGATATTGGAAGGTATGTCTGGACATACGACCTTTCAAATAAGTTGAAATTGCAGCTGATTCGTGATTGTTGGATCCTTGATAAAAATTATGATTTTAGAGCTGACAGTTAGGAAAACAGAGTTTTTAGTTTTTAGATATGCATGGTTATCAAACTATTCACCGTGGCTTGTATACTCGCAAATGTTAATAGGTGCCTTTTGCAAATATTGCGTGTTGTTTCTGCAAAAAGTAATTCTATGAGTTCAGTGGGTATTTGTCATCAAACCATGTACAAAATATAAAGATTTCAACGAAGATGCACGTAGCAACCTGCAAAGCACATTATGGCACAAAGGCTCTCATGAAGATGCAAGCAATTTTATTTGCTTTATTGGAAGCCAAAGCAGTTTCTATAGATGAGCAGTTGGACTTATCATTTAGAAGACAAATTCAAGAAAATCGCAACCAACTGGGTCCCATCATTTCTACAATCCTATTTTTCTGCATGCATGTTTTAGCACTTCGTGAAACAGAATCAAATTCTGGTAATTTGTATGAACTGTTAGAGTTTCGTGTTGACTCTGGAGATGAAGTTCTTGGTAATCTTTTGTTAATTGGTTCTTGTAGTGCTGAGTATGGTTCATCGACAAAACGCCCCGGACAAAACGGCCCCGACAATTGGGCTCCGACATAACGGCCCCGACAAAATGGCCCTGGACTAATAGATGGACAAATAGTAAAATTTACAATCAAATATATTTGTATTTTTACTCACCTATTCAGTGTCAGGCTTAGCTAACAATAAACAATAATAATAACACCACAAAAGGGAATTTAATAGCCTTTACGCGAAATGGTACCAATAACGGTTGTTTGTTGACAAGAAACAATATAATAACGTCACAAGAAATAATTTTACAATTTTACCACTTTTTTTAAGGGTGAGAAAATTGACGAAAGCTTAAAATGCAAACAAAATTAAATTTTTTGTTAAAAAATGTTAACAATTTGTCTGGGGCCGTTTTGACCGGGGCCATTTTATCTGGGGTCGTTTGACGGGTAACCGCTGAGTGTATCTCGGCAACTACGCAAAACACTAAAATCGAAATTTGTGGGTCTCTCTTGCATGAAGACATTGTTCGTGAAGCAATTAATTCAGTTGCATTTTCTATACTTGCCGACGAGACAAATGACTTTTCGGGAGGCATTGAGCAGATGTCACTTGGTGTTAGATTTGTAAAATTAAGAACAAAATGGGAAAATGATGGTCACAGAAGAATTCCTGGAATATATTACAATTGTCAATAGAACAGCTGAAGGTTTAGCGAACACCATCATTACTAATTCATTAGAATTTTGATTAAATATGACAAAGCTTGTTGGTCAAGGATACTACGGATGTTCTACTATGGCAAGTAAAGAAGGAGTCAAAGCAATAATTTGAAAAAAAAACCCCAAAAGCAGCATTTGTATATTGCAGTTCATATAAACTAAATCTTGTTGTGAACGATTTAAATAATGTGAATGTTGTACGAAACACAATAGGAACAATTAAGTCAATTATAGTGTTTTTCTGAGAAAGTAATAGGCAAAAAAAAACATATTATAAATGTTCCTTTACTATGTGAAACTAGATGGTCACATAAATATAAAAGCTTGCGGATTTTTGCTGAAAATGTTATAGAAATTGTTAAACAACTGGAATATTTAGAACAATCAGTAATGTAATGAGTTATACTTGCAGATATAATTCTTTTTTATGTTTGATAAATGTAAACCGGCTTCCATGTAATAAACTTTCAGGAAATTTAGTTCAGTTTTATTGTAACAACTTTATGACATTTTTATGAATTTTTTTTCTCAAATGTGGCAAATGCCCCCCTTCCCTACGCCCATGGTCACGTCACTCATGGCCGGACCCCCCTCCCCCTGTCACGCTTTCTTAGCCCCCTCCCCCCTCTGGAGCGTGACGTACTTTATGGTCGGCCCCTAAATACTTGGATGATATATTTTATGTCTAAAGCATCATTATTTTGATTTTGTTGACTTTTTATTATAAGCACACCGAAATTCGGGCGTGGAATGGGTTGCCCGAAGAAACCAGGATTACGAAAACTTTATCAACATTGAAAACTCTAATAAGAATGCAGGTCTAGACACAAACAATGGATTATGGATAGGCGTAGGACGCTATAATCTTCTGTATAGAAGGAGCGTTTGTAGCAGATAAGATAAGATAATGAATAAAATGTGTGCTCGTCTAATGGATTTTGTTTCTCATTTTCTACTTGAGCCTTCCATTAAGACTTGGATTTTCTCCGAACTTATTCTAACTTTGAAATATTACAACACAAAGATAATCTTATACAAACCTCGGATAGACATGCAGATGAAAACACTTTTCTAGTTTTACCAGCTCATCTGCTCTCTCGTTTCCTTCTAGGGTAGAGCATTCAGGTATCCACTGGACCGCAGCATCTTTTCTAAACATGTGTCGGATGGAAGAGACAGTCTGTGGAATGTCCTCTAGTTTCGACTTGGACAGTTACATGCAGTTCTTTTTTACCACTGCGTAACGCACCGGGACGGCGTTCCGGCACCTTTTTTCCACATATTAATTTTACTTACTTACTGCCTTGAATGCTTTTTCACGTTGAGTTCCGCTAACTTTTTTCATGCGTTCCGGTAACTTTTTTTTAAGGAAAAAAAAAGCACCGGTTACATGTACTATGTACGTATAAGATAAGCAGAGATCTTGAGTCAGTGAACACTGCTGTTGGTGAGGCGACGGTTCCCCCGTCCAGATCAAACAATAGTATTTGGATCGCAATACGGACTGCTTATATCTCTGCTTCTTAGCTCGTACATTACTTACCAATCAACGCATCATTTTTGATGCAGCTTGTGGACCATGATCTTATAGCCAGCCCTCCCCTTAGTGACTGACCCATCCGCTTTATGATCAGCGGCGCAGGAGATTCATCTGGGAAACTATCGTGAGCAATTCGCATGTTCTGGGCAGCATTACTACTGACTCGAGTGATCTAGTGCAATATCCAGGAAAGACCTTTTAAAAAAAATATTAAAAAATAAAAAATTATGCCATTACTTCTAACCCAGTTCACGACCAAGTGCTTAATGGGGTCCCTGTCGTCAAAGGTCAAACTTGAAAAACAATGCAGTATTGATTTTTAAAAAAAAACCAACAAAACAACTGTTAGCTGTGTCAATGGAAAATCTTTCGATATGCATTAAAAAATTTTTTTATTATAAGCAAAATTATAGAAATGACATCATTAAAAATCAAAATTCATAAAGAATAGCATCTGCTTAAAAATAATTAATTTTATTTCCCTAAATTAATAATATGTAGTAGCATTGTAATTGTAGCCCAAGGCCAAGGTGTTTAGAAAATTAGGCCCAGTCATTGTTAATACATTTCTGAATGTTTTTATGTGTATGTAGTTGTTGTTTTTAAATCCTTTATATTAACTTGAGGCGTCTGCTCGATTGTTTGCTTGCTTGCCGAAAAAAACTTTGGATAGATTTTTAACCAACTTCCCCATATGCTAGCGAACTGAAATTTTGCAGGCAGACTCGTGTCGACGATAAGAATGATATATCAAAATTTAAGATCGTTAGAAAGCACTGTAATTAAATTAATGAATTTTTAGATTATCTCTATTGAACTCTATGTAGGATGTTAATTTTTGTGCTAGTGTCGCGGTGCGTATTATAATATTGAACGTTTTTAATACTTTCCTGTCGCGCCACTTAAAGATTACACAAATGACCAATAAAGTTTCTAACAAGTTATATCTCTTTTGTGTTAAAAGCCCTGCCATTCATGTCAAAGAAGAAACGATAATATATCTGCAACAGAAAACTTTTGTCAAAGTATAAAGATACTATTAAAAACAAAGAAGCAAAAAAGAAAATCAACAGTTGAATTTGTTACAACAGTTTTATTTACAACGGGATTGCAATTTGAAGACAAATAAATATACAATGTTTTACTTGCTTGGCTCTGAAATTCTTTGTGAATTCAAAGGGTTTTTAACTCACTTAATCATTCACATTTGATGGATTTGGGTTATTAAAAATAATACTGAAAATTTGACTGCACCATTAAAACCTTATTTATAGTCAATAATGTATTTATAATAATAATAATACAAAAAATTTCATTAAAATTTGGAATAGTCTTAACTTGAACACAAAAAGCGCTTTCCCCTTTGTAGGCAATTTGGCCACCCTCAGTAAATCTTTCACTTTAATGCTATTATTTCTGGGAACCTCTAAGTGGAAATTTTTTTTTCAAAATCAATTTAAGTATAATTTATAAGCATACTTTCGCAAAGAATCTTTGAATTTTTATTGTCACTTCATGGGTTTCATTTCCACCTTGTGTAATGGAATTAAAATGTTACTGTTCAACAGTCATCCCAAAACCCTTGGTCACACAATCAAATATTTCAGCCTGCCAATCATGTCAAATCTCACACAATTAAGGAATTACTCCCAATGTAGCATGAAGTGCCTCTCAGGAAACAATCATCATACAAGCTTTTTAAACTAAAAAGTTTTTAAAAAATGTAAAGCACTCAAAACCATAGCAATTTCATCCAGCTAATTAAAAGTTTTAAATATAAAACACATGCAATACATTTTTAAATTCAAAATCTCAAATGACAGTTGTGAACGTACACAACTATTCCCTGATGTGAAGATACATTATAATGTTTTAACATGGCTCAGTGTTAGAGATTCTCCTGGTAAACTTATTAGTTCACATTTTAACATCCCCAATAAACAAATGAAGAGCTTGCCATAAGAAGTTAATGATTCGCTTTACTGTCTATTATGTTATGATGGGTTGTGAGAAAAACAAAAACAAGAACACACTCTTGTTGCTGTTTAGAGGGATGTGCAGGAATGATTTTCTTGTGCTTCAATTCAGGACTTTAAGAATGCTTCAGTTAATTAATTTTTTTAAAGACAAATTGTAACTAATTCTTTGCTATCCAACTAGTGAATGCACGATGAATTAAAATTAAAATTATTTACCAGTAAAGTCTGACCAATTAAACCTTACATAGATTAACTGGATCTAGTCTGGGAGAGGATGGGAAAACTAACGCAAAATGTCACTTAACCACTGGGAATCACCCAAAATGGATTTTTTACCTCTGAAAATGTTGATTATGCACTCCTGTCACTTGTACACCTGCTTCATGATGTAAAACTAAGTTGGGTCAGGAGCGCTTCAAATACTATACACTTAGCAAACTCATTCCTGACAACCACACCTAGAATCTTTGTCAAGAACATTCTTCTTCACCTGCAGCCTTTCTCTTGTGTACACATCATCACATAATAGTTCAAAAGTTAACACACATGACTAAAATTTTGGTCACTATTCCCGACCCATCACTTTTTCTTAATTTCTCATCACAACTCAATAAGTTCATATTTACCCCTCAAATCTACCCTCATTTCCACATCAATTCAATTTTTTTTACCACATTGCTAAAAGTTCACTCATCAATTGTAGCTAGATAATTGGTAAACCCACCTTGTGACAAAGTGGTCTGCCATAGTAGTAGTAAACCCATAACCTCCTTCTTCTTCTTTTTTTTTAAAACTGTCAACATGGTTTCCTTCACATGTGAGGGAATGAATGATACCATTTTAGTAAGAGTAAGTTGACAATAGAGCCCAAAGAATATGTTCCTCTTCTCCAGTGGTGTGAGATCTTGCAAATTATGCCCGGAACAAGTCGACAATGGGAATGTGCTTTAAGCCCGGATTGCTCAAAGGTTGTGACAGGAGCAGGATGTCTTTAAATTAGGCAGTATGTCGGCAGAGGTGCTTCTCTGTATTACTTTCCAGGGGGGTTCTCGGTGTAGTCCTGCAGCACCCCATCCAAATGGTCATTGTGTTTCTTAAAGCTTCTGGGCTTCTGTTTTCCTTTCTTCCGCCTTGGCATGGAGGACTGGCGACAGATGAAATCATTGTAAGAATTAATAGCACAAAGACTGTTTAAAAAAAAACTGTCCGACCACAGTGGTAAATTATGAAAAAAATTACGCATTAAAATACTTATTGTATTTTACTATACAAATAAAGCCAAGTTTGTGGCATTTTGATCTATTGGCCAATGATCTTAAGAAACTAGTAAGCTTTTAAATACAAGAACTTCAAACGTACATGTACATAGATTACTTGGACATTCAAAGATTTGAATGACACTAAAACAGGTGCACTGATCACAGATTTGAATGACACTAAAACAGGTGCACTGATCACAGATTTGAATTACACTAAAACAGGTGCACTGATCACAGATTTGAATGACACTAAAACAAGTGCACTGATCACAGATTTGAATGACACTAAAACGGGTGCACTGATCACAGATTTGAATGACACTAAAACAGGTGCACTGATCACAGATTTGAATGACACTAAAACAGGTGCACTGATCACAGATTTGAATGACACTAAAACAGGTGCACTGATCACAGATTTGAATGGCACTAAAACAGGTGCACTGATCACAGATTTGAATGACACTAAAACAGGTGCACTGATCACAGATTTGAATGACACTAAAACAGGTGCACTGATCACAGATTTGAATGACACTAAAACAGGTGCACTGATTTGAATGGCACTAAAACAGGTGCACTGATTTGAATGGCACTAAAACAGGTGCACTGATCACAAATTTGAATGACACTAAAACAGGTGCACTGATCACAGATTTGAATGACACTAAAACAGGTGCACTGATCACAGATTTGAATGACACTGAAACAGGTGCACTGATCACAGATTTGAATGACACTAAAACAGGTGCACTGATCTCACTTCATCAAGCTACCAGTCTAAGACGGATGAACATTCATCTATAGTGTTTTGTGTGTTACTATGTTTAAGGAAGAATGAGAATGCACAATGTGTTTTCTCTAGTTCTTGGAAATGCTTGTAAAGCGCAGTGAGCCCAGTCATAGGCTGGAGTACTGCGCCATGTAAGTGAACAAAATCAAAATAAAATGATTAACATATTTTTTTGCACAACCCAAACTCTACATAGAAATATCAACACATATATGTTAATAAATGCATTCAGTTTAAAAAATTCATATTCTATATACTATTTCAACAAAACATATAATGACATGATGGTACACACAAAAAAAGCACATCAAATTTTTGAGATATATCAACATTTTAAAAAGTTGTTAAAATATATTAATATCAGTGTGAATTTTCTTTTTTTTTAATTTATTATACCAATATGAAAATAAATTAATGTGGGATTTAAATCAATTAATTCTGCATAGTTTTTTTCTGACCTAAAAATGTTTGATCTTGCTATGTCCAACAAACCTCAATTTATAAATAATAGACAAGGAATTAACACCATGTAACCATTAGTATTTTAGAGCGTGGGTTGGGAGTAAGAAATTTAGTCGTGTTGAGAATTAGGGAGCAGCCGGATATCTGGCACTATACGGATTTGCCAAATACTTATGGCAGATTTTTGTCGGATCCAGATATCAATGTAGTTAAGAATTATTTGCAATCAAATTAAATTAATAAGTTTATAGACAAATAAAAAGTAAAAAAACAATAACCAGAAATCAGTACATTTGACAAGAATTTTCTTCAACAACAACAAAGTTTAACCGGAACCGGAAATACTTTAATAAATAGTATTAAATACTAAATAGAAAGTACACCCCTTAGCTCTTACAGTTAAATACAGAGATATCCGGATCCGGAAAAAATTAGGACCAACTATCCGGATCCGGCAAAAAGTAAAAAAAACATATCCGGCCACACGCTATTGAGAATGAATGACAAACGTACCACTTTCTTGTAGCCTGAAGCCTCCATTGAAGTGATACCTTGTTTGCTGAGGTACTCCTCAACCTTCTGGTCATCCAGACCCTCCACAGCTACACTCCTCCAGAGTTTCTGAAATTCTGCACATTTGATGGTGATTAATTAACTTAACATTTATTATATTTGGGTCTTCTGTTTTCAGCTTATACTTAAAGTATAGTCTAACAAGACATAAAGGCCTATCCACAAGAGACTCAGAATTTTTTCTTCTACAACAATGTAAAAAATGTATAGTTAAATATTTTTTTTAAAGAATCAAATTCATTTATTATATTTTTGATTTTAAAAAAAATAAAAAAATTAAACTTAGGTAATTTTTAAGGCGTTAAAAGTAAATTTCTTCAATGTATTTAAAAAATCAGGAGCATAAAATAATGTATACTAAATTCAATTTCGAAGAATTTTATTGTCTTGGCTAAGCATATTAATGAATTTTGATTGATTTAAGAAAGAAAAGAATTAAAATTATTTGACGAATATTGAAACGGATTGGATCATCAAAGATGTTTTCCCATTTTCTAAACTTGATATTTTTAAAAGCATTTGTTTATCCTAAGTATCAAAAAGATAGTTCTCATATTAATTAATTGTTTAATGTATTAGGGCATGTGGGTATTTAGTTTATGAGAACATTGCAGAAATTTTTAAAATTGACAAAAAGAAGAATACATTTTCCATGTATGTCACAAAATAATTTTAATACTATTACTATAAATCATTTAAAGATATAAAAACTCTGTATTTTTAAAATAAAATGTAATGAATATCTCTCTATCACACACACCAATAATCTACACCCCCCAAAAAAGTAATCATTGCAGTGTTCAAAAGTAAACTACATAGGATTGACCAAATAAATACCTTCATCAACTTTAAACCTGCAGTAACGATCATTGTAGAACAAAACCTCTTTCTTGTCCTGTGGCCGCTTCACTGAAATAATAAGGTCTTTAAGTTTCTGACCAAGAAAAAAAAATGGAAACAAAAAAAAATTAATGCAGATGTCACATACATATTTTCTAAAATTTAATTTTATCTATTTGATTATGATGAATAATAAAGTAATGATCTTTACTCAGGGAACAGTTAGGTAATAGGCTTCCATAGTCACTCTTTTATTCTTAGCTTGCGTCTTATACCTCAAGTACCATATATACTCGAGTATAAGTCGATCTCGAGTATAAGATGACCCCCCAATTTGAGACTTGAAAAGTGGAATTTTAAGATTTCTTCGATGAACGCTATGGTAAATTCATGGCCTGTCGGCCGTGTGTATGTAAAGGCATTCACCACCCACACTATAGTTTTGCGGTAATATATAATCAATAAAATGGTATAATTTTAATATATTCCGATAAAAATTAACAATATTAAGTTACTGTCATTAAAAATATGGACATTGTGTTGACCTTTTAATTTAAATAAACTTATAGCGGATACTTTTTCAGAAGTAAAATATGGATGGACATTTAATAAATTGATAATCAGAAAAAAATTGCGCTCAAGAAATTTCCGGGTAGATTTTTATAATCTGACAATAGTATTGGTGAAAATGCAGAGCAATCGTGTGCTTAGCCCAAAATACAGAGGCTCTTGCACACATTCTGAATTCAGTTTAAAAAACATTTTATCAAAAGATATAAAGTAATGGTAGACATAAGTAGCGCAACTTTTATTAATTATTATTCAACTACAGATCAACACTGTGGCAGAAAGGTAGGTGTTTGCTTTGAAATGTTCATCCAAACTACGGAAACCTATTTTGAGCGAAAATATGACATTTATCATATTACTGAAATTTAAAAAATGAGTAATGCATGTATAAGTTGACCCCATGATTTGAGTCTCAAAATTTTGAAGAAAAAAATCTCACCTTATACATGAGTATATTACGGTAAATTATGATGGAAATCTTTATAGCAAAAATTATGACATTATCATTAATAAAAATTATGAACTTGATTAAAATGTTGATGCTATCTTTTAAGAAACTTATAGTAAACACAAAGATTTTCTCTTAATTAAACAATCACATTTAATTTTTGTGAAAAGGCACGAACAAAAAGATTGAAAGATTTCCTGGCATTAAAAAAATTTATGAAGAATGCAAACTAACTAGCGGGGGTAAAGTAAATTCCTCATAGCTTGCGTGAAATTTTTACAAAATATAACTTGAAAAAAACTCAACACATAAATAAATTGTGGCTGTAAATAACAGGCATTTCAAAGGGAAGTACATTAATATCAAATAGGATGAAGAATTAAACAGTCTGTCAAACTTGATCAGCTCTAACCTTATCCTCCAAGACTTTCTGCATGTTTGGTAAACTCTCTTCAATGTCATCAATCAGGATCCCACCTCTGCCGTGTAAATCGTAAGACTTCAACAGTTTGATCAAACTTTTCTTGTCGTGGATGTCAAACTTGGGCTTGAAACAGAACTTGTTGACGCCATCCTCATTCACAAGTATGATCTTTGGATTATGTATCAGCGACTGTGGGGCATAGCATAGCGTACAATATCAACAGAGATTTGTATCAGATATTATGGGGTGTATTATATGTATCATAAAACATGATCTGATTCTGAAGTTTGTAAGTTTTATTTAAGTCATTTATGGTTTATAATTTGAAAACAAGAAACCTTCAAATTATAAACCATAAATGACTAACAGTCAAGCTTTTGAATTAATACTTCCTGTAAGAGTATTAATATTACTTTCTATATCACTTGGAACAAATAATCATGATGTCTAAATGATTACTCTTCAGAAATATTACAAGCTCCTAATAGGCTTATGCTCATAGAAATTAACTAATTCAATGATTTTGAACGTACATAATCCAATATTTCATTTTTAGGTTTTTTACAAGTGTGCAGTTAACTAATATAAACAACATCAGCTAATAATTACCTCTGTGGCCAGCCAGTGCCTCATCTTGCTTGTGATATCCAATTGGTTTGTCTCATCCAAGATCTCCTCCAGTACTAAGGGGTCATTGACCCCTGTCTGGTGCCTGGACTGATAAGGAGGAGTCAAATAAAATGTGAAAATTAAGAGGACATGATTGAGGAGGAGTGTTGCTGCAGGCATTGGATAAAGTGACTTGAAAAGAAATTTTATATTGTTTGCAGTAGTAAACATTGGAATGGGCAGAAATTTATTGCATGAGATCGCAAATAGGAAACAAAATAATTCACAGATGACAACTGTGTAATACCAGATTATTTAATTTGTCACCACAGGTGTTTTGGTTTCTATTTTAGCTGACGTATTTCCCCTTTATATATTCATTTAACTCTTGGTATTATAAATATATGACAAAATATATCAAAGACAAACTAATTTATTCCTCTCTAAATGTAAATACTTTGAAATAAACCACTCTCAGTACTTGAAAAAAACGTTAAGAAATTGGAACTTTACAAATAAATTTTAAAGTAAATCTTGTTGAAATGGTATTTTTAAAGTGACAGTTATAGTGATAGGGTCAAGCATTTTTTGTATTTTGTCTGATGCATAAATTTGACAACATCCGGACTCATTGAAAAATTCTGCTGAAATTGCTAGCCTTTAATAAATACATAAAAAGTGCAACAGAAAAAAAAGTGTGTGTTCTAGCAGTGAGCAACATACCTTCATGTACTTGACAATTTTAGCCAGAACACCAAATTTATACTGTGAGCTTCCCTGAGACATTTTATAGTCAACAGTGTCTGAAATGAACACGTTCATTGTTAGTTATGTGCTAATTTAATTTCACTATTACATTTGGCCATGCTACTCCAAAAGTTTAGTAGTGATATTTTTTCATGATGGTATTAAAAGAGAGCTATATAAAATATATCCATTCATTAAGCAGCTTCACCTAATATATTGTAAGCTCACTTATTCTAAAAATGTAAGCAGGAAAGTTCAGTTAAATTTAAAATCAGGATAATAGTTCACATATTAAATGCAATACAAAGGAAGAAGTTTATAGATGCAAATGGTGATTATAGTTTAAGTTTAACACTTTGTGAATGACATTGAGGAAACAGGTTCACTGTGTTAAGTGGCTAAGGTCTTCCCACAATTTCTATGATTTTCAAAATATCACATACAGACAAGTTTATGTCTTTAAGAAATTCAATATCACTATCGCCTTTAGGTGTCTACTAAGCCTTTGTATTTCTTTTCAAAACTCATCTTTGGATTACCCATATTAGAAAAAGGTTCATTTTGGAATGGACACAAATTACACTTCTTCCCTAGTTGATAAAATAAACATGTGCACTTTGAATGTTTTTTTGGTTTGTAGTTGGCTAATTTTCCACCACTCATCAAAACCAAGAAAATGCTAAAAAAAGTTATCTATGTAAAATTAATAGCAAACAATATGCAGCAAAAGCTGAACACTTTCCGACGCTGATTTAAGCCATCAACAAAGAACAAACACTGTCCCTTATTTTTATCATTTCAAATCATTTTGTATGATCATTTTCTTTTGTTTGTTAGGTGGCACACATCTCTTAGATTTTTCATCTGGCTTTGCACTAGGCTGAATGCTACTTTCTTGTTATGAAACAAAGGATTCCCCAAAATATTGTGCACTATAAATCCTTTTAAAAACAGGAATAACTTTTAGGCTTTTATAAGCTGTAAAAACTTTTAATAATTTTTTTTTGTATCGTCACCAAAATAAGTATAAATAATTCTTTTTCTAGGCTATGACCTTACGGGGTGGTTTCGAAGGTGGAGGTTTCATTTTGGCCTTCTTGGATTTTTTATCATTGCCATCATTTGAAGGTTTAGCTTTTCTTTTTTCAACCGTTGGTGTTGCTTTGGCCCGTTTCAGGAATGCTTCTCGTTCTTTCAGAAGTGCAGGGTCCATATTGATTTATGATTTATCTTGATTTGTTGTTCTTGACTTCCCTTTTAGTTCTGAAATAAATAAACAGTTTTGTGTCCATTGTAAAACAAAATCAATAAATCTAACTATTGAATTCACTGACTCTTCTTAATTCACAAACATTAATTAAATAAATGATTTATACAAAAGAATCTAATCAGGCATCAGGTACAAAACATACTTTATTTTCCGATGATTGAATGATTGTAATAATAATAATAATATATAATTTTATCATTCTTTTATGGAAAGCGTTATCCCCAGAATTCTGCGAATGACTCGACGTTGATAGGAGAATTCAGTGAACTATTCTCAAAGTTAATTTTGAGCATTATTTATCATTAGGCCTATATCATGTATATCAAGTAAATTCAAGTTGATTATATAAGAAAACAGTACCAGCCTTATTGTTTTTCATAATGATTTTAAGTTTATATTTTAGAATCTGTTCAGTCCACTGAGCAATTTTTATCTAGCTCACTGCTATAAGTATAGTCCATTGCGTTTATTATTAGTATATATTAGTAGTAGTGATAGTAATCTAGGCTTTAGGCATAGGCAAACTAGGCAACCGCCTAGGGCCTCCGATTAGTTTAATTATTAATTGGGGCCTCGCACAAGAATTTTTCCATATTTATTATTTTATTTTTCTTTACATTTTATTTAGGGCCACTAAATTCACTTCGCCAAGGGTCTCCAATTCCTTAAGTTTAGGCTTCGGCAGGTCCTGCAGTAATATAGGTTTACAGTCCATGACGTATTATTGGAGAATATAGGACAATATATTTATTTATAATGTAGGATAGGGTATTAGTACAATTATTAGTAGTAGCACTAATAGTGTTAGCAATATCGGCAGTATATCAGTACATGTCAAATGCGCCGCTACCAAGGTCGCGTCACAGTGGGATGAACGTGATATTGAATCATTTAAATATTATGCAATAACAAAAGGTTTAAAATAGAATTATTTTTTTAAAATAAAAATTATAAAAAAAAAGATTCCCCATGATTCCCCATCTAAAAATTGAACCCTGTAAATAATTTAATTTAAAAAAAAATTTCGACAAGCGAAAATCGAACCCTGTACCACAACGTCACCTGTCCTACACTCTACCATGCGGCCACGAAGAGATAATGTACTTTCAGCTTTTTAAAGCATAGAGACCCTGGGTCCGAATAGCCACAGAATTCTGGGGATAACGTTCAACGTTATTCGCAGAATTCTGGGGATAACCACTCCGTTCTTTTATCACCGTCCCCAAATTAGTGGGGACGGTGATAAAAGAACGGCTATTGAGACGCTAGCGTCTCAATAGCCCACAGGCTATTGAGACGCAAATATATAAATAATGTACAATTAAGCCATATATTAAAGACTTTTATAAATAAGTTTTAAAATGTCAAATTTCATAGAGTCTCTCTGGTCTCATGAATAGTGCTATAGTCAGCTGTACTTTTGGTCCAGGATTCGATTTTCAGTTTGGTAGTCTTTTTTTATTTTTTAATAAACTTAAAATGATAATTAATATTTTTTTCATAGTTCGTCTCTGACATAATCACATTTAATGTTTAGTGATAGGTTTTAGGGTGTGGGTTAGGTTTAGTGATAGGGTTTGGGTTAGGTTTAGTGATAGATTTTAGTTTTAGGGATAGTGCTATTTTTGTAAAAAAATAGGTGCCGGTACTCATTGATGGATTGCCTAACTTTTAACTACCAGTTCGCACCTCGATGCAAGCTAAATCACAACTGCAAAGATACTGAATGTCTTAAACAATTTTATTTTATAATTAACCAATAATAATAAACGTTAAAAGTAGGGCTGCAGAAATTAACGATTAATTACTCGATTAATCGTTAAAAGTTTTTAACAATTAAATTTTTTAAACGATTAATCGACCCAGCACTTATAAATGTACTGGCAGTTAAAAAGTAAAATATTTCGGCCGATAAATATAAACTAATTTCCGGACGATTACACGAACATTTTGGTTTTAAATGTTATTGTGTCCATTGAGAGAAATCGTTTACCTACCATGCAATGTTCCCTCTAAACTTAGTTGGTCCGTATGCAAAGTTAAAAATGCTCGTGTGCTAAGTTGCACAACTTCCATTTTTTGTGCCTTATTTTACCAAATTTGCTGCGCGGTGATTCTAAACTCATGCGTGGCGTCTGTCAAATATCTGCCCAGCCACACTGCTTAAAGGGAACATTGCTGCCATGATTCCAACACTTTGCTTACATATCACCTGCAAACCAAACATCCACTACAGCAGTGCTTCTCAAAGTGGTGGTCCGTGGACCGGTGCCGGTCCGTGGGCCATCCGCAGATATTCTCAAAAAAAAAGGACCGAAAAAATTGTCACTGCAGGGAAAATAGTGCACCGGTCCTTGGTACAATGGAAAAAATTCCTGCCGGTCCGCCATACTAAAAGGTTTGAGAAGCACTGCACTACAGTAACTAAATATGTGACATTTAAGATGTCGTCAAAAGGCCCTGAGTCACTAAGACTCTTATAGAACCCCTCGGGGAATTCCCTGGGAACTTTCTCCCCTCCCCCGAGGGGAGCTAGCTGACGGGGACACCCCCGAGATGATCCCCTAGAAGATGGGGTAGTCTGGGGGATGGTAGCCGCACAAAGTCGACCTAGTCTGCCTCTCAATGGGAGTTTCCACCCCAAAGGGTGGATGTGGAATTTTTTCCTACTTCGACCCGCCATAGCTGCGGCGCCACCACGGCACAGAATACGGGTCTAAATTACCAAGGACTGTCGCAAGATAGGGGGAAACATCATTGTAGACCACCCATGGAGGTGCGGGCAACCGCAATAACCAAACACACAGTGTTGGATAAGGGTATCCCCATTGGGTAAGTCTCCTCTGAGCTGACGTCCGACCAAAGTTCCTCACGGCACTTTTTCTAGTATTGTACTGGCCCACCTGGCTCTAAACAGAGCCGTTCATTGATAATAGCTAGAAAAGGGGACGAAGGGGTCGTTTCAGATGACCCGACCCTCAACCGGTACAATGGTTTTCGTCTTTGATGGGGGAATTCTCCACCATGGGGCCTCTGTCTACGTTCCGTGCAACGACTGTAATCATGTGTCTACCTGCCTAGCTAACCATAGCAGGACTTCGATGTTCCTCGTAGGGGCTGTTAGTTTCGGGTCTCGCTTACCCTACTTATCCAGAGGACCCCGTAAAGGTCAGCCCTTTCCTCCGGCCACTACAGTAACATAAACTTCAGCTGAGACAATCTAAGCGATGTTAACGATTGTTCAGCTCGGCTGGTTATATTGTCAATAAGACCCGCTCATCACTTGAACCAAATGAAGTCAATACACTTGTCTGTTTGCGTTGTTGGTTAAAAGATGTCATATGAAGAAGACCTTTCAGTGTTATTTCGATCTTCGACAAGTATTTTAATAAATGAAAACTTATGACACCATACCTTTCAATTTTTCGCTTTAATCAAAATTAACGATTAATTAATCGTTAATTTTTCAAAAGTTAATTAATTAATGATGAAAATAAAATTAATAGTTAAAAGCCCTAGTTAAAATACAAAGAAAATAATAATTTTTCCCACATTGAAAAAGGTGCCGGTACGCCGTACCGGTGCGTACCGTCACAAAAAAAGCACTGGTTTTAGGGATAGTTACTCTTTCTTCAATTTTTTCCCCCTTTTTTTATTTGCATCTCAATAGCCTGTGGGCTATTAAGACGCTAGCGTCTCTATAACCACTGCCCAGAAAAAGATACTGAAATGAACCGAAATCTTACCCCAAAACAAACAAAAAACTTGCATGAATTTTAAAATATGAAGCTAACTGTCAACTAACTGAAGTTAGGTACTTCGATACTCGTTCGCGCATCGTTCTGCGCATGTCGTAAATTCACGCAAAAACTGTCATGGCGATTTTACAGTCGGTCTTTCGGCCACATCGGTAGTTCGCGTTGTACGTCACAGTTTTCATAAAAAAGCCCACTTCGTCATCACAGTTTTATACAGCTTGGTTTTCCGAACATATCGATACCATTTTTGAAGCGATTTCGAATTTCAACCGGCGGTGCTATACGTTTGAACTGAATTGTGTGACGGTAAACTAATAAACAAATTAACCCTGAGTATTAAGAGTTTGTGGTTTCAATGTAATCCTGCAACATTCATTTTCTGATTTGAATAACTTTACTTCGTTAAAATTGGCGTAGGTACTCGTTAGTTATGCTTGGTACAGTGTAAGGACTTGAAGCGAAAAAATGTCAATGCCTCATAAGTCACCTCCCTTCATAAACAAAAGCTTGGGTTGTCGGAAATGGATTTGCCGATCAATTTACGCAAAAATGAATAAATATAATTATATATTGCAATGGTAAAGTTTACTTAGAGTTATTACAAGAATTGAGTAATTATATTAATAGTATTTTGAATAAAAACACAAAAAATAATAAAAAGTACACTATCATTGTGTCAATAATATTTTAACGACTAATACTAATACTATTCAATACTACTAGTACTAGTCTAATTCTAAACTAATAGTAATAGTTAGAGTTCATTATTCGTAATATTAGAGTCAGTTTACAAAGAAATACAGGTCCAATTAACATTAGACACTAATACTATTAATTATAATTACACAACTTTTATATTATTAATATTTATAACTATGAATACTATGATATTATGTCATGTCAAAGTAGGTACTTTGACAGAAAATTTAAATGTAGTCCAATAGGCTTAAATAATATATCATTTTAAAGGGCTTGCTAAGACCTTTTAAAAAACACTTGTTTTGTCTTTCTATCTTTTATAGAAGTGGAGTTATGAATTTTTTTGTCGATTTTTTTTGCCCCTTATATAACCTATATAATTTATTAAAAAACTTGTGACCCCAATTTCAAAATTCTGTACTCTTTCCCTCACAACTTTTTTAATTTTAGAGATAAAGGTATCAAATTTTTAGGATACATTCACAATCCAATTTACAAAACAATGAACAAGATATGTTTAAAGTATATCAAGATTTTGAATTTTGAAAAAATATATTTAAAGGCTACATTGAAAAAAATCATAGCGAAAATAATTATTTTATATATATATATATATATATAAATCAGTACAAACTGTTGCATGCCTAATGTATTTTAATTAATTATATGGTAAATTTAAATCAATAACTATATTTAAATGTTTAAAGGGTAAGTATTTGACTTTTAAAATAAAACTGAATGCAATTTACAATAAATTATTTTTGGAAATACCCCACATCCCCGACGCCTGATTAGTGAAATTTCAAATTAAAATTAAAATCAATTAGTGTTTGAAGATTTAAGTATCTCATTACATGTAATGTATTTTAATTATTGAGATTTATTTATTTTGATTATTTATGTAAAAAATATTAAGTGTTTGTTGTCAAAAGTGTATGTCCTCATGAGCCTCATCTTTGTAAAAAGAAGATGGTGAGTAAGATATAAATATAAAAAAAAATGTTTAACAACAAACATTAAATAAAAGGATTACATCACTATTATCATTATTAATTCTAAGGTAAGTATCAGTCAGTTTGGACTTAGCATTAGTAAAATCTTATAATTATGCGCTTATAATTAATGTTAATAGTACACCACAAGACATTGACTGTATGTCTTTTCACCAAGATTAGTCTCTACTCTACTACTGTCTCTACTCTACAAGTCAAAGTTAAGACAGATGATCAAAGAAAAGAAAAATCATATACATTAAATTTCATTAAACTACAACTACGACCATACTGACACTAGTAACTAGTAGTAGACACTAGTACTAGTAATACTAGTATGTAGTCACTAGTAGTACTAGTACTAGACTAGACTCCACAAAAATTAAAAATAATAACCCAAAGCCAAATCTCATACTCATACTATTTATTATATTATGAATATTAATTAATTATTAATGACTATTAATAACCGAAATATAATTTAGCATGCCGTTTGCTATAACTACACTTCGTGAATATAATGAATGATTGAATGACAACACCCACATTTTAAGTTACAATCAAAGACTAAATTTAATTAACATACTACACCTATTCAACACACTTTACTACACAATCTTACTTTGATAGTGACAATGAGTACTTTGTTTTGTTCTTTTATAGTTTTACCGGAAACAGTTGTTTTTTTAATTTTCCAGGGGAGGTTAATAATTTTACTTAAAATTAACGATGTGGCTATAGGTTTAGGGATAGTTACTCCTTTCTTAAATTTTTTTTTCTTCATTTTTTCTTCCTGAGCATAAAAATACTATTAAAACAGGCCAAAGCTAATGAAATTAATATAATTTTAATTTCCAGCCATACTAGTACTACACTGTGACCTGCGCTGGATCGGAATACACTTTTTAAATCTAAAAGAACCCGCCCGGGTCCGAATAGCGATCACAGGCTATACGGACCCGGTGTAACAGGCCAGATTAAACCCCTGACCAGAATATACCCGGGTATAATCTGGCCTAGGCCAGAATATACCCGGGTTTAATCTGGCCTAGGCCATAATTTACCCCGGGGGTTAAACTGGCCTAGGCCAGAATATACCCCTCCAGGCCAGAATATACCCATTTGACAACATGAGGATATATAGTAAAAAATGAACGAATGACTATTAAGACATTTTTATGAGTTTTAGCTTTGTCAGAGAAGTTAAACTCATTTTTTAAGTAGGAAATATGTTTTATTTACAGTAAAACAATAATATTAAAATAATTTCTTTTATTACGATGTCTGATTACTTCATTGGCTGCCTATACAAACCCGTATTGATTACAAACTGGCCGTTCTCTGTCACAACTTCTTTTCGGACTCATGCCCATCGTATCTTACTGAACTTTTGTCGGTCTACTCACCCACTCGCCAGCTACGATCTTCTGCAGATACACGCGTTCTCTCTGTTCCTACGACACGCGCCAAAACATTTGGTGAAAGGTCGTTCTCTTTTTGTGCAGCCAAACAATGGAATTCTCTACCATTATACTTACGTAGTATTCAAACAACCAAGTCCTTCAAGACTGCACTTAAGACACATCTTTTCAAAATGTATTTTCAAAATTAATGAAACAACATTTCTTATAAATGATTAACGTAGCTTATGTATAATGTACTGTAATGTTTGTGTTTGTTATGATATGAAAGTTAATTTAATACTTATAGGTATGTCATTTCTTTCATGTAAAGCGCTGTGAGCCCAGTTCCTTACTGGGATACAGCGCTATATAAATAATCAATTTATTATTATTATTATTTTAGATAATTGAACTAAATTATGCATAAATGTTGTTTTTCTTTTTATGTTTTTATTCCTCCTCTCATACATTTTAAATGTTATTAGAACAACCGTTTATGCATATATTCATTTTATTTTTGAAATAAACATATCATGGCACCTTTCCCTTTCTTTAATCTCTCTGAATATACGCTGACATGCAAAATAATTTAAAGAATAGGTTGAATAAAAGTGTGGTAAACATTGCCTTCACGGAGTCTTAAGACATTCAAAAGAAACCTTTGCTCCAGTAGTGCAAATTATTTTTAATTTTTAAATCAGCGCAATTCATTTCTACCTGTGTTACTCTTAAAACAGTACGGTCATCCTTATTGGATTTCGCCAATGTTGGAATGTCAACCCGAATTTTGGTGGCATTTTTGGCAGAGATAAGACAGCCGCAATCTCAGAACGTTGTTATTGGACAAGAATGAAGAATGACGTTCATAAATATATCAAAGCCTGTCAAAAATGTTTTGTCCTAAGGGGCCGTCCATAAATGACGTCACGCGATTATGGCCGATTTTTGACCCACTTTTATTGTCATTTAAGCATTTATTATTTATTTAGTGAAGGTCTACATTGTAATATTGTAACCCGCGTTTTTTAAAACGTTTAACCGGCCTTCAGAAAACGAACTGTGTTAAAATCCTTAGATTACTTCTTATTTTAATGCATACAAATTAAACATTGACTATTAATCAATTTAATCATCACGGTTAACGTCTTTGCTTAGAAATTTTTTTTTAAAAATAACATGTTTAAAATGTATTTTTTAAAAAATCCCTCAATTGGTAAGGAAGAGGTCGGCGAACAGGGGTAAATAAACTAATCTGGGGTCAAAAGGGAATTCTTGGGGGTAATGCAGACTGATTTGGGACACATAACATCCACTACAATCCACTAGATATATTAAAATACGTCATGTGTACGTGTACGCTTGGAACATATGCCCATTATTGAACCGGTTCCTTCCGGAAAATGCATTTTTTAAAATTTGACAACTATGTAGATTTCTTACCTACGTACTATACGAAGACACCTAAATCCACCCTACTTTAATTTATATTGACACGAGTGACAATAGGCCTAATCTTAATCCACATGACTTGACTGTATCAAGTATCCTTTCTGTGATATTTAAAATTAATGCCTTAAAAACTTAGCTAAGAAGAAAAGTTGTTTTGTGCTCCTCTCGAATTGCAATGTCAAGAATTTGTTGCATTCAATAAAGTTAATGAATACTTAATTAATTTTAAATGGGCTCATTTATCATTATATCGAGAAAGGCCAGGGGCGTTTGCCCACAAACCAATGGAACAATTATATAAGACAAAAACGTTTATAATTCTATCAAATAGATTCCCTCCCCACCCACCTTTAAAGACAAATGATATTCCGTGTCGTTTTGAATTAAAATATCTACACATAATCCTATTCAGATCATTTTTAGACACTTGTCATGCTTGTAAAACTCACCAGTAGCATTTTCGGGGGAGGGGGGGACTAACGACGCTCCCCCAAATCCCCGAGTCATGTGAGCAGGACCTAGAGTCTTGGGGTGGGGGGGGGCGTAACGCACACATAAACTTGTATATTTTGGGGTAACATTGAAAAAAGTCGCCTTCCGTGAGAGAACCAAGCGGAGCGGCGGTTACATCACAAATGCTTTGATATCAACATCAAACGAAGCAGGGTAACAATTTCATACGTTATCTTGGGGGTTCTCAAACTTAAGGATTATAATTAGATTTAATTTTCGTGTCTTGATAGCTTACGCCAACCAGCGTCTGATGGACTACCGACCGGCACACTGAGAAGCACTGATTAAAATTTAAAAAGAAAAAAAATGTCATTAAATAAATTGTAAGCGACCAAATATTTCAGTGGAAATTTTATTTGAAGTTACCCTTTGGATGTGACGTCACATTTCTTCATCCCCCTCCCTCCCCCTCGTCACGCATCGTCAAAAAAGTGTGACCCCCCCCTCCCTCCCCTCTAGGTGCGTGACGTAATTTATGGACGGCCCCTAAAGCCAAAAACCAGCAAGAAGACACCCCCACTGAACAATTATACCAGTGCATACTTCATCTGTACATGCTGCAACCAGGTGCACTCCTTTTGAAATTATGTATGGACGAAAAGCCAAGCTACCTAGGGATCTCAGGCCTGCAGAAGATGGAAACGTTTTACCATTAAGGATGCTGATGACGATGATATGCAGAATCGTCGCCGCATTCATCGCATGGAAATGGAGCCCTGATGGATTGGCCCCTACCTCGTGGTAGAATCATTGAACAAGAGTTAAGCTAAAGAATATATCAAAATAATCAGAAGTACCTACAATGTCAGTAATTTAAAAGTTTACAGCAATAAACAGGATCCTTCACCCAATCAGTTCCCCGATGATTCTGTTAAAGTACTGTCAATGGGAGCCTACAAAAAAAAGGAACAGGAAAGCATAGGTTAAGAAACATACATCATTGTGATACAACCTGTCTAAAAACACATGCAGATTAGGACTTTTAACCCACTAAAAATTTCTAGAATAAACCGTCTTTGAACAAATATGGCCTTACTTTTGACAATATTGTATATTATGGCCGCAATCGAGATTTTTAGCAACCCTGACGTTCATATTAAAGTAAATAACAGGGGGTGGGGGCGGTTACTTCTTTTTGCCCGTAAGCTACATTCTGACAGGAACAGAGGACAACCACATCCTCCTCAGAGATAAAATAATTCAACACGTGAACACTGGGAATACATAACAAATACATGACAACTACATGACAAGTACATAGCAACTACATGACAACTAAATAACAACTACATAACTACATAACAACTACATAACAACTACATAACAACTACATAACTACATAACAACTATACATAACAACTACATGATTACTACTAGAAAAACAAATTGGAATAGTTTGCCTGAGGAAACCAGGAAAACCAACTATCAACATTTAAAACTAAAATAAAAGTGCAAGGCTAGACATAAACCAATGATAAGTGTAGGACGTAATAATCTTCTGTATAGAAGGAGCGTCTATAAATGATATTATAAGATAAGGGTAAGGAATCCAAAGTCTTCGCATGCCTTTGAAAAGCAACAAATATAACCACTCTTAAAGTACTGTTTTAAAACAATCGTGTAGTGCTTTATTAAGTTAACGTTAATTTAAAAAAAATAGAAAAATGCTGATTCCATGTACATGTATATTTGCAAAGACTGTAACTTTTGATCTTGAATCGTCGAAATTATATAAGATTTCATATTTAAAAAACGAGACAGCGACATCATCATTTTCAAATAAAATGTATGATCCTTTCAATCATCGTAAAATATTTTATAATTATTTTATTTTAATTAATTTTATTTTAATTAAAACAATTTTGCTACTTAAGAAAAGAGTTCAATTTCTCTGACAGAGCTAAAACATGAAGAGATAGTCTAAAAAGTCATTCATCAATTTTTCACTATATATCCCCATGTTGTCAAAGGGGTATATTCTGGCCTGAGGGGGTATATTCTGGCCTAGGTCAGTTTAACCCCGGGGGTATATTCTGGCCTAGGCCAGATTATACCCGGGTATATTCTGGTCAGGGGTTTAATCTGGCCTGTTACACCGGTCCGAATAGCCGTAGACTAAAATTAATTAGTGATTACCTGATTTCTTAAATTAAAAATGTATATTGCAATAAACATTTTAAAAAATGTATTATAAATGTAATAGGGGGGGGGGAATAAAAAAAATCTCTTTCTGAATGCCTATTGTGTAAGTGCAAGTGATTAAAGAATTTAAATACCCTTACATTACAAGGCTTCCACAATGCCAAATATATGTAACCCCAAAAGCCAAAAGTGGTGCCTCACTCACTTAAATTTTATTTTATGGTAGCTGTTATAATTCTCTTTATAAAAATACCATTTTATAGAAAGATTTAAAAACTGATATAGATTATTCTAGATGTCATAGTATTCTTTTAATTAGATATATTTTTGTGTGAATAACTTATCTTATACAGACGCTCCTTCTACAAAGAAGATTATTGGGCACTCCTGTCAACGGCGGTCCTAAAATCAAACATGCCCAGAATCATATTATTTATAACTTGTTTAGCTTTCCTTGGCTATTATCTAATATATAAATACATAATTAACACAATTAAATGCGTATTATACTTATTTGATCACTGTAATCACTGACGCTTGGCGAGGCTACGTCAATGTTGCTACAATGAATAACGGTGTGTACAATGCAAGAAGTTGTTGTGCATCAAGAAAACTTCGTTGATCCGATTCATGTAGATATACACAGAGACCACGGAAAGCCGCTGGATGCAGGCAAAACGTAAACTGAGATACCAAGGAGGAACAAGTCGTAATCTATTTCCGAGTTATTTGTCGGCATTCCAGTGGCGCTTCAGTAAAAAAAGTTATATCTTTTGCTGTTACTTGCAGTTGCTTTGAAAATTATAACATTTGACAGATGTATTCAATATTAACATATTCCCTAGTTGACAGATGTATTCAATATTATTAATATTATTTAGGTTATCTTTGTGTTGTATTTACAAGTAATTAATACTTTGTTCTGTTCCCGATATACACTAGTGTTTCAAGGTTTAATGATTTAACTAATGGTGTAATCTTGTCTGTTTTTTAGTATTATCTAATAATGAATCTAGCAGATCTTTTAAAAAAATGGTATAGTTTATCTATGTTTTCTTTGCTAGAGGGGTCCCATACAGAAGATGCATATTCTAGTACAGGTTTCACCAGTGGCGTAGCTAGACCTTTTTGCCGCCCTTTCTATGCAGGGTTTATTACGGTTTTTATAAATTAATAAACATAAATAAATAATTGTAATTGAAACAAATTAAAGGTGGCGAACATTTCTACAATTGAATGCCATATTTAAGTTAGTGGCAATTCAATAAAGGAGGCCAAATAAGATGTTATACCTTTAATATTTATTTTATAAAAATACAAGATAATTTTTTTAAAGGTTACAAGAAAGTTACTGAGGTTGCAGCCCCCCCCCGTCCCCCATGAGACAAGCGTATTCCAAATTTACACCAAAAAATTATATTTCCAATTAGTATGCTTTTATTTTGTATTTATAAATAAATGATTTAATTATATTTTTACAAACAAATTGTGTACATTATGTAAACATATTATTTATACATTTATTTTCATAACTTTCATAGTAGAAAAATCATGTATTATGCTATCAAAATTTAAATCATTTGTTATATTTTGTTCTAATTGGACAATATTGCAAGATTTTGTAGTCTTAAATCTAAGGTCGGGAAACTTTTTGTCTGAGAGAGCCATACATTATTTTTAAAACTAAAAATTCAAGTAAATGTGTGCATTTTGTGTAATTTCAACACTGAAAGTACCATAATTATGTCTCTTAATTCTTTTTAATATCATTGTTATGCTTTTTTTGTTTATGCAATTCAAAGGAATCTGAATAAACGGGTTTTTTAAGAATAGTCGAACATTTGTCTGAGAGCCAGATGCAGCCATCAATAGAGCCACATCTGGCTCGCGAGCCATGGTTTCCCAACCCCTGTCTTAAATCATGCACTCATTGTGGAACGAAGACAATTTTTTATCAACTTCAGTTTGGAGAAGCTCCTTTCACAACTAGCGACACTAATAACAATAATTATTATAAAAATTCTTAGAATACAAAATACAAAACAAATTGTGCAATGAAAACAATATATTTAAACTTTATTTCTAAACTAATACGACAAGCGGGCCTTTTCCTCCATTTTTCCAACGCAATGCCTCTTTTTGTAGTATAGGTACAGCCACAAAACCTGGATCATTTTTCTTTCATTATGGAACTGTTCTTTATCAATGTCAATAAAATCATTTATTTGACATTCAATTTCTTCACTTAGTAGGTTACATGGGATTATACACGAATATTTTCTTACATGGACATGCAACTGATCAAAGAGTTATTTTAATTCCTTTATAATTCGATCCATGGATTAAAACATTTCTCGTTGTACTTCATGTTCTAAAGATAGGACCATGTCTTGTGAATTTTCCCCACTCACATGTTTTTCCCTTCTAACTTGGCGTTTACTTTATTTTCTACAAAGTAAATAAACGATTCTACAACTTTAACTTCACCAACATCAATAACTACGAATCTTTTAATTTGACTAGTTTAATATTAGTGGGAAATATCTGGAGAGCTGTCAAATATCATACAAAAGTTTTTAGCTTTCTTTATTTGGTCCATTATTGTTTTTCTTGCTGCCCCTCTCAATAGGTCTATGAATTTATTTTGAATCATTTTCCACAAATAGGAGACACTATATTATTACCCATCTTAATTTGTATCAAATGTTCACATAATACTGGGTCGTACTTGGCCAACAAGTCAACAAGCTCAAGAAAATTTCCTCTATTTTCAATTGAATTGATGTCTTCCTCACGAATACTTTCACGATGACCCCTCAACGCGAAATTTTGTTTTGCTAATGAATCTGATTATATCAAGTATTGTGAGAATTTCCTTTCACTTTTCTTATTTCTTAATCAATATTCTGTTGTAGTTTACCAAAAGTTGCACCATGTCCAATTCTTATTTCTAATTCCTTCCATTGGGAAATGATCGAATCTGCAGTAGACTCAACTCGTGTTGACTTATTTTGTGATTAAATTTCCACTATTTGTTAAAACTATTTTCCGTGTTAAAATTTGATTGGAAAAAATCATCAAACAGTTGACAGCAAAAACAATATATAATTCTATTCAATCGTGAATACACCATCCACGATCTTAACAAATTTTCACCATTATGCAAAATTTGGGGAAAAAACAACAACCGTGATTGATCTTTCTTGTGAAAAATCGTAATAATTTTCACTAAAATAGACTAATTCAAACTATCTAAAATTATTTTAATAGGATATGCATAACATTTTTAGTGAATAAACGTATTTTAATGAAACACACACATTTTGTTTGTGCTACTTTAATGGAAAAAAAAACAAACAAAAAGAAAAACAAAAAATTATTTTAAAAAAAAATACCTTAGAATAATTTTCTGAAACTTAAACAGTAATATATATTACTACTTGCAAGTTAAACACAATATTTGAACCAAAATGCCATGTAGGTACTTTTTCGCGTATCATTCTGTGCATGTCGAAAATCCACGCAATAAATGTCGCGGCGATATTAATAGTATTTTCGGTCCAGCAGTGATGTGTTCTTTGTGTTGTTTTCTTATAAAAAGCGTCACCTGTGATGTATACCGTTTAATTTTCAAAACAAATCGATACAATTTTTAAACGATTTTAAATTTCTTAACGGTTATGCGTTAGTTATAGCAAGCAGTATGTAATAAAAAATGTCTTGAGAATATGTTAATTGCGACTCGAAAGTACGTATATTTTATTTTCACCCGCGTTTTCCTCTTTCAAAAGAAAAAGGGCGGTTGTCCGAAAGGGCTGTACTTTTCAAATGCCCCAAAATGCCGCCCCCAAATCGTGTGCCACCCGGGGTGGACCGCCCCCCCTAGCTACGCCACTAGGTTTCACTAAAGTGAGGTAGCATTTTAGTTTTATATTCTTATTACATCTATAAAAGTTTCTCTTTATAAAAACTAACGTTTTGTTTGATTTTTTAATTAATTCATTGGCATTGGGATTCAATGATAATTTCGCATTTATTAATAATAATAATAATAATAATAAATTGATAATTTATATAGCGCTGTATCCCAGTTATGAACTGGGCTCACAGTTCTTTAAATTAAAATAATAACATACATATAAGTAATAAATTAGCATTCATATTATAACAACCATATTAATTACAGTACATAACACAAAAAGCTACGTTAATCATTAAAAGCATTGTTGTTTCATTTATTTATGAATAAAGACTTGGTTTTTTTGAATACTCCGGATGTGTAGCCTAATGGTAGAGAATTCCATTGTTTGGGCTGCACAAAAAGAGAACGACCGTTCGCCAAATGTTTTAATGCGTGTCTTAAGACCAGAGAAAATGCGTGTGTCTGCAGAAGAGCGTAGCTGACGAGTGGGTGAGTAGACCGACAAAAGTTCGGTAAGATAGAAAGAGCATGAGTCAGAAAAGAAGTTGTGACAGAGAACGGCCAGTTTGTAATCAAATCGGGCTTGTATAGGTAGCCAATGAAGTGAGCAAAGTATCGGAGTAACACGGTCATGTTTTTTGCCTAAAGAACTAGTCTGATCGCGTCAACACTTATCGACGCTACTACGTTTCGACCTTGAACAGTTGGACCCTACTGTTTCGATAGCATAACATTAATTTACATTTTTATTATTATTATTAAAACAAAAGTAATTATTGGTTTTAGAATAATTAAGTTTAATATTATAACCTATTTAAAACGAAAAACTGTATGGAAAAGTTATATTTAACGTTTCTTGTATGTTATGACTATTGATATACACAGTGACAGTCAACATCTCCTTAGTATTTAATTTTCCTAGTTCCTCTTATAAAACCACTATTCGTAATTAGAAGGAACCAATGTTATTTTTACTCGTTTCATCACTCCATATTCAAGGGTAGATTCCATTCGTAATTTCTTAGCAACTAACTTTGAGAAACTAATTCTCGTCTTTTATAAATCCCCTAAAAACGTCGATTGAAAGTCTTTCCAAGCCTACCACACCCCATCCCCCCACTAAATCTGATGTAACCAGACAATAAAATGACATATGGTCTATATGGTCTGATAGTCATTTATAAAAATACCTACATTCTTTCTGCCCCCCCCACTCCCATTACTTACCTTTCTCATATCTCTCGCCCGCACACGTTGTCTTCCGGTGGTCACCTCATACCATGTCATAATGTGACATGTTCCACCCAACGTCCAGTCCCTGGTATCGCTTGACTTCTCAGGATCTCTCCACCCCCTATCCAAGTATCCAAAGTCTTACGTATCACAATATGTTATTAATAGAGTATCTCTATCTTACTAGGTATACGATAAACTATGACTGAAAGGTTGTGCTTTATATTTTTATATTTCTTCAATATTGATCCAAACGTGGAGGGGTCGAAACTTCTTTAATGTTAAAATAAATAAAGCAATGTTCCCTGTAAGCTGCGCGCAGCTATCTGCTAGACGCCGTTCACCCAGTTTAGATTTACCGAGCAATACATTTTGATAAGAATAATGTACATGTATTTGTGGGATTTAGAATTTTGCAGAGGCAAAAAAATGAATAGTTTGTACAATATATTTTTGCTCATGAACCAGCCAAAATTAGGAGAAACATTGTAAATATAATTCCTCTTTTTGTCCAGCTCTTAACAAACCATGTCCAATATTCAAATGCCCCAAACGCTTGTCACAGCCCTATACAGTTAATAATGTTAGTATTATCTTTTTAAAGAGCTCGCATAGTCCCGTATACTTAATAAAATAATGTAACTATGCATTTTTAAATTTAAATCAGTACAAATGTACAATGTAAAACATGTTTAAATAAGGCTCCTCACCGTCCTCCTATAACAGCCTCAATATGTCAATAGCACGGACTCAAACTAACAGAACCGCCGGCATGCAGTCGTTAGTTTTCCAGCAATAACCACTATATCAGGTTTTTTTTCACAATGACTTTAATGAGCGATTAAGACGCTTGTTTTTAAAATTTAGCACTTGGTATAATTATTCCCTAATGAAAACATTAAACGGGGAACACAGGTGATCAGTAAAAGTGGCTCAACCTGATATCAAACTTTTATATAGAAAAATTACAAAAAAAGACATTAACCAAACGAAACTATAAAAAGATATACAATTTTTCGAGGTGTATTTATTTCAAACAGAAATACAATTAGATTAACGCTACGTATAATTAATATAAGGAAGAAACAAATATAAGCAAATTTATTTCAATAAGAAATAATCAAACATTAATTAACTGATTTGTAAAAAAAATGTTTTCTGATAAATAAAAATCGACATTTAAAGTTAATATTTAAAGACATTAAAGCTAATTTCTTAAAATTATTTTAAAGCGTCCCTAAATCGCAACAAATACGTTAACTGTTGATGGGATAATGATTTACTTTTTAAAAATTTATTTCAAATTATTTTATGCAATAGACTTTTTGATGTCACAACTTGGAAAGTAAAGCAATATTAAGAGAAAAAAATAAATGAAAGTCGTAAACGAATAACAACTCTACTTCGACAAAATTAAGATAGTTTCCACGCGTTGTCGCTGTGGTACTTATACATAGTGGTATTGCCATCAACTCTAACTTGTGATACAACCAAACTGAATAAACTGATAAATCATATCACGCGACACATCGGGCTGGTCTAATGGAACACGATCACCAGCCTTACGAACGACCACGCGGCAAAACTGACCAGTCAGGCTGTAGTAGCCGCTCGGATTGGATTGTGGCCCCCAGATCAGTCGTACCGTATTGTTGTACTCGGCTTGACGCGACCAGCTCAATGCCATGATCCCAGCGTCCAGTACCACAGAGTTCACTATTCTACTCACGTCCCCGTTGTAAATCAACACTTTGTAGTTGTCCATCAGCTGTGCGAGATTAGACGCCTGGCTGATCATCAGATCTTCGTTGAGAACATGCTCAACCTGTCTGCTAATTTCCACGAAACTGTAATCAATGGGAATAAGATCTGCTATGTCTGTGTCCTTAAATGCCTTATTCACCCAACTAAAAGAAACTGCATCCTGCTGTGTTAAATAGTTTTCTCTCGGGCGCCATGGAACGACCGGGAAAAAGTTATCGGATCCATAATACAAGTTTGAAAGTTGTCCCTCATTCACGGATCTATCGAAATTAACGCGAAAGTCGTCGGCTTGTTTTTTGCTAATGGCGCCAACTGTCTGGTAAAATTTCGCGCTCTGTGATAACTGTGTCTTGACGTCGAACAGCGGGCTTCCTAAATAAATTCCTCTTAAAGGAATGTTTGATCTATTGGCTCGTATTTCTGTATGTAAGCGATGCGCGAAAGCGGGCACAAATTTCCCAGCGTACCATTGCCCACCGATGTAAAGATCACTGCTCAAGTATTCTGAAAAAAGACTGTAAAACTGTTTCATAAACTCGTACAGATCTTCAGTGCATCCTTCTTGGTTGAACCTCATTCCGGCAGTGTCTTGTGCGTAGCTATAACCTGTTCCTACGGGCTGGTCGATATATAACATTGAAATATTCTGAGCCCAAGTTTTGTTCCAACGTGTCAAATTATAATTTTTGTCAATTCGCAAAGGTCCGTTCTCAAAAAAGAGTCCTTCCATTGAAGTTTACCCGGGACCGTCATTTAACCAAACCATCAGAGGGGATTGTGGGTCTTCATTAAGGGCGGGGAAGAGCCAGAAGAATAAATGATTTCCGTACGTTAAGTTTACAGTGATTAGTCCGGCGTGGCTCCTTGGGATGATGCCATGTGTTATCAAACTTTTGGTTCTCGCTGAACTAAACCGACCCATTTTAATGTCCGATGACAGATGAAATGGTCGTCTTCCCACATCTATATAATCCAATTCAACTGGATCAGAATCTGTTAGTGATAGGGCTACCGCGAACACGAGAAGCGTTGCTGTAAGTGTCATCTTTCTGAAAGTAAAAAAAAATTACTGTTAGAGAAATCAACCATTTATAAAATTTCATTTTCTTTACTTTTGTGGGTTTGATAAGGATAATGATTATAATGTTCTACCTGAGAAGTGGGGGTTGCAAGGTCCTATCAAGCATAACGGATGAACGTTGGTACCTCTTAGTTTGATCTAATGATTTAGCTATTGGGGACATGGGACTTTCATGTATACCCTAGGGCATCATACTGTGGCCATAACAATGTATGTCTTCATGTGTCCATAACAATGTATGTCTTCATGTGTCCATAACAATGTATGTCTTCATGTGGCCATAGCAATGTATGTCTTCATGTGTCCATAACAATGTATGTCTTCATGTGTCCATAACAATGTATGTCTTCATGTGGCCATAAGAATGTATGTCTTCATGTGTCCATAACAATGTATGTCTTCATGTGTCCATAACAATGTATGTCTTCATGTGGCCATAACAATGTATGTCTTCATGTGTCCATAACAATGTATGTCTTCATGTGTCCATAACAATGTATGTCTTCATTTGTCCATAACAATGTATGTCTTCATGTGTCCATAACAATGTATGTCTTCATGTGTCCATAACAATGTATGTCTTCATGTGTCCATAACAATGTATGTCTTCATGTGTCCATAAGAATGTATGTCTTCATGTGGTCATAACAATGTATGTCTTCATGTGTCCATAACAATGTATGTCTTCATGTGGCCATAACAATGTATGTCTTCATGTGGCCATAAGAATGTATGTCTTCATGTGTCCATAACAATGTATGTCTTCATGTGTCCATAACAATGTATGTCTTCATGTGTCCATAACAATGTATGTCTTCATGTGTCCATAACAATGTATGTCTTCATGTGGCCATAGCAATGTATGTCTTCATGTGGCCATAGCAATGTATGTCTTCATGTGGCCATAGCAATGTATGTCTTCATGTGTCCATAAGAATGTATGTCTTCATGTGGTCATAACAATGTATGTCTTCATGTGTCCATAACAATGTATGTCTTCATGTGTCCATAACAATGTATGTCTTCATGTGTCCATAACAATGTATGTCTTCATGTGTCCATAACAATGTATGTCTTCATGTGTCCATAACAATGTATGTCTTCATGTGTCCATAACAATGTATGTCTTCATGTGTCCATAACAATGTATGTCTTCATGTGTCCATAACAATGTATGTCTTCATGTGTCCATAACAATGTATGTCTTCATGTGTCCATAACAATGTATGTCTTCATGTGGCCATAACAATGTATGTCTTCATGTGTCCATAACAATGTATGTCTTCATGTGGCCATAGCAATGTATGTCTTCATGTGGCCATAGCAATGTATGTCTTCATGTGGCCATAGCAATGTATGTCTTCATGTGGCCATAGCAATGTATGTCTTCATGTGGCCATAGCAATGTATGTCTTCATGTGTCCATAACAATGTATGTCTTCATGTGTCCATAACAATGTATGTCTTCATGTGGCCATAGCAATGTATGTCTTCATGTGGCCATATCAATGTATGTCTTCATGTGGCCATAACAATGTATGTCTTCATGTGTCCATAACAATGTATGTCTTCATGTGGCCATAGCAATGTATGTCTTGATGTGGCCATAACAATGTGTGTCTTCATGCATACACTGCGGTATCTACATTGCTATGGCCACAGTGTGATACCGCAGGGTATACATGAAGACATACATTGTTATGGACACATGAACACATACATTGCTATAACCACAGTATTGTCTTCTTTAGCGGGTCTATGTTTGCAAAGACCTCACCGGCCAATTATGGTTTCACTATAAAAGCGCCACAGAGCGATTTTTTTCCGGATAAAGCCCAGCATTCTGCAAAGTCGTTTTGGTGACAAATGACTGAAATGAAATGTCTAACATATCCCCGGAACACACGGTTCCTAGACATGCGCTGCACTCGGAGTGTACTACTGGCTCAAGTGCCCTAGTTTATGACTGTTAGCTTCTTCTCCGGTTTGAACTTGGCGGTTGCTTGAAAATTCAGGCATTAACACACACTCCGGTGTAGCCGGTCCAAAGCCCGGGTGAGAGAGGAGGAGGGTTGGGGGAAGGGCTAGCATCTCTTCCCTGTAAAAAAAAATCTTGCTACAAAATCACAAAGATTACAAATGGAAACTCTGACCTTGGAAAGTATTGGCCTCATAACAGAGAATTACAAATGAAGCTGGGTGGCCAAAGCCAACCGGAAACCACCCGGCAGACAACCATCCTTTCCTTTAGGACCACCATCAGTTTAGGAACATCAACATCGAATGTAATGACCTTGTTCGAAGCTAGAAAAACTGCCCAAGTTGCTGCTGAAATGCAACGTAGACAGTTGGAGAGACTGGCTATTGACCGGGATGCCTGGAGAGCCTTTGTTTTATGGCCTATGCTCCAGATGGGACGACATGCGATAATTACGATGATGGCACACACTGTTGTGTTCGTTCATAAATCTAACTCAAAGTGTATCGGTTGCTTGTAAGATTTGAGCACTACATCGTCAAAATTGAGTGAAATCTCAGGCTTTAAAATAATCCGGCTATTTGTGAAGAGTATATCTTCCTTTCTGTATTATGTCTGTTAGCCACCGCAGCATGTACCTAATGAAATGGGTGGCACTGAAAGCTCAAGCAGTCAATGAACTCCATTACCAATGCCTCATGGTAGCCAAGACGCCTGCTTAGATGGTCTTGCTAGTTCACGTGTCGACTTGAAAAGTCGTTGATGTGGTCACGTGATGTGCAGCAAAAAGCTGCTCCTGGTGGTTGTACCTATTTCAAAGTTTTTAACATCGAAATTTCACTACTTATTGTCGTCTGGTTTTTCAAGAAAAAAAACATATACGTCTTAACCTGTGTTAACCTCAATACGCCCACATCCTGTGCTTAAAAAAGAAAGCTGAAACCTCAATACCCAATCACAGACTTGTAAGTCAAAACGACTGCTACAATAGGGTACTCTGAAGCAATCTGCAATGAACTGGAGCTCATGGTCAATATGAGCTCCTTTTCTTCAGGAAGATGAAATTTAGATTGTGAAATACTCTACAAGTTTCAATAGACTTTAACTTGTACCATTCCGCCAGATTATTTTCTTATTCAGAACTTTATGAAAATTTGGTGCTGGATGGTTGAGATAATTATTTATTCACTCTTTTTCAGACCACGTTGGCATATGGGGCAAGTGAAGCGGCATTTACTACTTTCTATAACAGTGATGGCGAACCTTTTTGGGGCCGCGTGCCCAAAATTCAATTAAAACCTACTTATATAGCAAAGTGCCAACACAAATTGCCGGCGCAGTGGTTTTATTAAGGAAGTAATATTTTAGTCGCGTGCCGGCTGATGAGGCTCTGCGTGCCGGCTGATGAGGCTCTGCGTGCCGTCTGTGGCACGCGTGGCATAGGTTCGCCATCACTGTTAAACTATAGCCACGGCGCAGGAGGGAATTACTTGTGTGGCTTGCACACGCCCAGCCGTCTTTACATTACCCCAACTAATGTCAGGTACCCATTCGGAGCTGGCTGGACTAAGGGACAACTGTAGCCACGGAGAACAAGCACCTGCCTCAATCACAGAGATTCGAATTCGTCGTTATCGGCACGCCAGCCTCTCGACCTCCGCACCCTTGTAGTTCTTGAAGCTAATGGATAATTTACAGGCTTGGCTCCCTTGGTCAACATCATGTTTATGTTTTAAAACATAAATACCTGAAGTGTTCTATCGTACAAAGGTTTTCAGTCGTCTCGTTTTTAATCTATAACACGCCCTTGTCTATTGACATCTTACATAGCAAAGTACGCAACTCTTCCACAGTTAAAGGTGCGACGGAGACTACTGTAAGATGATCACCACATCGGTTTATCTCCTCTTTGCCAGAGATTTTTCAGTTTAACTTTCTGTTCACCAATAATGTTTTAGTGCATGCGCAGGTTGCAAGTAGATGCTAAGATTCCCCCCCCCCAGGCTATATTTAACTGGTTTTCGCGTTGACCGCAAATGTTTGTTAGCACCCAAAAGTGGGCATTTTGACATTTCGAACTAATGAACTCCAGAAAGCCCGATCCTTTTCTGGGACGAATTTACAACAAAACAAAATAAATAAGAAAAAAAAATAAGTTAATAATGAGAAAAACGTTTATCCTCGATCGCCAATTTGAAACGTTGTCAAGAAATAATAATATGAACATGGAAGAGAAAAGTGAATAGCTAACAATAATATACTTACAACTATTGCTCTCCAAGTGAACCTCGTAAATGTAAACAATGTTTTGGAGAGTTTGGCATGCCTCAGTCAGAACAAGTGTTTGACGAAACTATCTGGCACAGGAGTAAGTGACGATTCTCTACTGGTGGTGACATGTATTATTTATAGCTTAGCTAAAAGATAGGTCAGCCAGCAACAGGTGTGATTAACAAGGCGTTAAATCCAGGTACTAATCCAGGTACTAATGTAAAACGTTAAAATAATGTCATCTACTCCTCTAAGATATTCTAAACTTATGAAATCGATTAGACAAACTACTTCAGTTGCAATAATTTTGAAGCAATCGAAGTAACTTTTAATTCGTCCCTTATGTGCATGCTTGAGAACCGTCGTATGGTGAATTTAAATGCTACACCATTAAATTAAACAAAATAAATATGCAATAAAATTTGTTGAAAATAATAGTTCAATAACAATAAAACATCGTCACCAGCTTTTAATTTATGAAGTTTATTACATCTGAAAGAAAGAACTCAGGCTTGCTTCTGGAAGGTGTTACGTTTCGAGCCCGGGCGAGTCGACCCATGATGGTTCGACCACTGACGAAATTTAAAATAAAATGTAAAAAATGTAAAACATTATCTTAAAATTAATAGTGTAATGTATATCTAGTAAGCTAGAGATAGTCTTTTACTAATACATTGCTATACGTAAGACAGTGGATACTTGAATTGGGGTTGAAAGATCACGAGAAGTCAAGAGAGACCAGGGACTAGATGTTGACTGGCACAGGTCACATTATGACATGTTAAAGGGCTAGACTAGGAGACCACCACAGGACACCTTGTGCTAATGAGAGTTAGGGAAAGGTAAATACCTAATAGGAGTGGGGGCAGAGATAATGAAGTTATCTTTATAAAGGACTGTCTGACCACGTGACATTTTTATTGCCCGGTTACATCGGATCGGAGGAGGGGGTGGTTGGGTACGCTTGGAAAGACTTTTTGCAGATGATTTTAAGGGATTTATAAAAGAAGAGCATTAGTTGCTCAGCATTAGTGGCTCAATATTAAACACAGTCATGAATTCGCACGGAATGTTGACTGTTTGTCAGTGTATACATTTTATCAATCGTCCTATCGCGGATTAAACGTTAAAAAACTCTTTCATAATGATTTTAATTTTTAATAGATAGTAATAAGAAAGTACGTTATTTGTATACGAAAAATAAAATTTTAAGATAATAAATAAATAAGTATAATAACAAAATTTAAACAAAAAAATTACGATGTAGAAACGAAAGGTCGAAACGTCTTGTGGTCATACTGTCAGGGGTCGAATTGCGCGGGGTCGAATCGTCTGTGCTCGAGCAGTCCGTGATCAGATCGACCGGGGTCGAAACGACGTTGGGTCGAAGCGTCCTATGGTCGAATCGTCCGGGGTCGAAACGTCGTAGAACCCTTCTGCATAGAAAGTAGGAAGGGAGTAGTGGTTAGCCGGCATCAGAAGGATTGTGGGAACAGTTCTTAAACGGGAACAGAATAGTAAATATAGGGACCATAAAGTAGGATGTAACCTGGGATCAGAACATATACATTCACAGTAGTTTGCCTGCATGGAAACAAAGGAAACATAAGTAGGCAGTAATATGTTTTTGTCTATAACATTATGTATGTGGGAAATGTGTGTAGACGACAACATTATAAATAGGAACTTAAAGTAGCCGGGAGCCGTATGTAGAGGAGAACAAATGGGAGCTAATTAAAACGCCTATGAAGGGAAACACTCATGTAGAATTTTTGTATGTGCAAGCAACACCCATTTGATCTTTGACCATTTGATAAATCATAGGTGCTCTTTGTGGTTCAGGAGAGAAGGGAGCAACATTGTTTCTCAGGTAAGCACCCAGTGGTATCATTAAGGAAATAAATTGTTCATAAAGCTGCTGTTACTATCAGCGCATTTAACTAAGTTTGTCCTGGTAAAGAAAGTTTACGGTGCTAAAAGTGAAAAAAAAATTGTTCTGCAAATGAGAGGCTAACCTGTGTTTTAAGCGGTAACCAGTAATGTTATTGTTTTGCGGAACATCTATAGCCTCGTGGTTAAATTTGTGAGGGCACAACTGTTTTGTCCCAGGGATTAGAATGTGTCATTGGTGTAACTTCGTCGCCAAGATTATTGATTGTCAACCATGACTATGTAACATTATTGACAAGTTTACTGACGTAACAGGTTACGTCACTGAGGGTGTTAGCAATGTAAGTGGAACTGTCAATGACGGCATATCCCCTTGTTCAAGTTTGTTACTGGTAAGCAATTTTATGAAATAGGAATGATTGAATTGATGATATTCACTGCCTGCATTGTGTCATAATCAGTAGATAAAATTTAGTTTTGGATACACAGTGTTGTCAGAGCAGAAAATTCTTAATACATTGTTTTTGGCTATGATGATTGGGTTTTCTTTTGTGTGTTTCTTTCAGGCTAGAATGGAGAATACTGGCTCATAATTTAGCAAAGAATACGCCATCCACTGAGAGCAGCTAGAGTCAGGAAATAAACAAGTAAACAATGAAGGGCTAAGAATTGACAATGTAGAGTACGCAACCGAGAGCTTTTAGCTTTTCAAATCTATAGTTATTCGTCTTATACACACACGAAACTTTTCTGAATAGGACGAGGTGGAGTTAGCGGCCCTGATCTGAACCACAGCTCTCACGCATTTACGTCACAGGTCTTGACCAATCTACTGATATATTTACAGCATTGCGTTGGTAAATCGAACCAATCAAATCACTTTTTTTTTCAATTTTAATTCCCTGGTTACCATATATAATTCTTCTGGACCACGCCAATGGCACATCAAGACTTCAGGTCTAAACCTATCATTTGTCGAAGAGTAAGAACCGTTGGTTTAAGTCGCGTAGTCGTGTGTTTAACATAGAAATAAAATAATATTAATGGGCATTGCATTGCACATAAGGCCACTCTGCCCTATATGTGTTCTAATTTCTACAAGTTGTTACGTTATATTACCTATGCCTGCACAAGTTTTACCTCCCGATTCACTCTGCAGGAGATAAAAAAGCAATCAAGTGAAAGTCAAGTTGACTTTATTCAACGCTGACGACGGGTTGAGATATCATATTGCTGGAGTTGGAGACAAACAGTTATCTATAATCTATGTTATGTTGTTCGTCCGTCGATTCGACGAAGACCACTCTAGTCATCCGAGGGTTGCACAAACATAGCCAGTCCCAGCAACCCTCGGATGACTTTATAATCTATACTGATAAAAGCCAAATCCCTGACTGACTCACTGAAGTCTCCAGCTTCCCATGTAGGTAGAAGCATGAAACTTTGGGAAGTTGTTGAGTGGCATCTCGCGACGAAAATTGGCGTAAAAGAATTTTAAAATTCACACTCATGGCTCAAAAACGTTTTTTTTTACTTATATGGCCTATAAAAAATATGAAAATCACTAATTCTCCTATTTCGCGAGTAGATAGAAGAATGAACCTTTGGGAAGTTTTTGAGTACAAACCCGCGATGGTGACGGGCAAAAAAATATTTAAATTATCACTTCCTGGGGGCCGGGGGCCCAAATGAAGTTTTTTCCTCATATGAGCTTTATAAAAATTGAAAATCACAAATTCTCATATTTCCCGTGTAGGTAGACATGAAGCTCCACGTAGCTGATAAGTACACTTCCGAAATTGTAACAAGCGAAAACAATATTTAAATTATCACTTCCTGGGGGCCGGGGACCCAAATGTAGTTTTTTTCTTATATAAAAAACTGACTCATCACTAATTCTCCAATTTCCCCTGTAGGTAGAAGCATGACACCTCTGGAAGTTGTTAAGCAGCCTCTCGCGACAATAATTGGCGTAAACGAATTTTTAAAATTCACACTCAGGGGGGCTGCTGGCGAAAAAACGTTTTTTTCCTAATATGAGCTATATATAAAAATAAAAAATCACCAATTCTCCTATTTCGCGAGTAGGTAGAAGCATGAAACTTTGGGAATTTGTTGAGTTCACTTCCGCAATCGTAACAGGCGAAAATGAATTTTGAAATTTACACTCATGGGGGCTAAGGGCCCAAAACCTTTTATCACCTTATATGGGCTATATAAAAATTAAAAAAATCAATCATTCTTCTATTTCTCGAGAATGCAGAAGCATGAAACTTTGAGTAGTTGTTAAGCAACATTCCGCGATGGCAAATGGTAAAAAATATATATAAATTATCACTTACTGGGGGCCGGGGGCCCAAATGGAGTTTTATCTTATATTTAAAACTGACTCATCACTAATTCTCCAACTTCCCGTGAAGGTAGAAGCATGAAACTTTGGGAACTTGCTGAGTACACTTTTATGACGATAATTGGCTAAAAAGAATTTATATTTTCCACTCATTGCTGGCTGGGGGCCCAAACCCCTTTTTTCCTTATATAGGCTGTATAAAACTGAATCAACACTAATTCTTCATCTTCCCTTGTAGGTAGAAGCATGAAACTTTTTGAAGTTGTTGAGTACCCTCCCGCGATGATAAAAGGCGTAAAAATTATACAATTATCACTAACTGGGGGGCCGGGACCCAGATGTAGGTGAAACTTTGGGAAGTTGTTGAGTACCCTCCCGCAATGGTAACATACGAAAAAAATTAAATTATCACCTCGATAGGATTACTTAAAGTGATTTTTTTACCTTTCGTTTTTGTTTTTCTGCGGGACCATGTCAGACAGACAAGACAGAGAAGTTAATATATGTAGTATATCCATCATGATCCAGATTGAAATCAATTGGTGTTTTGAATTTGTGTTACGCGGGTTCTCAACGGTAACTGAAATCCTATTTTCCGCAGTAAAGCGCGGGTATTTTGCTAGAGTATACATAATCGTTACATATCAGCACTGTTTACATGTAATCAATTCCAAAATATAATTTCTGTTCTATTTACGAAATCACAAACGGGTTTGTGTTGTACTGGATACAAACTAATCTTTAAAAATTCATAATAATAGGGATAGGCGGTAGAAAGGATAGAATTAATTATTTTCCCCTAGGCAAATTAGGAAGCAACATCTTTTTTTGGGGGGATCTTTTACTCTAATAATCATGCACAAAATAACAAAGAAACAGAAAAAAAAATTAATTAGATGATTCAAGCTAAACGTGATTGGAATATCGTTATTTGTAAATATCCGTATACAGAGCCGTCTTTACACCAGTTTGGGCCCCCGGGCAAAGAAATAGTGTTGGGCCCCTTCCCCGCAGGAATAAAAAAATAAATATACATAATATATATAAATAAACATATTCCCAACGGGCCTATGCGTTAAGACGGCCCTGTCCGTATGTAGATTTTGTTAGTTTATTATGTTAATTTATAGAGATTAGCAGAATAATTTAATAGTCAACGTTTTGTGAAAATGATGTATTATTGAAACAAGTGTTTTTTTTAAATCTTATCTTACCTGTTACAGACGCTCCTTCTATATAGAGGATTATTGCGTCCTTACGTTCTGACAGAACGTATTGGCAATGACGCAGCGTTCACAGGTCACAGCTATGAGAGACAAAGCTATTCCCAGTGACCTTGGTTTCCTTAACAGGTGGCAGTCTTTACCCATTCGGAGCTGGGTGGACTCAGGGACGCCCTTGGCACCGGGAACAAATTCCTGCCTTCACGAAGATTCGAACACGCGACCATCGGTGTTCTAAATGTAAAAATAATGTTGAAATGTGATAAAAATATTGTTCAAAACTAAATTTCATTATACAATAGAATATCACTCGCAGAATCTTCATATTTTTTAAAATCTGCTTCTGTAACATCTTAAAAGGGCTAATTTTTAAAAAATGGTAAAAAAAAAGAAAAATTTAATGTATAATTTTATTAGAATTTTCTGTTATCGATCAACAAACACTGCTCCATTAACTGATGCTATTGTAAAAAATATGATCTTTATATAACAGTCATGGTCCAATGATTTAATAAGTCAAAAAATCTTTTGAAGACAAAGGGTTAAGACAGACTCATACAGATGAAGTGCCTTATTTCAGTCTTTATTTTCAAATTGTAATCTTTCACACTTCCTTTTTATCGTAAAATATTTGTTATTGTAAGTTACTTGTGCCCATTCTTTTTCTTTTCTCTATTTTATTTGTTTCCACAGTTAGACTAAGAAATTCAATATTACTACCCATTACATTGTTTATAATTAATTTAACATTATTTTTTTCCCAGATGTTTAATACAACCCCTTTTAGAAAGCAAAATTGAATACAAAAACAAATCAAGCGATAATGATGTTTTGTTTTGAGTCATCATAAGTAAGACGAATTATAACTGTTGTATGTGTCAATAACAATTAAGTTGTATTATTTATCAACAAATTTTAATGTCTTTCCTGATGTAACAACGGTATATGCTTTCGCACTGATCAATTGAAGCTTCAATATGATTTTGTATATAGAGAAAAGTTGGGGTGAAATTACAGGAAGAGTAGTATTTTAAATAATTGTTCTAATCAGATGCTGGCAATCTCAATCAAACATGCTGGAGTGTTTTGATTTTTGCGTAGTCCTTAAAATTAATTACCTGGCCATTATCTCACAAGTATACTTTTATACTAGATTGTCACGCACATACACATATATCGAAATGTTTTGTAATGACATGAATATCGTAGCTCGTGATTACTATCTTAGCTAAGACGAAGTAAGACTAGCCACATATAATTTTATGTCTACAGGCTGATTATTTTCAGATGTTTTAATGGTATCTTGATTATATAAAAAATTATATTCATAAACAAATAACATTTGCTCAATAGTAATTCTTTCGTTACAAAAATTGATACATTTAATTTGTGAGCATTGTTGATTGAAGATACTGTTTTACGATTACGCGCGTTCAACATTTTAGACAACTAATTTGTCCACCCAAACTCATTGCCCGTAGACTAGACTGAGGTGAGTCTCTTTCAATTAGTCACCAATGTGAGGCCGACAGTAGCAGGGCCTTTAATATATGGCTTATAAAAATGCACACTGTGAAAGACTGGAGAAGTGTATTTAAATCAGTGATCTTCTAAAATAGGCACTTTTGATCATTCTAAATTTAAACACAGTTTATACTTCACAAAATAATTGTGTTGATAAGTGACTTTAGGGTGGAAGACACTTTTAAATAGTTCAAATAAAATATACAAACCTTCTGAATTTATTATAAGGATAAAAAAATAAGTTGAAATTTAAAAATAAAAAAAAGTATTTTTCGGAAATCATAAAGAGGACTTTTTTTGTAATCTAGTTTTAAGTAACATATTTAAAATATCTTTCATGCAGTTTTGTTTTTAAAAATAAAATATTGGGGTAAAACAATATTTAAGAAAATACTTAATTTGGTATTGTTCAAAGAAATAGATGCTATTTATTTTTAGTAAAAATTAGATCGCAAGTATATGAAAAGTATTTGTACATGAATTAACAACACCCAGGGATGTCACTGTAACAAATGTGTACATGCATTAACAACACCTATTTATGTCACTGCATCAAATGTGTACATGAATAAACAATACCCAGTGATGTCACTGTAACAAATGTGTACATGCATTAACAACGCCTATTTATGTCACTGTATCAAATGTGTACATGAATAAACAACACCCAGTGATGTCACTAACAAATGTGTACATGAATTAACAACACCCAGTTATGTCACTGTAACAAATGTGTACATGAATTAATAACACCCAGTTATGTCACTGTAACAAATGTGTAAATGAATTAACAACACCCAGTTATGTCACTGTAACTAATGTGTACATGGATTAACAACGCCTATTTATGTCACTGTATCAAATGTGTACATGAATAAACAACACCCAGTGATGTCACTAACAAATGTGTACATGAATTAACAACACCCAGTTATGTCACTGTAACAAATGTGTACATGAATTAATAACACCCAGTTATGTCACTGTAACAAATGTGTAAATGAATTAACAACACCCAGTTATGTCACTGTAACTAATGTGTACATGGATTAACAACACCCAGTTATGTCACTGTAACAAAGGTGTACATGAATTAACAACACCCAGTTATGTCACTGTAACTAATGTGTACATGGATTAACAATACCCAGTTATGTCACTGTAACAAAGGTGTACATGAATTAACAACACCCAGTTATGTCACTGTAACTAATGTGTACATGGATTAACACTACCCAGTTATGTCACTGTAACAAAGGTGTACATGAATTAACAACACCCAGTTATGTCACTGTAACAAATGTGTACATGAATTAACAACACCCAGTTATGTCACTGTAACAAATGTGTACATGAATTAACAACACCCAGTTATGTCACTGTAACTAATGTGTACATGGATTAACAATACCCATTTATGTCACTGTAACAAAGGTGTACATGAATTAACAACACCCAGTTATGTCACTGTAACTAATGTGTACATGAATTAACAACACCCAGTTATGTCACTGTAACTAATGTGTACATGGATTAACAACACCCAGTTATGTCACTGTAACAAATGTGTACATGAATTAACAACACCCAGTTATGTCACTGTAACAATTATGTACATGAATTAACAACACCCAGTTATGTCACTGTAACAAATGTGTACATGAATTAACAACACCCAGTTATGTCACTGTAACTAATGTGTACATGGATTAACAACGCCCAGTTATGTGACTGTAACAAATGTGTACATGAATTGACAACACCCAGTTATGTCACTGTAACAAATGTGTACATGAATAAACAACACCCAGTTATGTCACTGTAACAAAGGTGTATATGAATTAACAACACCCAGTTATGTCACTGTAACAAAGGTGTACATGAATTAACAACACCCAGTTATGTCACTGTAACAAATGTGTACATGGATTAACAACACCCAGTTATGTCACTGTAACAAAGGTGTACATGAATTAACAATACCCAGTTATGTCACTGTAACAAATGTGTACATGGATTAACAACACCCAGTTATGTCATGGTAAAAAATGTGTACATGAATAAACAACACCCAGTTATGTCACTGTAACAAATGTGTACATGGATTAACAATACCCAGTTATGTCATGGTAAAAAATGTGTACATGAATAAACAATACCCAGTCATGTCATGGTAAAAAATGTGTACATGAATAAACAACACCCAGTTATGTCACTGTAACAAATGTGTACACGAATTAACAACACGCAGTCATGTCACTGTAACAAATGTGTACATGGATTAACAATACCCAGTGATGTCACTGTAACTAATGTGTACATGGATTAACAACACCCAGTTATGTCACTAACAAATGTGTACATGAATTAACAACACCCAGTGATGTCACTAACAAATGTGTACATGAATTAACAACACCCAGTTATGTCACTAACAAATGTGTACATGAATTAACAATACCCAGTGATGTCACTGTAACAAATGTGTACATGAATTAACAACACCCAGTTATGTCACTAACAAATGTGTACATCGATTAATAATACTCAGTGATGTCACTGTAACAAATGTGTACATGAATTAACAATACCCAGTGATGTCACTGTAACAAATGTGTACTTGGATTAACAATACCCAGTTATGTCATGGTAAAAAATGTGTATATTAATAAACAACACCCTGTTATGTCACTGTAACAAAGGTGTACATGAATTAACAACACACAGTTATGTCACTGTAACAAATTTCAGGACGTAATAAAACAAAATTGAATAATATTTTTGAGTTTAGGTAATTGTGAAAAAGAACCTCATGTTGATCGTGTTCAAGCAGAGTGGTAAATGTAGATATCACTTAAAGTATATATATAGAATAGAGTTAGAGCCTTTCATTTCTTTCCTTCACTTGAATTTTGACACCAGTCTAAAAAGTGAGATTTGAAATCACAAGCTTAGTGCCATGTGTTTTTTGAGTGTCAAAATTTCTCACAATTGCTTGATCCACTAATCTGTACCTTAAATATTTGTCGACTTTAAGAGAAATTCAAGCATACTGCTCTTGATCATGTCGAAATTAGAAATCGCAAAACGGAGATTCCAGATCGTTTTTTGTGTGAAATATAGTTTATAGGGAGTGGGGTAATCTAGTTTATTTAATCTCCAAAAGGATCTTACATTCTCCAATTTAAAATTTTACATTTGTCTTAAAAATCTTCGCCATTTGAGACATTCACCGTAGTAAATGTTAATATTGATTTAAACAATTGATTTTGATACAATTTTGTACTTAATGTTAAATTTTATTCTGTGCCAAATATTTATTTTAATGCCATTCTTATCAAACTAGTATATACTTCGCCATGTGAAATCAACCCAAAAATAACTTGTAAAAAATCTGAATGTTAAGTACTACTGTCCATATGATTGTGTGAACTTTTGATAGTCTTGAAATTATTTTCAGTATTTAATTTTGATGTCTGACTACATACAGCTGGCCCGACGTCATCTCAAACGAGTATCTTTGGCGGCGCACACAACTAGAAACAGGGAAAGAGCTAATCTGCCAGCGCAGATGGAGATAGATTGGCCACACCATCAAAAAGCATGTATCCAGTATCACGAGAAAATCCCGAAAGAGAAAATGTGTTAACCCAGATTGACTTGGAGAAGGTAACAGGACAGACGCTAAAATGGGTGGGCACAACTGGTGACAGCTAGAGAGACTTGCCCCAGACCTGCATGGCTGGGTAGCCATTGAATGTAGTCTTTGCCAAAGACGTGCGGACAGTCGATTATGCTCATGACTACATAACGCACGAAGAATCACACTTATCAGTTTGTTTACAGATGAACAATTACACCAATTAAAAAGTTCTTATTAGATATTGTTAACGCTAGCGATTGAGTATTTTATAAAACTTAGTTTCATCACCTAGAACAGTGGTTCCTAACCTTTTGGGATCCATGCACCCCTTCAGATGCCCAAAAAAGTTCATGCAGACCCTCGTGAAACTTGCAGAAAATGCATATTAAACTATGTTTATTTTAGGAACACAACAGTTTTGACCATAGGCAAACAGGGAATTTAGTGAGAGATCTGCTGCCTCTTATGATCAATCAGTGATTTAAATCTCGGGACTGTTTTGGACAAAGCAACTCTCATGTCATCCTCCGCATTCAGCTTATTCCTTTCTTTGGTTTTAATCGTCAAAGGTGTGGAGAATCCTGCTTCACAGAGATAGGTTGTGGCAAATGAAAGGAGAGTCAGTACTGGCCTCTTGGCTAGTTGTGGGTAGGAATCTAGCTGGGCGCACAAAAATTCAATCAAGGTATTGCAACCGAAGGCACTCCTCAGTACTTCTCTGGTTCTCTAATCAATCAGGTCATCTTTAGCAAAGTCACTGCCATCAATGTTGTCCAAGTCACAGAGAAAAGGATTGCGAAATCAAAGGTCTTTCCTAGGAATTTCTTGACAGAAATATCCATCAAAGGACTTTTGCAATGTTGAAAGGTGCTGTGAAATTTCCCCTTTGATTTTGTCAGGCAGTGATCCCTCAGTGCTTCCTTCTGCACCAGATATTACAACTTCATCCAAGAGTGGAAAGTTGGCCAAGTTGGACTTTTCTAGTCGTCGTTGAAATAATGGCACTTTGTTAAGGAAGGCTTGCAATCTTTCAGTAGCATCCATTACAGTATCAGCAGGTCCTTGGAGAGATGTGTTCAACTCATTCAAGATGGTGAAGATGTGAGCCATGTACGCCAAGTAATGAATGAGATTTGGACCGTCAAACTTGTCAGCAAGGTCACTCTCTTTTTCTCGCAAGAAAATGGCAAGCTCCACTCTCAGTTCTACTAATCGAGAAAGTATCCGTCCCCTGGACAACCAGTTCACCTCAGTGTGGTAGGGCAGAACTTCATGCTAAGAGACCACCTCCTGAAAGAACAACTTGAAGAGGCGTGGTTCAAGGCATGTGAGCGGATAAAATTTACAAATTGGACTCCAGTAGAAAAAACTGACTTCAAGGTTGGAGGTAGAGTTTTGCATACTAGGGTCTGACGATGAAGGATACAGTGTGTAGTAACAAAATCTGGAACTTCTTTCTTTACCAGTGCTGAAATCCTGACTTATTACCGAGCACGGAGGGAGCACCACCTGTGCAAAATGAAGAAATTTTTGAAATCCAGTCAAATTGGTATTCAGTAAAGTATGCCCTGACTAGCTGCAGCACATCAGCAGCTTTGGTAGTAGCTAGGAGTGGCTTACAAAAGAGAAATTCCTCCTTCAGCAATGCAATGAGAACATATCTCAGAAATACAAGAATCTGACTGCATTGTGCTACATCAGTGGATTCATCTAGCTGCATGCTAAATGGAAAAGGACTGCTTCTCATCTCGCACAAGACTTGATCCAGAATGTCTGCAGCCATGTCACTAATCCTGGAATGAATAGTGTAATTGGACAAAGGAACTTTCTCAACCTGCTTCCTCTGCTGGTGACCACACATCAGTTCCACAATCTCCAGAGCACAAGGCTTAACCAAAGTTCTCCAATAGTGTGGGGCTTCTTTTTCTTTGCAATAAGATATGCAACCTTGATTGATGCCTCCAGTGCAGGTTTCTTCGACAAAGAAAATCCAAGCTTGGGCAAGATACCTGAGGTCAAGAGGCGAGCTCTCTTCTGCTTGAAGACCTCAACACTGTCCTTGGAATTTGATGGATGGACTTTCTCCAAGTTCTCTCGGAGTCTGACAGGCTTCATCTTGTCATTGCACATGATTTTTCCACAGAGGAAGCACTGAGGCTTTTGTGTTCCACCTCTCTCTCTTTTTTTATTATTTATTAACAATTTTGAGGGGGTGATGACAATCGGAAAGTCATACCAGTAACAGGTAAATTTTTAACTGACGAAGTTGATGTTTTTAATGACCGGAAATGGATGCTCAACTCAAGATTGTAGGTTGCAATGACGAATATTGGCTTACAATTAACGTTTTTAAGATCTTTGCAGCGTACAGAGCAATAAAAGTGAAGGGGAAAAAATCCCAACGTTTACATCCTCTCAAAACAGTTAGAGGGTCACCGGAAGACATATCTGACTTATTTGATGAAATAAGTAAAATGTAAAAAAAATCTTTTTTTTAAAAAGGACACGCTTTTATATACAAACATTTACAGACTGAAACGCGCTGATCACCCCTGCCCTTGATGTAAACACGGGAATTTGGGCTGGAGTGAAACCAGTGAGCCGTGGAGGTCAACGCTAGCAGACGACTATACATTCTAATGTGTCCTTTTAAAAAAAAAGATTTTTTTACATTATTTTATTAAAGTTATAATATTTGTATCCCTCTAGGGCGAATTGAGGCAAGGTTCATTGACGCGCGTGATAATATTTTATATAGACAAAAACTAAAAACTAAAAGTGCATTTATTTAATTACGGTACTTTCGATCGATCTGAAATTTTGATACAATGCATTGTCATCCACGATCTATATGTGGTAAAATTTTGAGATCTCTAGGACCATTAGAAGTGGTTTAATTTTACGTCACAAGATTTGAAGGAAGGATGGATGGATGGATGGATGGATGGATACAACATACAAACAGTGTGACTTAAATAAAAGCGTGTAAAAATTAAATTATTTTTAGAAAACTGTGACGTAAAAATTTTCGAACATTCCTTTTTTTACCTATCAAAAACGTTGTATATGGGCGCCCTTTAACGCGGCATGCCTTGCTTATGGTTTACATTTTCAGATTATTATTAGTTTTTCTTTCTTTTTCCCCTTCTTCTTTTTTTTCTTCCTCTTTTTCTTTTTTCCCCTCTGAATGGTTCATGCACCCCCTGGAACTTGCTCATGCACCCCTTGGGAGTGCATGCACCACTGGTTAGGAACCCCTGACCTAGAATAATCACTTCAACTTGAAACATCTCAAGAGATGCTTCACAGTTCCATCTCATTTATTTCAGGTTTTTTGCACACACAAGCAAATTTACATAATAACGTCACGAATGCTTTCTGTATTTTGTCGTTGCACTGTTACATGAGATAATTTGTTTCTCTGTCAATTATTCAAATAGCAACACTTTTTTCTGCATTGATAAAATTGAGATCAGAAAAGAATGAAATAAAATCTAAAAAGTGCAGACAAACAAATCGTCTAGAGTATATAATTAGACATAGCTGTCTGAGAATTTAAATACTCATCTATTTCACATGAAACTGACATTCTTTCTTGTGGCGGAGTTACTCTGTGTATGGACTTTCTCTGTCACAGAAGGTAATGAAGTCTAGCAAAGAGCGTTATACTAGCTTTTCTTCTTCTAAGATATACATTTCTTGTAAGCATAGTAGGACAAATTATTTACTAATTTGTTAAAATGTGGCTATGGTGTATTGGTTTATTTCATGAGAAGGAAAAAATTACTTTTTTTACGATACTTAAAGAAATTGAGTTTTGACAAGGTGCAAAATTTCATAAACGAAAATAAGTTGATGTGGATATTTTTGTGAGCGAATATAAACTGTGAATTTTTATCGCCATAATGATACAATTATAAAGTGAAATTTCTTTAAATTTAAACGATTTATTTCAGTTATACTATTATTATTTAATTTTTTAAATTAATATTTTGACTATTATTATCTTTATTACTCATTGAGTTTTAAATAAGTAATTAACCATTATTTTTCAACGTGTATTTATTTTTCGAACAGCTAACATTGACGCCGAGGACACCAGCTACTCTATTTTCACAATATCCAAACGTATGAATGATGTCACGGGCGATTTAAATTTGGCGCAGCTTAAAAGCGTTCTCCAAAAAAATAAAATAATATTACCTTTTACACAATCAGTATAATATATTGAAATTTAATTTTACGTTTTTGATTTTTGGAGCACGTTTATAAATCATGGGTATTAACTTATAAACTAAAAGAATTTGTAGGTTCACATTATATTATAAAAATGTAATATTTATAACTTAAATTAATAACCTTACAGAAGTCTGAAATTCATTTCAGTAAACGTAAACCATTAAGTGATATCTTTTCAAAAGAATTATAACCAAAACTGCCATTAGTGAAAAATCATTCTGTTTGATGCATGTAATGTTTTTTTTTGTGTGTTAAAAGTGTTACCAGTAGTTAAACTGACGTTTGTGCCCAGCAGTCAGTGCTAGAAATAAGTTGTACACCCTAGCAGAGGAAGAGAATGTAAATATGTACACCATTCCAACTCGTTGGCAAGTTTCGTTAACAAAATCAGAATTACTTAAAGTATCATGTTATTAATAAATGTAGGAAAAAGGTATTTTAAATGTTTGATGAAACTTTATAAAGTAAAATACGATATAATGATAATGTACAAAGCTAATTAAAAAAAAATAATTTTGAAGTTTCATTAACAAAAATATCTTTGTAAAAAACGTGAAAATAATAGCAGCTGAATATGAATGGTATTACTTTCTCAAAACATCTTAGATAGCAATAAGTGTAGGTCCTAAAAAATAAATAAAAATAAATATTTTAAAAAAATTAATGTACGTTATAATATATTTTGTTATACTGACATATTCCAGCTGCCGCACTAGGATCTCTTGTTGGTGGTGGTGTCGGTTAGTCTTACTTTCAGGTAAGGAAATAAATATGCAGCAATCATATAAGCGAATACACTTCAGTATGTTTGAATAATGTACACAATAATGGTTAGCGCAATAAGGAACTATTTTAAAAGTTCGATAACTACAATTGAATATTTCCTCACAAAAATTAAATGTTATCGATGCGTAATAGTTATTAGTGATCTTTAGAAAAATACACGTTTTCAAATTGACGTAATAAACGAAGCTTGTTATCGAGTGTGAAACTAGTGACTAACTTATAATAAAAAAACCCCGTAAAAAACCAAGTTTTTTACTATAAATCCTTTATGTACGAGAAGTAACTAAAAGAATGTTCATTATAATACGCAGCGCAAGACCATCCAAAAATACAAAATTGCAGTTGTGTCGTAAAACATGTTTAATATAATGCGCACCGATCAGGAATATGTTTATAAAAAGTGTTGTCAATAAAATACGCATCTTATTGCGCGACAGAAAGGTTGTTCAATATAATACGCACCACGACACTCTATCTCAAAAATAGCATGATACATAGGAATAAATAAAATAATCTAAAAAATCAATAATTTAATTACGGTACATGCGATCGATCTGAAATTTTGATACATTGTTTTTATTATTGGTACAAAACTGCCTGCAAAATTTCAGCGCTCGCTAGCTTACGAGCAAGTGGGTTAAAAATCGATCAAAAGTTTTGGCGACAAGCAAGCAATCAAGCAATCAAGGGTGCAGACACCACGAGTTCATATAAAGGATTTAAAAAGATTAGAGTACAAACAGATATTTCAGTAAAAACGTATAAAAAGTTGATTAATTTATAAATATAAAAGCATATCAAAATCATTTTATAAATTGACAATTATTTTTTTTCTTCTTTCTGTTATATTTTCAAAACATTTTTTATGTGAATCAATTGTAAAAGGAAATAAATATTTTTTAGCAGCCAAAATAAAAAAGTGTACATCATGTGCAAAAGTAAATTTGTTAAGAATGTTAAACTAATCCAGTTAAACTAATCTAGTTAAACTAATTAGTTTTCCTGGTTGTACGATTTCTGTTAATAATTTGCTAAAGACGAACAACGGTTTCCATAACTCATTACAACAAATACCTTACTTCTTGCAACTATTACCATTTGAATTTATATGAAAACGATGTAACTTATGTAATATACACAATTTGAACCGGTTAAATGTCTTTAATCATATGGTATCCATATGGAAAAAAGGTGAGCAGATAAAAGTTTTCATTTTTAGATACGTTAATAAATGTTTTGATATTTTTCTTACATTCACTTATTCATTTATAAAATTAATTAAATACATGAAAAAATAGTCCCATTTTGTTATGAAGCAAAACCTTGAAAATGATGTTCAACGTATTACAAACCTCTTGGACTTGGAAATCTTCGTCGGAAATAAGAACAATACAAATTATATCCTATCTTGGGTGTGCAAAAAACATTGGGGCACGAAAGGTAATCAAATGTTGGAAATGATCAAAATTAGAATAATTTACAAATAAATGAATCAAACTTATAATAAAATCGGCTAGGATCATATTAGAATAATATAAATATTTGTTTTAATAATAAAGTTAATTGTTTGATTCCACTACAATCTATTACAATGTAATAATGACATAAACAACAAAGGGAGGAAACCGTAAAGGCTAAACGTTACGTCTCTAGAGCCCAACAAATTTCTTCGAGAAACTTATTTCCCCTACTAAAATCAGGTCTTTGGCATCAACAGTACGAGTTTTTGTACGAGATGGGCATGATATAAATAATTGAATTTTGTTAATTAAAATGTATTTTCTGCAACACTAACACAAATGTAGGTAATGCTAATATTGACCATTACATAAGATAATGAAATGTAATTATACATAATATAATATAATATAATATAATATAATAAAATAGTATAGAACAATAACGTGTAATGTACTATGTACAATTATTAACCAAACTGTGATCGTAGTAAGTTAATGTATTTTATACGATTTAAAATATTGCAAAATTAATTCAACATATAATTACGTAATTTTCTGGATTCAAATTATTTAAGTGATAAATTCTATCTTTTAATTTAAATACAATGATTATCAAATTCATTTATTTTCAGAGGACAAGTTTTGGATTTGACCAGCCTAGTTACCTTTTAGAGCTAGTCTTTGTTTCTACACAGAGTTTCAGAGAGTTCTGGAAATCATTTCATTTCTTATTTCAAACATTAAATAAAATTCTTTTCATGTATTTTGTGTGATGAAAAATAAATGTAGCTAAATCAATTATTATTTCTCAGTTAATTTTTTTTCAAGCTTAAGTAAGTGTTACCGTCACATTGAAGAGATTTTAAATAATCGATTTTTACAAATTATTACTTTGTATTTATTAGTACTAAAAAGTAAAACACAACTGCTTAGGGTTATTAAAAAAAAATAAACGATATTTTCAATACACTGATTTTTTAAATCGCATTTTAAAAACACATCTTTGAACGAAATTAAATTTTGTAAAGTAAATTTTTCAAACACCTTCACCCTTTAAAAAATTTCAATATAGATTTTCATTTGCTGATTTAAAGAGAATTTTAAACCTTCCTAACCTTGCCATAGATTTTATGACTTTTATATTAACACTGCGCGTTATCGGTTGCTGTTATCTTTTAGTTTAATACACTGTACTATGGTTAATCGGAAGACTTTCATAAGAAAAAATGAGTTCAACATCTTATATAAAGGTTGGGAAGTTTCATACTTATATAATAAGGGACATGGTGTTGGGACACACTTAGCATTAAAAGCCTTTTACGCTTTGAATCAATGTTTTTGTAATACCGTAACGAATGACATTATTGTTGAATGTTTTTTTTTGCATATTCATCTGTATAAAAGAAGCTACTTTATATATAATAGATCAGATAAGATAAGCTAAGATCTACATTTGTAATTTGAATTCGTTTTAAATTATAAAGAATGCGAAAAAAAAGACCGAAACTTGGGTGTATGCATTTATGTTTCTATGATATACAGGGCCTTCCATAACTTAGGGTGTATACATTTATGTTTCTATACATATACAGTGCCTCCAAAAAACAGATGATTTTGACATTGAAGTTTTGTATCATATGCAGTTCTTCCAAAAACAGATGCTGTATACATTTATGTTTCTATCATATACATAAGTTAACAGTCGACCAATACATTTTATTACATAATCTCTTCTAGAATTTCTCCCAAGCAGAGCCACTAATATTTATTCCATGAGACTGAGAGTAATCACCGCTGTGGACATGTCGGTCAGTATAATTCAACGCATCGACGTGTCTCAGTAGGTGGACATACGCACCGCTGCTGCCTGAACATGTACTGGCTGTGTACGTGTACTTGCAGTTAAACCAACTCCAATCGTACTTGTTTATCCAGTTTCCTATGGTCAGTTGTTTTGGACATCCATGCGGATGGACACTATCAGCGTCAATTTGTCTTTAGAATTCTCGTAAGTGCTGTTTATTTTAATATTTAGAGAAGACCAAATTTTCAACCTCTTGTACAGTTTGTTCAGTAACTCGATGTCGCAAGTCATACATTTCAACAAGCACCTGTCTTCCTGGACGTTCACTTCAACTACAGTAAAGCCGTTATCATTTGTAATAAATACTGTCAAAGCTGACAAGAATAACACCATTAGTTAAATCATTAAACCTTGAAACACTAGAGGATAGAAGAACCAAGAGTAAAGTAGTAATCATATATAAAGCCATTAATTCTAATTTAGAAATACAACACAAAGATAACTTAATACAACCCTCAGATAGACATAAGGATAAGAACATCTTTCTTATTTCGTATGCAAGAACAAACACATACACATTTTTGTTCTTCCCGTTCGGAATTTGGGCGTGGAATTGGTTGCCTGAAGAAACCAGGAAAACCAACACTACATCAACATTTAAATCTCTAATGAAAATGCAAGACTAAACACAAACCATAGATAAGCGTAGGACGCAATAATCTTCTGTATAGAATGAGCGTCTGTAGCAAACAAGATAAGATAAGATAAGATAAATGGTTTATTCAGATGAATTTACTGATATAGTATGCAGTCTGGCAAAAAGGGAGTAAACACTATTGTTACTAATGTACAATTTCAGCACCAATTAATTGGTTGTGAGTCAGTAGAAGAGCGCAAACGAATGCTAACGATTCACCACTAATGGAATCCTATAATTTTTTTAACAGGCAAGGATTGGCACATCAGAAAATCTTTTGATATATAGACACCCCCAAACCTTTCTATTTCCCGGTATTACTTTAATTTACTACAATGTTTTAATAAAGTGTATAGAAAGTGGTTATTTTCACTTTTAGAAAAAGGACTGCGTTGATTTTTTTCGCAGCATCGCTTTTACAAAAGACAAGACTGTCACGCTCATTATAAGCGATATACGTAATCCAGATGTGTAAATAATAAAAAAAACAAGCAATTAGAAGAAATGTACTGTAGCCGATTATCAGCAAAATCAAAAGTACGGGTCAACTGTTTTAACACTTTTTATTGATTAATCCCAAAGAAGAAATTTTGCCATATACGCTAATGGGAATTTGAATAAATTAATACGTAAATAGAGTATCGATCTAGATAGCATCACTCATGATCATAGATTAATATTTTATTTGGAAAAGCCAACAGGAAATGTACGAATACAAAAGATTTCAGATTTTATTAGAAAAAGAATTCTTTTATCGCCAACTGCAATTTCTTATTTAACATAAAATAATAGACACACTCTGACTCATCGACGTAGCGTGGTTGTATGTTACCCGGGGCATAACCCAGGTTTGCCCCCCCCCATACCCCCAACCCCTCCATCCCCGGAAAATTATGTTGATGCTGTAAAGAATACATGTAGAAAAGCTTTCATTACTTGAAACATTATTTAAGTTTTCTGCTTTTCCTCCTCACACTATTTATCTTTATTGTAGTAATGATGTCTGCCATGCCATGCTCAATAGCCAAAAATAGCTATAGAAGGGTCAGTCTCGGTGAAGTTTATTGATGTTAATTAAATTTTCATTAATTTAATTTTAGATAAGCTTTCTCGCAGATGTAGGGAATATTCAAAATAACGTTGTTATATTATGCAACGCAACAAACGAGCTTAAATATACTTAAAACTTGAATAAATTAAGTGGGCTTGAATTCATGAAAACTTTTTTTACCCATGAGGTAAAATAGCTTTTGCTTGGCAATGTCATGTTAGATACTTTAAATTTAAATACTCTAACGTGGAGGCGAAATTTCAAAGTCAAGTAGATTAGGTGGTGTTCGAAAATCATCTGTTTTCCGCATTCTGTAATTGCCAAAATTTAACATGAATTTCTCAAGTAACCTGACCTACACATTTCTTCTCAAATTTTATCTACATAACTGCGCTAAACATCCACTTTGATCGCTAAAAATCTCCCTCTCGTTTTTTGACTGGAAAGATAGATTAAAATGATATAATGTTAACGTGAAAGTTTAGCAAATGCCTAAGCATCTTGTAAGTATTTTATTAGATTCTCTGAGTAGCCTCTGCAAAGCATTTCTGCACTTTAATGTGTAAATAATTTCGGGCATCATTAAATTTATAAAGAACATGTTTCCAGGAAGTAAATGTTTCCAAATGTCAATTTAAAAAAACATAAATTGAAAAAAATAAATAAAAATAAAAGATTTCATTGTTGCTTGCAAATTTCCCGCGTCTGTTCCTGTGTTTAGCTTTTGGTCTTCCTCACCAAACGAGCGAGTAAATTATTGACAATGATGATGTCTAACATTTTAACAATAGCATTTTGCCACTCATTTTTGTTTTCTTTTACAATAACGTTTTTTTTCTCTGTTCCTTTTAAATTGTCAATTTTATCTGATTTCTCATTCCTTCTATTCTTCTATTTGCAAAAAAACTTTGGTAATGTTGAAGACTTGTCCATAAGTACATTTATTTATGGATTTAGTTTATATCATCATCATCATCGCCTGTCGACCCATCTGGGGCATAGGCCACGAACAAAGGTTCTCTAGGCATCCCGGTCCTGTGCCTATCTCTCTGTCCACAGCTGTGTCAACTCCTTTTGGTGTCTCCATCCAGTTACCTTCTCCGGTCATTTTGGGTGGACCTCTTTTCCTCTTGCCCTGGGGGTTCCAAGTGATGGCTTGTCTCACAATGTTTATGCCAGTTATTAATTCCTTTAGATTAGCAATTTTGTTAATTTTTTTATGATTTAGGAGAATAATCCATTAAATACGAAAAAAAAATTACAATAGCTATCACGCGTTGAAGGCATTCTTGCAGCACCCATCACATTTCTATTTTGGAGTGAGGCCAGTATCTAATTTGGAGAAGTTAATGTTGAAAATGTTGGATACTTTCAATCTCGAAAATCTTTATGTACGGGCAATTTATTTATATCAATTACGCCCATGAATGTTGTTGATATTGTATTGGTTGATATTGGAATTTAACTTGAACTTGAACTTGAACTATCCCTTAACCCGTTGTTGGGTCGTTGGGGCACCGTCGTTAACTGCACACTAACACACGCCATTTGTCACGGTCCTGTGCTGCCCTTTGAGAGTCGCTGAATGACAGGCCGGTCCACTCTTTGATATTGTCCTCCCATCTCTTCTTTTATCTGCCTCTTTTCCTTCCTCCCTGGACTGTGCCTTGTAATATGGTTTTTGCGAGACCTCCAGTTCTTGTCACGTGTCCGTACCATAGTAATTTCCTCTTCTTAATTGATATGAGTAGGTCCTCTTAGGGGCCGATGACAGTACTTATTTTGTTGCGGACCGCTTCATTTGTGATGTGCGCTGTGTAGGAGATGTTCAATATCTTTCTGAAACATCTCATATCTAGCGCATTGATTCTTCTTTGGAGGTCTGCAGTGAGCGTCCAAGCAGCAGAGACAGCAATTCTTTGATTTTACAAAATGAGCGGCTGTCAAATTTGAATCAGTTATTATAATCATCACATCAGTGTCGTGTTCTTACAGTACTCCAGCCTCTTCGTTTTTCAATTAAGTAGCATTAATATCAGAAGACTTAAGTTTAATTATGGATTTTGAAAAATTGGCAATAGAAACGTTCACTTATTTTAATATAGTTTCTTAATTTTTAACATTAATTTTTACTTTGAAGTTTTAAAATTTTATTTAAAATCATTTTACCGCTTTTCTTAAATTTCCATAAGCTAATTAACAATGAGGAATTTGACGCCCAAACAATGTGCCGCCCGGGGGCATTCGATCGGATCATATTTGAAATTGTTTGTAGAAAGTTATTTTCGCAGGGGCAGCTGTCAAATTTAAAGAATCAATAAAGTTACCAGCAGATCAGTTTATTGTTCTTATTTTACTTACAGCCTTTTGGTTTTTCAGTCAGTTCAGTAGCATAAGTATCAGGATAAGTTATATCGAATATGGACTATGAAGTTTTGGCATTAGAAACGTTTACATAGTTTAGGATAGTTCCAAATACTTTAATTCTTGTATCAATTTCTTATTGGTATTTATTTTATTTTGATAAAAATTGAAAATTTAAATAAACATTCCTAGGCACTAATTAATGACGAGGAATTTGCCGCCCCTAAAAATGTGCCTCCCGGGGCATTTGGCCCCCCCTTACCCCCCTCTCGCTACGCCACTGCTCTGACTGCAATATCATAATATTAATGAATGACATAACATAAAATACTGTCTAAATTCCTGGTCTGACAACATGTGTTAAATGTCTGAACCATTCACACTGGTTACTCTCGTCGATCTATTCAGTTCAAATATTCAATAGAACCCTTTGAAATGACAATTTCAGGTTTTTATATTTAACAATCGCATGCCTGTTCGTTCATGCCCTACTTAAAAATTACAAAAGATGACAGTTTATGTAACGCATTCATTTTATAGCTATACACATACAGCACTAAAAAGTGCAGGGTCAAGTAAGCCGCATAGATCCCAACATATTAATTTCTACTGAATTATTGCAAATACGCTAACACTGAGGCTGATATTTCATATCAATGAAAAGTTTGTTTGGCATTTAAATTTGTTAGTTATTTTTTTTCTGCACCAGGTTTCAACAGAATTAAATTAATCTTTTCTATATCCTTCTTCTTTCCTTCTACCTTATTTTTCTACTGTCTTTCTAATCCTACTATCATCTAATTTTTTTTCTTTTTTTTCTACGATCTTTGAACTGACATTACATTCTCTTTCTATTACTTTTCTACTTCCGATCTAACGCCATTTACTATCATTTTATTGCATCAATACTGATTTACGTTAAAGGATATAATAAAACAATTTTCAGATGACACGAAAAAGCAGAATACAATATCTGAATTGATTATGACACTTAATTAAATTCATAAAATACATAAACAAGTGCAGACAATATCATGGAGATAACAAAAAGAGGAAGTGAAACATGATATCTGACAAAGGATCGATCAGGATACGAAGCAATTTCTGAGGTTCAGATGTTTCGTTGAAGTTGAAATAATTTCACAATATTTGAAAACTAAGAGTATTTCTGTGTCTATGATGTTTTTGGTGTATTATCATGTCTATGTGTTATGTACTGTCCTTAATGTTGTTATTATGGTATGAATGGTTATTTAATTATTATATGTATGTTATGATCTCCATGTAAATCACTGTGAGCCCGGTTCCTTGCTGGGATACAGCGCTATATAAATTATAAATTATTATTATATTATTATCTGAATGCTTTTGTCTTTGTAATTAATGTGTTTTTTGTGAATATATGTGTCTAGGGGATTTTTTATGTATGTGTATGTATATGTATGTGTTTGTGTACGTATTGGTGCCCATGTGTATTTTTGTATTCTTTTATATGTTTTTATGGGAATATCTTTGTGTGCTTTACAGCAATATCATTAAATTAGCTAACATTGTAAATATGATGACCTTTTTTCAGATTGGTCTTTTTAAAATAAAAAACGTGATATTACTACCACATTATTTAAATGCGTTCAAGTTACTTTCATAACACAATCATACCATGCAATCATGATATGTTAAATTATAATTTAAATAATTTTGGCATTTTTTTACATAATTATTTTCAAGCATGCCTTGAAATTACGTTAAAGATTCTTAGAAATGACTTAAACGTTTTTTTTCTACGTCTTTACAAATGTTATTATATATCTTGATAGAGTATAGCTTGATAGAGTATAGCTTGATAGAGTATAGCTTGATAGAGTATAGCTTGATAGAGTATAGCTTGATAGAGTATAGCTTGATAGAGTATAGCTTGATAGAGTATAGCTTGATAGAGTATAGCTTGATAGAGTATAGCTTGATGTCTTACCAGGATGTAAATTCGGTGCCCAACGGCACCTACAAAGTCTCAAAAGTGTTTTCTTCATTCGGTATGTCGTTTTCCATGCACTACTTGTGTTGTATAAAAGATATTGAGTCTACTGCGTGGTCACACTTTTTAAAATAAAAGTCTTAAAATCCAGTGATGGGTAGACGAGTGCTGATTCTCAAACTTGTAGACTGTGACTCGGGGTAATGTTCAAGAGCAATTTGACGGAATTTTGAAGCCTTTTTTAACATCTCGCTAAAACAATAAAAGTTTTGAATGCAAACACAAAGGCAGAGATTGGAACCTCGTGGGCGAAATACATTTGGCATACAAAAACTCAAATTTAAAAATAAATCTTATGTGATCAGCTTATACTTCATTAAGCAGCAGTATAAAGTAGGAATATATACTCTTAAAATACTTTATTCGACTTTAGTTTAGGGAAAACAATAATATTCTCCTTTAACCCCCCACCCCCAGCTATTCCCTAAATTAACTTCCCTTTTAAGACATTAAAATTATCTTTCATTTTCTCTTAACGTCTCTATCAAGACAATACCATATCAGAAGTTTGCTGCTGATGTACACTGGAAAGTAAGTTGTAGTTCACACTATGGAGCATCGCATGGAGCAGATCAGGGAGTGCTCACAATGTGAACTGATTATTTAGAAAAGTCATTGATTAAGTTTTTTTATGGGAGAGCTAACTATACCTCTTGTATCTACCTTTTCCAAATGTCTTATAACAGCATACAATTAAGTACACAATCATAGTGAAAATTGAATTTCATCCTTTACAATCAGTTTAGGACAATCAAATCCGTTACTCATATTTAGCGTTTTCGTTGAGTGTCCAAAAGTATTATAATCATAGTAATTTCATATGTTATATCATATGAGGAACATAAATCACTAGCAATACATTATATAGGATAGTATGATACAATGCGTCATTATAATCTAATCTGTCTTAACAAATAATGTTACCAGAATCCTTTAACAATATAAAAGTAATTGTGGGATTAAAAAAATACACTCTTTTCATCCTTTATAAATAATAACTCATTCAAATTACTTTATTTAAAATAATTTAACAATTGCTATAAAATTTTAATTCCTTGTCAAAGATCCCTTTGAAATGAAAACCATTCAGACCAGGGGCGGATTAAGACTGCACGGGGCCCCTGGCTGCAATTCAAACTGGGGCCCTATCCAGCCAGTTTACCTTTAGATAAAATGATTGCTAGCAGCTTATATAAGACTGTAACTTGTAAATATTCATCCAAAATGATTATTCATGAAAAAACCGAATTCGAAGAAATAACTTTTTGCCGGTATCCTAAAATTGAGTGTAAAAGACAATTTATAAAATTAAAAAACACATTAAAAAAAATTCACACCCCACCCGGGGATCGAACCCGCCACCGCTTGCACCATAAGCCTTAGTACTTCACATTCAGCCACGAGAGCTCATTTAGAGTTGTCAATTTAAAATATATGTATACTATTTTTTAATAATTTCTGTTATTGAGCCTATCAAATCAGGTTTTTTGACTGCTAAGATTATCGTGTGGGAAAAGAGATCATTTTAATAGATGAAATTTTATTAATTTATCATATTTTCAGCAATTCATGTATACATTTGTCCACATTTATTATAAAATATGCTAAGTTTGGGGGCCCTAAATCATCGGGGGCCCCTGGCTTTAGCCCGTTCAGCCCCCCCCCCACCTTAATCCGCCATAGATTCAGACTAAGACTTGAGGTGGGTGCGTACAGATTATATTGAAACTCTAAATTGTCAGCAGTTATATTAAATAGGTTGTCGTTTGCGTCATATTTCACTAGTGGAGGAATTTGGTATTTCTGACAAATCTCATGTTTTCAATATTATACTTCAATTTGCTGCAAGACAAGATTAACTGACGTGTAAGTTTTAAGTTTAAGCTATTGGTTGTGTTTATCTACTATTTTGACTTTGTCTAGTGATATGTACCTTAAATAAGTGTGTTACAAGTTTGTACAGATCATACTGATACAGTAATATCTCTAAGTAAATTGGTAAATACGATTTAATTCTTACTAAAAAATGATCTGTTGCGTATTTGAAGGGATATTTCATAAATTTGTAAGTTAGTTATTTAGTGTAAAAACAAGGGGACTCAGAACTTTTGTGTTAGTTGATCAAATTTTATATCTCACATTAAATCCCACAATCGATAACAATAAATATGAATAAAACTTCTGCGTTCTGAGTCCCCCTGTGTGACTACTTAGTTTGGGACTAAAAAATTAGTTTCTGCTTTTTCATGCGAGATTCTACATTCCTCACTGCAGCTAGGCCTCATCTTTTTGCAAATGTTTTTTTGTTCATTTTAGTTTAGATGAAATATAGTCTGCATTCTGTGCCTTGTCTTATCATACAGCTAGAAAAGTACTCAGCTGTGCAAAATTAGTATTTCGTTTTGATAATATCCGAAAAATAAAGATAAAGCTGAGCAAAAACTGCCAGATTATTCTTGCCTGTCCATTTTGTCATTTGAGCTCAACATTACATGTCACATGAACGAACTAAACTTAAAACTTCAGGGAAATAATAAAATCGTCTATGATCTCATTTTCCCTGCTTCAAAGAGGTATTTTCCCACAATCCTAGAATATTTCAAACTCGTAATTCCCTTTAAAAAGTATTAGTAACTTAATCGGTCCATTTTATTGCAACTTTTTTGTATGAAACATGATTTACAATTGGAGCTAATTGATTTGAAGACACATGATTTGCTGAAAGAAAAGCTCAGAGAAAGGAAAAACGTATTGATTTTCCCAATGCTTCCCTAATGTTGAATTTTAGAAAATGAAGTATTTTAGCAGCTAGCATTGTGTTAGATTTTAGGACAAATCTTGTCTTCGAGCAATTTTTTTCAGAAAGGAAGTATGCGAAATTAAATTCAACACATTAACAAGATGTACTGATGAATATTTGAAAGTTATTCTCTTGATTGGATGTAGTCATTCCAAACCAAACATTACATAGTTCATTCTAACCACATATTTTACCTATGTTTAGCTGGGGTTTAAATTCATTATTCTAGCCTCGGGTTTCACCTGTCTCTGCTTACTGCAGGCTTTACTAGATCATTCAAACGACTGGCATTACTTGGTCTTTAAGACACTTTGTGTTCCCGATCATTGAAACCCTTGTTTTTTTTAAAAGTATAATTTAATTCCTGGTTTCATTGGGTCAATTCAACCTTGTGTTTCACCAGTGTTTGGTAAAAACCCGTTTTTATTAATCTACCTACACAATCTTAGAATTTACCATGGGCTTGGTTTTATTATACTACTATAAACCAGTTTTTTTGCTGGCTAGTGGATTCACTAGGACGATATTTAGCCGCACAATATTACAAGGACAAATTACACACGTGTTGTATTTCTTTTAATTATTTGTTTTCCCTAATAAGGGATAATAAAAATGTTCTATTTTCGCGTTTAATTTTAACATGATTTTTTGCTCTGTTGGAGACTAAAGATATCTGTTGTGGTTAAAGGATTAACTATATGAAATGATTTTCCAGGATTTATGATTCACATATAACATTATTTATCATATTAAAAAAATACATAACATTAAGAATTTGATGACCGTGTTTTTTTTTGGCGAGAAAGAAAGAATTAAACTTCCATCATTGTCTTGCATTTAGATATGTTGATTAATATACATTAGTGTTTTTACAGAATTTAATGTTTAAAACCCCTCCTTAAAATATAACTATAAAATAACTGTACCTATTATTTACTTCCTCGTGTCACTCTAGATAACAGTCCTAATAGCAAAATAATTAATAATACATTGACAGGGTGTAATAAACACATGATTAAGTTTAGTTTTGGATTAAATACATTTTCTTCCTCATACTTTTGTTATAAACACTTGAACCTACATTTACAATTGTTTAAGCAAATTTTCTGGGACATTACTTTGATTTATGGCCACCAATGAAACAACCTTTTCTTTTAACAATATGGCAAACATGGAGATTGTACGCTGATTTATAAAACCATCTAAACTCCTTATCGGTAGACTGGTTGACGTGAGAATTAGGTGGTGATTAAAATAGAATTAGGAGAATAAAGCATACGGACTTAAACAATGTTACGTTTAATTGTTATGTTACAAGTGACATATTGATATATTAACAATAGTCGTATTTTTTGTGAATTTTAAAAATGAATATGTACAACTTTACTGTTACTTAAAAAAAAATTTTTCTTCAAAAAGTTGTTTTTTTAAATTAAAAAAATTAATTCGTTATATTCTCATCATCTATATCTCTATATATATAAGACGCATTTGTTGTCTGTCTGGTTGTCTGTCTGTTCCCTCATAACTCGAGATCCAGACAACCAAATAACGTGAAATTTGGTACACGTACACAAAATTATACCGGAAAGGTTATTAAACAGGTTTCGTTCCTTACATATAAGATACTGGGGCCCGGGGGCCCAAAATGTAGTTTTTCCCTATATGAGCTATATAAAATAAAAAATTATTGAAAATTAAGACGTAAAATAATGACGCAAATTAATAAACATTTTGGTGTCGAGATTAACAAGAAGGCGATTATCGCCATAAAATAATTTTTTTGTTGTTGTTGCTTTGTTGTTGTTGCTTTTGTTGTTTTGTTGTTGTAGTTGTTGTTTTGTTGTTGTTGCTTTGTTATTGTTGTTGTTGTAGTTGTTGTTTTGTTGTTGTTTTGTTGTTGATTTTTTTGTTGATGTTTTGTTTTTGTAGTTGTTGCTGTTGTTGTTTTTGTTGTTGTTGCTGTTGTTGTTGCTGTTGTTGTTGCTGTTGCTGTTGTTGTTGCTTTGTTGTTGTTGCTGTTGTTGTTGTAGTTGTTTTATTGTTGTTTTGTTGTTGATTTTGTTGTTTTTTTGTTGTTGTTTTGTTTTTGTTGTTTTGTTGCTGTTGCTGTTGTTGGTTTTGTCGTTGTTGCTGTTGTTGTTGTTGCTTTTGTGTTGTTTTTGCTGTTGTTGTAGTTGTTGTTTTGTTTTTGTTGCTTTGTTGTTGTTGCTGTTGTTGTTGTAGTTGTTGTTTGTTTTTGTTGTTTGTTTTTGTTGTTTTGTTGCTGTTGTTGTTTTTTTTGTTGTTGTTGCTGCTGTTGTTAAACCCGGGCGAAGCCGGGTACTTGCCCCTAGTCTCTCTATATATAAGACGCATTTGTTGTCTGGTTGTCTGTCTGTTCCCTAATAACTCAAGATCCAGACAACCAAATAACGTGAAATTTGGTACACGTACACAAAATTATACCGGAAAGGTTATTAAACAGGTTTCGTTCCATATATATAAGATACTGGGGGCCGGGGGCCCAAAATGTAATTTTTCCCTTATATGAGCTATATAAAATCAAAATTATTGAAAATTAAGACGTAAAATAATGACGCAAAATAATAAACATTTTGGTGTCGAGATTAACAAGAAGGCGATTATCGCCATAAAATAATTTTTTTGTTGTTGCTTTGTTGTTGTTGCTTTTGTTGTTGCTTTTGTTGTTGTAGTTGTTGTTGCTTTGTTGTTGTTGCTGTTGTTGTTGTAGTTGTTGTTTTGTTGTTGATTTTTTGTTTTTGGGTGTTGTTGTTGCTGTTGTTGTTTTTGTTGTTGTTGCTGTTGTTGTTGCTGTTGTTGTTGCTGTTGCTGTTGTTGCTTTTGTGTTGTTTTTGCTGTTGTTGTTGTTGTCCACATCCCTTGCCCTGCAACGACAATGTCCTTCATGTTGTTGTTGCTTTGTTGTTGTTGCTGTTGTAGTTGTTGTTTTGTTGTTGTTGCTGTTGTTGTTGTAGTTGTTTTATTGTTGTTTTGTTGTTGATTTTGTTGTTTTTTGTTGTTGTTTTGTTTTTGTTGTTTTGTTGCTGTTGCTGTTTCTGTTGTTGGTTTTGTCGTTGTTGCTGTTGTTGTTGCTGTTGTTGTTGTAGTTGTTGTTTTGTTGTTGTTGCTTTGTTGTTATTGCTGTTGTTGTTGTAGTTGTTGTTGTTGTTGTTTTTTTGTTTTTTTTGTTTTGTTTGTTGCTGTTGTTGTTTTTGTTGTTGTTGCTGTTGTTGTTAAACCCGGGAGAAGCCGGGTACTTGCCCCTAGTATATATATATAAATCAAAGTATGTATGTATGTATGTATGTATGTATGTATGTACGTATGTACGTATGTACGTATGTATGTATGTATGTATGTATGTATGTATGTATGTATGTATGTATGTATGTATGTATGTATGTATGTATGTATGTATGTATGTATGTATGTATGTATGTATGTATGTATGTATGTATGTATGTATGTATGTATGTATGTATGTATGTATGTATGTATGTATGTATGTATGTATGTATGTATGTATGTATGTATGTATGTATGTATGTATGTATGTATGTATGTATGTATGTATGTATGTATGTATGTATGTATGTATGTATGTATGTATGTATGTATGTATGTATGTATGTATGTATGTATGTATGTATGTATGTATGTATGTATGTATGCATGCATGCATGCATGCATGCATGCATGCATGCATGCATGTATGTATGTATGCATGTATGTATGCATGCATGTCCTTTATAGCTGACTAAACCATTCATCCGATCGCCATGAAACTTTTGGAGATTTTTAAGTACGCTCCTGGGATGGTAATAGGCAACTTTATTTGCAAAATTTAACACTCATGGGGCGCCTGGGGCCCATAATAGGATTTTTTTCTTATATCAGCTATATAAAAATTAGTTTAAGCGTTAGCTATTAGGTAAATTGATCTTAACCAAACGTTGTATATAACAACTTGGTAGGAAATATTGAAGTACTATAGGGCACTAATTTCGTAATGTCCATTTCTTCGGGGCTGGGGGCCAAAAATGTCTTTTTTCATAAACGTTTAAGATTTTATTCCCCATTCAATTATTAAATATCTTGAGAAATATAGATGCATATATCCATTATGAAATGAATTGAAATAAATAGGTGTTAATCACTTTTTATCTTGCACTTAATGGGCCCTGGGGCCCTTAATGTCCATTTTTGTTAATATGAGCTATATAAAATTTAGTTTATGCGCTAGCTACTGAATAATGGAATGGATCTGAACCAAATTTTGTATACAAAACCTTGGTAGCCCATATTAAAAAAAGGGCACTGCACTTTTTATGTCCAATTGTTCAGGGCCGGGGGCCCCAAATGTCTTTTTTTCTTTTATGTTTGAGATATTATGCGTCATTCTATTTTTAACGATCTTGAGAACTATATCTATGATGAAACTGAATTAAAATGAACAACATTTTGAAATTTACATCTTACATCGAATGGGCCAGGGGCCCCAAATTTGTTGTTGTTGTTGTTGTTGTTGTTGTTGTATACTGTATACTCTAAAATATTATTCCCCACTCAGTTTTTAACGACCTTGAGAAACATATCCATGATGAAACTGAATTTAAATGAACAGGTTTTCAAAATATACATCTTGAACCGAATGGGCCCGGGGGCCGCTTAATGTATTTTTACCTTATATTAGCTATATAAAAATTAGTTTAAGTGTTAGATAATGAGAAAATAACTGTTTTTTTCACCAAACTCGGTAGATAAAAACTTAAGAGCCTATATTAAAATACTATAGGGCACTGAACTCCTAATGTCCATTTCCTCAGGGCTGGGGGCCCTAAATGTGTTTTTTTTTACTAAACTTTTAATAATGTATTCCCCATTCAATTTTACACGATATTGAGAATATAGATACATAGATCATAGATATATTTCTTATGAAATTGATTGAAATGAACAGATTTTCGAACTTCACATGTTAAACTGATGGGCCCGGGGACCCTTAATGTAATTCCTTTTTTTTATCTATATTTATTCCCTTTTACTGAGATCGTTGCAACGCATGATGGGTCTGCTAGTAATTAATATAGTCTGTACATTTTATTTTGTTCTTTGTACATTTTTGTTTTAGACCTCTAAATACCAAGTACATGTTACATGTACTAGATTGCTAAATATAATGAATAATTAATTATTTTCATATACTTTTAAATAAATGTTTTAATAATTCTCTGTATGAAAGTGTAATACGTACATACAGAGATACATATCTACATATATATAAACACTATCAAGCAGATATTCAACTTTAGCTTGCTAATTAAAAAAAAATTTAAAAAAAAATAAAAAAAAATAAACAACCCCAAAAAAAAACAACATCTACAGCACAAACGTGAACTCCATCACAACTTCATAGACTTAAAGAAAGCTTTTGATCGAGTATGGAACAAAGGACTTCGGCAAGTTATTGAAGTTTCAACATTAAAGTAGGCTGGTAAAGGTGATCAAAGAACTCTACAATCAGGCAACCAGTTCAGTCATATTTAAAGACTGCGTAGGGGACTTCTTCAAAATGGCGATTGGAGTCCGCCGGGGCTGCATTCTCTCCCCTGTCCTGTTCAATATCTTCCTTGAAAAAATCATGCAAGAAACACTCAGTGATCACCACACATCCATCTCTATAGGCGGAAGACCCTTATGCAACCTAAGATCGGCTGATGATATATTTCTTTCGGTTTGGAACAGTAAAGAACTACAATGAGCTCACTGACAAACTTGCAGACAGATCAGGTGTATATAGCATGTAATTCATCTCAGAGAAGAGGACGTCACATACCTAGAGAGGAGGGGGCCACGCTTTTGTGACGATGTGAGATGCGGGGGAGGGGTGTTTAAGTACAGTAACGTCACATGAAAGCGCGCAACTTTAATTAAAAGTTCCACTTAAATATTTAATTGCTTAAAATATATGTAACGACGTATCAATGGCTACACAGGTGATATGATTTAAGCGTGCATCCTTATACTTAATACATGCACATAATTAATTGACAATAACGTGATTTGAAATATAATATTTTCAAAAAGGAGATATGGCTTTTATGGGGAAGGAGGGGGGGGGGCTTAAAGCTTTGTGACTTCATATTTAAGGGGGGATAACTTTTTGTAACGACGTGTAACGAGTTGAGGGGGCGATATCAACCTAATCGCGTGACGTAACAAAGGACGTATACCAAGCAAAATGTTTCGCGTCCACACAGGACGTATACTGAGTAGGACTTATTCCAAAACCGACATATACCGAGGTACCACTGTACAATGAAACTTAAGAACACTAATAAAAAATCTCAAAATAATAAATAAAAAAAGGAAGTAAAACATGTTGTCTCACAAGACAATCATTATGATTAAATGCGAATTCTAAAAGTATCGTATTTCGTTAAAATGATATCACACTAAATGAGTTTATCTGTGTTTATCAAGCTGTGGCTAAATACATTGTCTCTCTGTGTACATGAATGAATGTGTCTTTGTGTGTTATTTATTATATGTACATGTGTCAATGGGTATGAATATGATTGTGTGTTTTTGTGTGTACATGTATGTCCATTGTTAATGGGTATTTTAATGTTTTTGTGTGTGCTACAGTATACAGTGGCAACTCAGTATAAGTCTGCTTTGGAATGAGTCCAACTTGGTAAACGTCCTGTTTGGATGCGAGACAATTTGCTTGGTATACGACTTTTTTTGGGAATAGGAACTGCATTCTTCCCGCTTTTTTGGCCAATTTCTTCACAAAAAGTAAAACCCTCGTCAAACATGACGTCAGAGAGCTGTGCGGCCCAAAAAAAAATAATCGTATTTCCAATTTGAAAATGAGAATGTTTCAAATCACTTTATTTTCATTTAAGTTCTATTTAATGTGAGGCTGCACTCTAATATCATAACACACGTGAAGCGATTTAAAATATAATTAAATAAATTGAAATATTTTTAAATATTTAAATGTTACTTTTATTTAAAGGTTCGCGTTTTTTTTTGGATGTGACGTTACAGTTCTTAAACATCCCCCCCCCCTCGTCACACGTCTTCACAAATGTGTGACACCATCCCCCCTCCCGACGCATGACGTCATTTATGGACGGCTCTCATGAGTCAAAATGACACATCGCGAATGCGTAACAGGGAGAAATCACAGCATACCGCGCGATACTCAAGTGTGTTAACTAGTCAGTTGCAACTATACAGTGAACAACACGCGGCGCATTAAATAAATTATCACGTGATTTTTGGTTTTTCTCGCTGATTATGAATAAATCCACTTAACATTGGTCCTAAGAAAGTTAATGAGAGGACTCAAGCAAATAACAGATGGTTATGATCACCTTGGAGTTGAAAAAAAAAGAGATTGTTGTAAAGGATGAAATTCGTGTGTGACTGGGACTTAGTTGCAGTATACAGAATTTTGAAAAACAAAGACTTTATTAAATAAGCCAATGTCTCGAAAGTGAGAGGGGGGGGGGAATCGATGACAAAACAAAGGTCAGGGACATTAGAGCATGTTGAAAATTTGCTTTTTATCTGGAACACAGGAAAGAAGAAAAAATTCGTCTAAGTTCTTTTATTTATGTATTTTAGTATTGAGCAGTGTTTACATTTTTTTTAAAAACCACGTCAATAAATGTACAATATATAAATAACAATATGATGTTTTAATGGGAAGGGATTAATCATTGTTCCTCTATTTCGTATAGAAAAAAATAGATTGATTTACGCCCAAGGGTCTGGAACGGATTAAGGACGTATACCGAGGTCCCACTGTAATTAGATACAAAACAAATTAATTTAAGTTAACACTAAATCTTTGGCTATCTAGTTTGATACTAAAGAATTGAAGTGATATTGCTAGCACATTATTAAACGTTTTGCAAGCTACTTTTTAAAATAAATTTATGCTTTGCAATAATGATCCATTTACATAAATAAAATTATTTAGGGAATTTCATAACATAATTTTTATAAGAATGTCTTTTAACTGACATTAAAGTTATTCAGAATTGATTGAAAAGTCATCTTTTTAAAAAATTTCTTTAAAAATTATCATTATTTACGTTGATAGTGTATTCCCAACGACCCCAATAAAGTCTAGCACGTGATTTGTTCATTCGGTGTGTCGTTTTCCACGCCTACTTGTGTTGTAATAAAGTAATTTAGTCTGCTGCGTCCATGTCATGTTTAAAAAAGTACAATCTAAAACTCCAGCGATGAGTAGACGAGTGATGATTCTCAAAATGACGGACTGCGACTCAAGGTTAATGTTCAAGAGTAACACATCACAAGCTCCGATTTCACCGAATTAGGAAGCCTTTGATAGAAAATCACTAAAATTACATAAGTTTTGAATGCAAAGACTAATGTAGAGATGGAATATCGTTGGCAAAATACATTTGACACACTAAAACTCACATTTAATTTTGAACTCTATAAAACAATGAAATTATTCCTATTTTAAAAAAAATAATTAAAAAAGGAAAAAAAAACAAGAAACAAACCCCCAACAAATCCCTAAATGAGTTTCTCTTTTAACATTTTAACACAATTATCTTTCATTTTCTCTTAGCATCTCTATCAAGACAATATGCTCTTTAATGTGAACTCACTGATTAAAAAGTTCATTTAAATGGTGATGTTAATTGTGAGCGATAGATGTACCCCCTGTATCAACCATTTCGAACGGTCTTACGCCAAAGAAAACTAAGTACAAAATCAAAGGGAAACATAAATTTCATTCTGACAATTAGTTAAGGATTTTAAAAACATCCGTTCCTCTTATTTACATTTTTAAGTGTCTAAAGGTATGTTAATCTTATCTTATCTGTTTACAGACGCTCCTTCTATACAGAAGATTATTGCGTCCTACGCTTATCTATGGTTTGTGTTTAGTCCTGCATTTTTATTAGAGATTTAAATATTGATAAAGTGTTGGTTTTCCTGGATTCTTCAGGCAACCCATTCCACGCCCGAATTCCGGACGGGAAAAAGTAAAACTTGTATGTGTTTGTTCTTGCATACGGAATAAGAAAGGTGTTTTTATCCTTATGTCTATCTGAGGGTTGTATTAAGTTATCTTTGTGTTGTATTTCTAAATTAGAATTCATTGCTTTATGTATGATTACTACTTTGCTCTTGGTTCTTCTATCCTCTAGTGTTTCAAGGTTTAATGATTTAACTAATGGTGTTACTCTTGTCAGTTTCGAATATTCTCCAGTAATGAATCTGGCAGCTCTTTTTTGAATTTGTTCTAGTTTATCAATGTTTTCTTTGGTGGATGGGTCCCATACAGAAGATGCATATTCTAGTACAGGTCTCACCAAAGTGAGGTAGCATTTTAGTTTTATATCTCTATTACATTTGTTAAAGTTCCTTTTATAAAGCCTAAGGTTTTGTTTGATTTTTTAATAACTTCATTGACATGGGGATTCCATGATATTTTCTCATTTATTAAGACAAATGTTAATAATTGTAATTTCACATTTTATATTATATGAGGTGTATAAATCTTTTAGCAATACTATATGTAGAATAACTAAATGCAATATGCCAATATAATGTAATCTTTCATATAATATAATATAATTAGATATATTTTTACAATAATAAAAGAATGGTGGCATTTTAAAAAAATGCAAACTTTCATCCATTCTAAAAAATAATTCACAGAAATTACTTCCTTAAAAATAATTTTAAAATGTACACTCAGATATACCCTCTTTACATGATATCCATCTACAAAAATATTAATTCCTCGTCAAAGATCCCCTTGAAATGAGAACCATTCGGTCTGAGCCTTGAGGTGGGTGTGTTCAGATTATAAAACTCAACATACACATTAAGGCTATAAAATAAGTTGTTGCTAGCGTTATATTCCACTAGTTAGGGTATTGCTATCTCGGACTAAGATACTTCTATTTAATATTCGACTTAAATTTGCTCCAAGAAAAGGTAAGAATAAATTCGCAGTTGGTGACATATCTCGCAGGTAGGACATATAGCAATACAATTTACAGGTAAATTTTTTGTTTGAATACTATTTTGTACTACAAAATTGTATGTTTAAATTTTATTTAAGAGACGAACTTGTACAATACAATTTAAAATCGAAGAAATACCGCTTGTAGTTTCCTGCTATTATCTTATGTATATATATATATATATATATATATATATATATATATATATATATATATATATATATATATATATATATGACGGAAGTTTTCAGCTGAAATCAATTTATTTTATAAAAAATGCACTTTTTTAGGGCGCCTACGGCGCCTACCTTTTCAAAAGCCCAACTTACTTGTCTTTGTTTGATAAATACGAACTATTAAACTTTCTGAAATGTACACAAAGTATTTTATAATAGGGGTTGTAGGGCGCCTATGGCGCCCCCTTTGTTTTTTTTTATTTTATAATTAACCATCATCAAATCCTCTTTTTACATTGACCCCTTTTCCAAAATTAAAATACATCTATTAGCGAAAACAATGACGTCATATAATATTTTTTACAGCGCATTTTAATGTGCACACCTTTTGATGCATTGGTGCAGTAATTTGGCTTTCCCTGCTTTCTAAAATTAGTAGCGTCACGGACAGACATTGCAAATTATATTGTTTAATTAGGGCTGCGGAAATTAACAATTAATTTATGGATTAATCGTTCAAAATTGTATCGATTAAATATCGATTAAACTAGTTTTAATCTATAAAAATTCGATTAAAATTTAAGATAAAATTTATAATATTTTTTTAAAATTTATAAAAAAAAATTAATAAATAATAATTCATAATTATTTATTATAATGTATTAATTTATGCAGACATGCAGATGTAAACAAAAAATGGTGACTAATGACAGCTTCTGCATAGTTAAATTTAAGAATATAAACGGAAAGTTGAGCAAACATTTTGTTTTTAAGCAAACTGCGGATTGCAAAGTAAAAGATGGTGAAAAACTTTACTGTGTTCACTGCCGTAAACAATTCGTTTTTAGGGGATCAAATAAATCGCTGAGGTACCACCTTCAGCACAAACATATTAGACAGGGGAAATTTTTTGATTTTATAATTAACAATCATCTAATTCTCTTTTTACAATGTTCCCTTTTCCAAAATTAAAATATGAGCGAAAAACAATGACGTCATATAATATTTTTTTTACTGTGCACATTTAATTTGCACACCTTGTGATGCTTTGGTGCAGTAATTTTGTTTTCCCTGCTTTCTAAAATTAATAGCGTCAGGACAGACTGACTGACTTGCGTGACAATTGCAAATTATATAGTTTTATATATATATATATATATATATATATATATATATATATATATATATATATATATATATATATATATATATATATATATATATATATATATATTAATGAGCAGACCCGTCGTGCATTACAACGATCTCAGTAAAAATGATTACATTTAAAGAAACCAATGTTATGGTTTAAAAACAATTATTATGCCAGAAACCTATCTATAAAAACCCAAACCGTATGTTGAAGATTTCCATAATTAACAAATATTTAAATATGTATAATATATAAATAGAAACACAATGCCTTTAGACTTATAATTGCAGTGCCCATTACTTGTTTTGATTCTGCAGAGTAGCCTTTCAACGACAATTAAAAAAAAATCTTGTTGTTATAAAATAGTTAAAAGGCAACAAAATTCTTCCATATGCTTGTTACTAGTTACTTCTCGATGCTTTGATTTTATGAACTTGATTTTGGATTACAAACATTTGCTGGAATTAATGTTATCAGTTGCCAAAATTTTGAGTTATTTGGATCTAATATAGAAATTACTCCTCAATATTCTTCTTTTCCCCCCTCAGCACAAATCACAATGTTGTTTTGCACGAGCAATTTTCCAAGCGATGAATAAACGTGCCTCAGTTATGGTGACACCTTCTTTGCTGAAAGCAGAAAGTAGTGTCTGCTGCTGACACATTTCAGACTTCAACTCAGCAAGCTTGCTTTTGTTTCTTAATTCCGATTGAAGTTTGAAACTACGATGCAAAGTCTTCGTGACTTTTTGAAATAGTCGCTTCAAATTGCTAGCTTTTGAATTTGCTATCAGCTATCAGCATTTGGTAAAAGAAGAAAAGATGGTCTATCTTCTTTATCGATAAATGCAAAGTCCTCTTCCCATTCTAGCAGAATTCTTTATATTTTCGTTCCCTGCAACTATTTGCCATATCAAATGTGAAATTTTAAAGAATAAGTTACTAACTTTAGTAGGACTAATGGAAATCGTCAATACTTACGAAATGCGGATTAGACCAAAACCAGAACCAAACATTTAATAGTTTACATCACCAACCAACAAGAAACCAATCTCTTCCTTCAACTTTGAAAAATTCAAATCAAACCTCTTTTTTGTCAAAATTTGTTTCCATACATTAAAAAAAAACTTCCTTTAAAATTCATGTGTTATAAATTTCAAATTTCAAAATTCATAAATTGTTCGGGAGCTGCAATTTGACCACAGAAGAGCCGCATGCGGCTTGCGAGCCGCAGTTTGGCCACCGTTGATCTATACTAACAAAACACAAAGCCCCGACTGACTGATCACTAATTCTCCAACTTTCCGTGTATGTAGAAGCATGAAACTTTGGAAATATGTTGAGTAGACTCTCACGATGACAATTTGCGAAAAAGAATTTAAAAGTTACAATCCATGGGGGCACAGGGGCCCGCCAAAAGTGTAGTTTATTCCTAATATAAACTATGTAGGTTGTTTTTAAATTGTAGCTATTGTTTAAATGGATGGATCTTGCCCAACTTTGTACATAAAAACTTGATGACCCATATTATAATTTTTTATGGCAATTAACTCCTAAAACAGAGCAAACGAATGTAAAATGTATATAAAAATAAAATTATGTGAGCGCATATAAAGAAATGACAAAGAAACAGTCCTTAGATTTTATCCCATGACCATTTCGTTGAATAATTTTAAAGTGACACGCTATATTTTAATAATTTTGTGTTTTATTTTTTGAAAATTTAAAATTAATTTTCAACATCAGCACATTAATTAATAAATGATTTGAAAAATATTGATTAAACATTTTAATTCTTCAAAGAAGCAACTAATGATCCTACAAGTGGAAGAAAATCAGAAGACCCGAGCCTAGTGCTCTTTATGGGTCTTCCAGGAAGACCATCTCAGCTATCTGCCCCCCCCCAAAGGGACGTAACAGTTGAGAACACCCCCACCCCGAAAGCGGTCGCTTCTGAAGTGGCCACCTGGGCATCCAGGACATAGAGTCGAAAATTCCTCCTACTAAATTGGCCTCACAAGGAAGGGTGGAATTCCCTACTACGACCCGCTACCACTTTGGCGCCACCCAGGCAAAGCATATGGGTCTCCATGGTTAGGACCGCCGCAGAGCGGGTGATCATCAAAGACCTACCTAGGGTGTAACCCCCACTGGAAGGTTTCCTCAGAGCTGACGTCCGCTTCGTTCTTCGCGGTACCTTTTGCTAATCCGTAGTGGCACTCCTGGCCCTAAACCGGCACCGCTCAATAGCATTGCTAGTAAATAGAGGGGGACGAAACGGTCGCTTCGGATTTACCCGACCCTCAACCGGTACTTTGGTTTTCATCATCGACAATACATTTAGGATGCTTTGTCTACGATCCGTACAGCGACTGTAATCATATGTAACTAGAACCTAACACCTAACATATCGGACTTCGGCATTGCCTGCCTGCAAAGAAGCAACTAAATTGTTTTGCTTGTTAAGTATTAATATTTTTTAAATATAACACCATATTCGTTTGTAGGAATGTCCAGACATATTTCCAAACAATTTGACCTATAGAATCCGTATTTAGATAACAAAAGGCATAACGATTAATGTTTCTTTCAAGATAAATGATAAAACGGACAATAAAAGCGGAAGCAAATGGTGTCACTGTAGCTACACTAAAATACTTTTTTCCAAAAAGCGACCGAATTTTTACGGGATGGTTACATTCCTGAGCTAGTCTAGCCTCAGCATTAGAAATATGAAAAGATTTTCCAGCATAAGGGAATTTCGAAAATACTTTGTCACAGCCAAGTTTGAAAAATAAAAGCTCACATTAGTTACAAGGCATATCAACCGAAAATAGTATATACTATATTACATTTTAGTTATTATTTATTTATTTACAGTTTACAAGCAAATACGAACCGTAAAGTAAAAGTTTAATAATAAGAAAATTGATGATAATTACTTTAACTGTTTTAACAGTATAAAGAAAATACAAATTAAAAATCAATCATACTTAAAACTCAATTTCTATGGTTTAATAGCAACCATGATTTTTTTAAGGAATGTGAGAAATTGAAGTTTAAAATGATTAAAAAGATAAACAAAAAGTTAAAACAAAAATTCATTAAGTTATATTTAATATTCAATTTATTAAAAAAATATATATAATGTATAAAAGTAGTAAAATTATCAACTTAAAAGTATCTATATATTTCTATTTTGTTATAAATAAGCATATATGCACGGTAAAGTCATATTTGTTGTATTTAGTATGTGAGTGTTTTTCATTGATTAAGTTCCTCTCTATTTTCATGTAAATCGCTGTCCAGCCCAGTTGTTTTCTGGAGAACTGCACCAAACAAATTATCAATTTTAATTTTTTTATAAATAAACTATATTTTTGACTAAAATAATTTGGTCGTTTAATTAAATTTAACTATTTTACCAAGTCATTGAAGACATCCGAATATTATTTCTTAAAGAATGGCTACAAAAAGTGAAGATGACAAAATTTATTTCAAGCTACTCAGACAACAGCTTGGGATATTTAGGGATGAGATTAACAATCTACATCAAGTCGTGGACAGTTATTTTAAACAAGTGAGTACATTTTATGTGTTTAATGACATCATTTGATTTACTTTCATCATATAAATCATTTTTAATTATATGTGTACTTTAAATACTTTATAAATTTATTATTTTCTGACAAAGCAAATTAACCAAAAAGTTGCTAAATATTGAATATTGTGAACATTCTCATATCATATAATAATGTCGCAATGTGCCTCAAGGTTGTTTCACGGGTGTGAACAGGTGAAACTTTATGGCCGGGAACTACTGTAGCTAAGTGGTTGGCTAAGGCAATGCACAGTATTTTAAAAAGAACACAATAAATCAGCGAAGTAAGTTAAGACCACACAGGTTGATGACTATAGCTGTTCTAATGGTTTATTTGGTAGGATTATTCTCTTAAGAAAGGAAATCAGGGTTATAAATGACTAAGCTAACTAATAAGCTAAACACACAAGTTTACATGCAGTATGCAGCACCAAGTATCTACCAGGTCCCACTCTCCACGTTCATAAGTTACGCTCTCGTTCCCCCTCCCGCCCACGTCCTACGTTTCTCTCTTTATATATGTATCCCAAAGACAGAGCCAAAGCTTGTCCAGTCATGTCATGCTGACCACGCAATTGGTCAGGTCTGGCAGCCACTCCCGGCCACACAAGGTTGGCGCCAGTGGGGTCGGACGGGCCGCAAAGCTTGTCCAGTCAAAATAATGGTTTATCACATGCCCTGGGTCAATCGTAGGGGTCTAAAATTTTCCGCAGTCTTTATTTGTCGGACATAAAGTGTCACCTGTCCGCACTCGTCAAACAACCTTGGGGCACATTGAATGAAAATTTAAATATTTTTTCGCCCGTTACCATCGCGGGATTGTACTCAACAACTTACCAAAGTTTCATGCTTCTGCCTACTTAGAAAATAGGAGAATTAGTGATATTCAAATTTTATAGGCCATATAAGGGAAAAAAACGTTTTAGGGAACCCCCAGGCACCATTGAGTGTTAACTTTAAAATTCTTTTACTCCAATTGTCGTCGCGAGAGGCTACTCAACAACTTCCCAAAGTTTCATGTTTCTACTTACACGGGAAGTTGGAGAATTGGTGATGAATCAGTGAGTCAGTGAGTTAGGGCTTTGCCTTTTATTAGTATAGATATTTGTAAAGACCATGTGAAATCATAATGGGTATAACATCTTAAACGTTTACGAACAAATATTAATGCCCCTCGGCTCCAAAGGGATGGACATGAGGACTGTAAAGACCTGTAATATTTTAATATGTGCTGTCAAGTTATTATACATCAAGTTTGGTCAAGATCCATCTATTTCCCCAGTATCTTTACGCTTAATTTTTGTATAAAGCTAATATTAGCACACACACACACACAACAAACAACAACAACAACAAACAAAAAACAACATCACATGAAGGGCATCTGGGCAAAATCGGTGCAAGATGTGAATTTGAAATACCTGTTCTCTTTAATCTGGATCATAATAGATATATTTGTCAAAACTTTTCAAGCTCTTTAAAATCATAATGGGAATACAATCTTAAACGTTTACGAAAAAAAAAGATTTGAGGGCCCGGCCCCGAAGGGATGGACATTAGGAGTTTTATCCCCTATAGAACGGGATTCCATTATGCAATGGGATACTAATGGGATATGTGATCCAATCAATGTATCACATCGGAAAAAGGGATTGTATCATGAATAGGATCCTAATTCACAACGGGATTATAATTGGGTATGAAATGTCAATGAAGTATGGAATCATATGAGGGAAATGTATTCTACCAAAGACGGGATCTCTTTATGCAGTGGGATAATACTAAGCTATGTGATACCATTAAAGTGTGGGATATTATAGGGGAAAGGGTGTATAGCAAATAACAATGTGGTATCATATGAGGGAAAGGGATTCGACCATGAAAGGGCTTCCATTATTCAACAGGATCGTAATGGGTGGAATCAAAATGAGATCCAAAACGCAAGTTCAGAAAGCCGGGTATATCAGCTAGTAATTTATTTACATTAAAAAAAATTAAACATCAAATTTTTAAAAAAATCATCTTATAAAATCATTGTCGTTTTTATTTGATAAGTGTATTGCAAATAATATAAATTATATTATTTCAATACTTATCGATGTATTAACATTTTCAATTTCTACTATAACAATCAAATGAAATCAAAAGCAGAAAGACTCTACTATAAAAATGTAATTTACAAAATGTTATCTTTATAAAAAATTTGAAAAACAAACGATTTCTGCTAAAACAAAAGATTAATTTCGCTTTTACATAATACAAGCTTATCTACATGCAATTAAGTTTCTTACAGGATATCTCGATGCCTCAAGTGATGAAATAAAATGTGTTTATTTATTTACAGCTAGAAGATAAAGTGCAAGAATTTGGAAGTAAAACAAGTAATTCAAAAACGAGCTTTGACAAACTATCCATCACTATTCAACATGCTATAGCTATGGTCATGTCCAAAGCCTTACTGTTCACTGGTATACTCTAAAGATGTATATTTAGTTATTATAGTCTTTAAGTAATTTTCGAAGCACAGAAATTTCGCTATTTGTTTTTGAAAGATGTTTAAAACAATCCACACTTATTTAGTATCAAAATTATGTAATTTTAAGAATGATAGGCCTTTTTCTCTTAATGATTGAATATTTTTAAATTGCATTCAACACTTCATATTATATGACATCATTTGGTTAGTTCAAAGACGGGGATGTTTTAAGGAATGTTTTTATTTTATATTATAAATAAATCAAATTATCTTCAATAATCTTTGCTAATTATTTTATAGTTGGAAAAATTGGATATACAAATTAAGTTTTGCCCATTTAGAAAGGTAGTGCTAATCATTAAATTTCTCATATTTTTTTATCGATATCTAAGAAAAAACTGTTGGACAAACAACTGGTATGACTGTCATCCCTGCACAAGGTACCGATACATTTACTGAAACAAAAACATACAACGATGAAGCTGGCTCACAAGAAGACACTGGTGTGTAGGTTGTTCGTATGTTAACTGGCGTGTACGCTTTATGTTTAAACTATTGGTTGTGTATATTTACTAATTTTACTGTGTTAACTGATATTTACTTCAAATAAGTTTTTCGATATATTTGAGTACTGTTCTCACCAATGTGTATGTAAATTGGTGAATACGTTTTAATGTTTACTTAGCGTTTGAAGATTTTCTGTTGTTTATTTGAAGTGAAATTTCATTTGTTAGTTATTTAGTGCAAAAAAGTATTTGGTGCTTGAGTTATTTGATGTGTATATAAACTGGTGTGAATTGTTTATTTTGCTGCATGATTTGAATTTGTATGTAAGATGCATTTTCAAATAACTCATACTTATTAAAAATATATCCTGTAAACGTATATCAACTAGTAATAATCGATTTACTTATTTCATTTATTTTCAACACTCCCATTTTAGTTATAAAAGGACACGACAATGTTACCATGAAAATATCACAGTTGGAACAAGATTTGCTTTCTCTCAAAACAAAACAAGAATATTATGACGTCATATTGCTAGAAATGTTAACTAAACACGTAAATCACAACAAAAAAGTGGAAATGATTAAGGAACTTAATTTAACTTCAAATAACGGTCTTGAAAATAACACCCTCAAGCTCTCAGATAAAATCGATGATATTTGTACACCTGTTCAACTATTAGGGGATAATGTCAATATTGGAATGGATCAACTGGAAAAGAGAGAAAAAACCGTTATTGCGTCATCAGAATGTGCAAACACCAACACCGATGGTGACGTCAGATCTATTCAAAATTTATTAAAAAGGACTGACATTTTAGAACAAAAACAAAAAGAGGTTTCGAAAGAGCTGAAAAAAATAGAAGCGACATTCAATTTGTTATCAACACAAACTAAAGAGACTGGATCTGTAATTAATGAAATGAAACAGGTAAAAAAATGGCATGTTATTATATAGCTTATACGTTGAATTATCTTACTCTTTGATAATTGGAATAGCTATACTATAATTGAAATAACTTCAGTAATAATACTTTTAATCTCAAAAGTTATTGTTTCGAACTCACCCTCCCTTTTCAGTTTAGATAGTTGTTTGAGTGGCTAAATTTTGTGTAAGGATATAAATGTGCTCTTGTTTCTGCAACTTAATATAAATTTTATATACGCCATTTCCTAAATATTCCAAGACGAACAAATCTTCAGTAAGTTATACAACCCAAAGTTCAAGATCACAGCTTAAATCTTTACTGCATAACAATGAACCAGGGGTCACCAATCTACGCCATTTAATCCGCTTTGAAAAAAAAATAAGTATTTAATTTAAGGCTCTAATGGAGCATTACACGTGCTAAGAAGACTCGGCTTCTTAATACCTTGTATTATTATTTGTACTTGGGGTTGTTGGGCACCTACAGCGCCCACTTTTTTTTCCAAAAGCTCAAGTAACTTATCTTTGTTTGATAAAGACAAAATATGAAAATTCCAGAAATGTACACAAAGTATTTTATAATTATAAATCCTCTCTTTACATCGTTCCCTTTTCCAAAATTAAAATATAAGCTCAAAAATGAGTCATATACTTTTTTAAACGCTTTTTTAACTGCTGTGGACTGTTGTACTATTTCAAAAATAATATTTAATTTATAATTATATTGCACAGCCCAAGATGCACACCTTGTTTTAAAATATAAACTCAAACAATGACGCCATAGCGTTACGGATCCATCCATCCATCCATAAAGTGAATTGGGCTATTATATTGTTTATTTGTAATCACTTTATTTATTTTGCTTTACCGAGGGAACAAACCAAACATATATTTTTACTGCCTCGTAGACTCCAGACAATAATCTTTGGTGAAATCAGCTTCAATTTGTTACAGTGGATGTAGGGAAACAATGCCTAGAGTGAGGAAGGGTCTTGTGGGGCAGTTGCGGACTCATTTTGAAGAGTTAAACATTCCCGCTGATCTGTTAAGTCCGTCTTCTTTGATCTCTTCTAAAATGTAAAAACGCCTTTTGGTTGTCTTTTTTCCTTTTGTTTGTTTTGTTGTTGTTGACTAACGATTAACATGGAAGGCTGATATTAAACTTAGTTTTTCGTCTTGAATGTTTATGTGGCCCGCATTCGAGAAAAAGTTTGGTGACCCCTACAATCATTTATCGCAATGTTAACTTCTCAACCTTACCATCGGCTCTATCGAAACCACGGGAATCAATAGTACATAATATACTCACATACACAGAGATCCACAACAATGAGCATTTCAAAAAGTGCCATTTTTGTCTGAAAAAATATTCTCGTGGTAAATGTAAAACGTATGTTTAAAATAAAGTTTTTTTCATTTGTTAACTTTTTCCTCGTAAAAGGTATATTCGAAAACAATACACAAACCAACATCCAATAAAATTGAAGTAGACAACAGATGATTACAATTTAATTAAACACGTTTTTTCTTCTTTTTAATTACTAATGAATGTATTTGCCGCATCGTCAACCTCTATTAAACTATTCAATTAGCTTAGAATTTATTGTTTTTTTTTACACATATCGCTCGTGTCACTTGTATTTTATTTGTGTCTGTTTGCATTCTATATTTAAAAGAAAAACAATTTTTATTTTGTTGTCTGAAGGCGACTGCTTACTCTACGTCCCATCAATTCGTCTGTGTTTAAGTTTTTCCCTCCCATTTGTTCCAGAATCACACTGACGTTTCCTATTTGGTTTTTTAAAGGATAACTATATATAGCTCATTGGATATTTTACGTTATGATTGAACAATTATTTCAACCCAAAGGTGTCCTATTTTAGAATAAATATGCTATCCCTATTTCATACATATAATTTATCACAACAAGAACAAGTAATGTGCAATTAAGCATGAAGAATGACCCTCGCTGGGGTCGACCAATCACAGTTTATGTTTGGAAAGCCAGTGGTGTAAAGGGGGGGATGTCTCGTGACCAACAATGCCTCTAGCGTTCAAATGCGTTGTTCCTTCACGGAATAACATGTGTTTTGTAGTGTAATGGTTATCATATCCGCTTAACGCGTACAAGGTCCTGGGTTGAAGCCCAAGAAATAACATTATTTTTAAAATTTTAAAAATGTTTATGTTTGTGCCTGTTCTTCTCCCCCTTTCTTTGCGAACATGATGACCGATTTGCCCGTATTTCACGGAAAAAAACGCTTCGTTCACTGTGTAACTTTGTTTCTCAACATTTGGATAACTTCGGTGACATGCTCTCCGTTGTTCTTAGTGACGGAAACGTAATCATGCCACTCCTCAACAGTGCGCTCAGTACATGACTACTTCAGGGGTATATGATGGTGAGGCAGAAAATGTCGTGATGTCCGAAATACTTCCCGCCAGTATCATTATTTACTTCCGAGAACGTCCTAATACCTCTCCTCGAGTTTACAATCCCGGTCAACATCTATCTATATTTTATATATAAATCACCAGATATTAAGACAAGCACAAGACGAGTACAACTAATCAAGACGAATGAACCTCACTGGGGTGGGCTAATCATAGTTTATAGTTGGCAAGCTAGGGTGGTGCAGGGTTGGGGGCATGTAGCTAACCACAGTGCGCATATATCGAGACCAACAATGCGTCGGTGGTCCCCCCGAGGTCCAGTCGCGTTGCTCTCATTTGTTCGTGCTGTAGTATGAGTCCGTTTTTCCCCTTTCTTAGCACTATCTATACGTCTACGGCGTATGCTACGCCGCGGGTCGTAACTAGTTTATAATATTCAAAATGACAAAAAAATTATGGTTTTGCAAAGAAATGAGTATCAAGTATACATTATTTGCTTCATAAAATTTTAGAATGTTACTTTACCAAAATCTCGCTACTATTTAATGCATACACATATATTTATTTTAAATGAATTACTTAAAAAAATAAAGAAGCCTACTAAGAAAAAAGTTACCAATTATGAAAAGTTTCTTGAAATCAGTAGTGAACATAATTGGGGTGAGAATGCAATCAGGCCTATATATTAGTAAATGGATAACATGTAAACAGGGTATGAGTTAGCCTGACAGGACGTAACAAAACAGATAACGTTTCGGCAAAGAGCCTTCCTCAACGAACAAAAAAGGTACACAAATAAAACGAATATAAAGAAATAAGAACATCCTATATAATAAAAGGCAAGTTTCTGTCCGTTCTTTCCGGTCATCTATAGCGATTGGTCCCTCAAACACATATGACTCCTACAACCAATCAGCGGACGTTCTAAACGAGTTATTTTAGGTGCAGCATTTCTTCCAAGACTTTATTTTGAGTTATGCGCGTTGGGATTTATAGTAAATAGCTATGTTTTTACGAGTTATTTATTTTAACTATAATGAATAGTATTTTTGACGTGATGCACATGTAATGCCGGTCGAGACGGCTGTTGGAGGGGAGTTACAACATGCCACCGAACGGTGTCGGAACGTCCTTGGACGGGCTTTGTTGCTCGTAAAAAATAAAAATCTTAGATGCGGTGAAATCCGAAGAGTCAATGAAGCAAGAAGGGGAATGTGTGAGCTTATATAGAAAATCGGTAGCTGGGACAAAAAGCCACAAAGCTTTAGGCATACTTGATATAATTATATATGTATGATTTTTTTGACAGTATTTCAATCTTATTATATAGTTTAAGTCTATTGCAAACAAATTTTTATAACGATTACAACCTTTTATTTAAACTATGTTTTTTCATAGGTCCCAGAAATTCTAGAGTGTAATCATTCTATTGGAAACAATGTAAAAACAGAAAAAGAAGACAGTCACGAAGAAGTTAGAAGATATGACAATTTAAGCATTGAAGATGAATCGAGTCTTTTTTATGGTCATTATTTGTTGATACTCATTAATTGATATTTTTGGAGTTTAATTAATGCAGACATTATATTTAAATCGAATTGAAGTTAGTTTTTTTATTACATAAGTTTTGTCTGATCCTTAATTTTAGAAACTGATCACTAAAAATATTTAAAAAAAAACTATATAATAAATAAATAAATAAATTGATTATTTATATAGCGCTGTATCCCAGTAAGGAACTGGGCTCACCGCGCTTTACATGAAAGAAATAACATACCTATAAATATTAAATTAACTTCCATATCATAACAAACACAAAAATTACAGTACATAATACATAAGCTACGTTAATAATACATGGATTAAAATGTTCTTTCTTTCGTAAATTTGTCAGGTGCTCATGAAACCCAGGTGTCAGAAGGAGGAGAAGCAGATCTACACAAACATTTTCTTCGCTGTCAGAAAAATCCAGGTCACAAAAAGTTTATTCCTATTGATTATTTCAACACCACTCATTTACCTAATGGTCTCCATAAAAAACTCCTAGTTCAGTACATCAAAACTACAGCAGACCTTACTGTCAGGGTAACCGTTAAAAAGACCAGTGCGGAAAGACCAGAGTTTTGGCCCAGTACTAAACAGCCGTATGCGTTTTATGATATAAGAGGGAGTGACGTCATGAGATGTGGGACTGGGATTGTACGGTATTCAACAATATACAAGGAAGGAACATGCTCATGTAGCAAGTGTCAACAATCAGACACACCCAGCAAAGAGTGGGGGGAGGTAGTGATCTACACGGCCACACACGTTGTGTTTGATGACTTTGAGGCGAGACACACCTTTTGTAGATTTTTCTATAATAGACAAGATAGTCCACTGGTAACTCTAGATGACTGGACGACAGTTGAAGTAAAAATTGACGAAGACTGGTCTAAGTTAAAATGTGTGACATGTAACCAAGAAGTTCTGAAAGAACTGAGCATGAAGTTATTCAAATGGTCAGAATTGTGGTATGACATTAACAAAATATACAACCAAACAAATAATGAAGACACTTTGGTATTGATGGTTTCTCATCCACATGGATGCTCTAAACAAGTCTCTGTCGGGCACTGGACAGACAGGTATGATTCAAGTCCAGGGATGACGAAGTTCGCGTACACAGCTTGTACATGTCCTGGTAGTAGTGGGGCTTATGTCTTCCCACTGGGGTATAATCACGGTTTTAGTTCTGTACCACATGTTCACAGTGGGGTCAACCGTGAGGGAAAAAATGTCAGTGGCTCTGGTACAGACGCCCTATGCTTTTAACGTACAGATGTTGTCATATTTCAAATAGTTTACACGCTCCATGTACACCCTCATCTCCAATATCATTACTGCGCCTCAAAAATATATTCAGATACTCCGATTACACATACATTTCTATTTTTTAGGCCCCTATCCTATTAACTCGTGTACGCTTCCGGATCTGTATATGTCGTCAACGCTTCCGGATCTGTATATGTCGTCAACTTTTCAAAACGCTCGTAAACACGTTTTCTGACTTGCTAGAGTGCTGAAATTTTTACAGTAGCATTGGCTTGTGGTGAGGATTGAGCTATAAAAATAAATTTCAGATCGATCAAATGTACCGTAATTAAATTAATGCATTTTTAGTTTATCTCTATATATTTATATGTAGCGGCCAGCTTTTGTTGACATTTTACTCGTCACGCTGAGTTAAGTTCAGCCATCCGTGACCAGACCTTTTCCATTCCCCCTAAGTTTTACAGCAAAGGGGAGTTAAGGCAATCTCAGTCTGTAAATGTTTGTCGCGTTTAAGTATGATCAATACTTTTTAGTTATGTCTCATATATAAGGGATTTATAGTCAGTGGCGTAGCTAGAGGAGAGTGGTTGGGGCGGTCCGCCCCGGGTGGCACACATTTAGGGGCGGCATATGTGGGCATTTGAAAAGTGCAAAATATTCCGACAACCACCCTTTTTAAATATTTTATATTAACTCCTGGTGTCTGGTTGCTTGCTTGCTTGATTGCTTGTTTGCTTGATTGCTTGTCTGTCGCCAAAACTTTGGATCGATTTAAACCCACTGTCTCGTAAGCTAGCGAGCTGAATTTTTGCAGGCAGTTTCGAACCGATGGTAAAAACTATGTATCAAAATTTCAGATCGATCGCATGTACCGTAATTAAATTATTGATTTTTTATATTATTTTATTTATTCCTATATATCATGCTATTTTTTTAGATAGAGTGTAAGGGTGCGCATTATATTGAACAACCTTTCTGTCGCGCAATAAGGTGCGTATTTTATTGACAACACTTTTTATAAACATATTCCTGATCGGTGCGCATTATATTATAACATGTTTTACGACACAACTACAATTTTGTATTTTTGGATGGTCTTGCGCTGCGAATTATAATGAACATTCTTTTAGTTACTTCTCGTACATAAAGGATTTATAGTCAAAAACTTTTTTTTAACGTTTTTGAAAAATTCTTTTGAAGGGGGAAAACCAAGGTGAAACAAAAATATTCGTAATTTCTAATCTTAATTAACGGATTCCCTCAACATTTGTTTGACTACATATTGGATGTTATAACTAACACAAAACCGTACAAAAATTTAAAATCACTCATCTAAGGTATCGATTTGTTTGGAAAATTAAACGGTATACGACCAGATGACGATTTTATAAGAAAACTACACAAAAACATATCACCGCTGGGCCCAATAATATGTGATATTTATATCGCCACGATGGTTTTTGCTTGGAATTTCGACATTCGCAGAATGATGCGCGAAAAAGTACCTACAATTCAAATATTGTGTTTAACTTGAAAGTATTAATTTATGTTACTGTTTGAGTTTTCAGAAAATTATTGTAAGGTACGTTATTAAAAATTAAATTTATTTTGTTTTTATTGCATTAAAGTAGCACAAATAATTTGTGTTTTGATTAAAATGCGGTTATTCATTAAAAATGTTACTCCTATCCAATTAAAGTAATGTGTAAATAAATTGAATTCGTCTGTTTTATGGAAAATTATTAAGATTTATAACATGACCATATTCAAATTTCACCTTTAATAAACACACAATGGGCATAAATAATTTCGAAAAAAGACATACTTTAAAATTTCAAGCATCTTGGAAGAATTGACATCTGAAGAATTAACTAGTAAAACGAGATTAGATGCTGGAATTTTACTCAATTCAATTCAATATTTTTCTTTTCTATGTCATCTCAATTTATGAGAACCTGTCAGTTTTTAAAATAAATGCAAACCCATTGCATGGAACAAAGAGATGTGCTTATACAAAACGATGTTATATCATCCAAACAATTTGTGAAGAGTTGGAAATATCAACTGAACGCTGAGTTAGAAGGAGAACAAAATATGAGTGGGGAAAATTAAGTAGATGTGGTTCTATCTTTAGAACGAGAAGTACAACTGGAAATTTTTTTATCCAGGGATGGAATTATAAAAGAAAATAAAAGAGCGCTTTGATGAGTTGCAAGTCCTTGCAAGAAAATATTCGTATATGATACCATGTAACCAACTAAATGAAGCATTTGAACATCAAATAAATTACTTTATTGACATTGATAAAGAACAGTTCAATATTGAAAGAAAAATGATCCAGGTTTTTATGGTTGTACCTACGCCACAAGAAGATACATTATGTTAAAAAAACCGGGGGAAAGGCCGCCTTGATCTATTAAAATTTATTCAACTGTGAGATTGTACAATTCTGTACCCAACATTGTAGTTTTGCTATGATTTTTTCAACAATTCCTATCAGTGTCGCTAGTTGTGAAAGGAGCTTCTTCAAAAAGAAGTTGATAAAAATTATCTTCGTTGCACAATGAGCGATTTAAGACAACAAAATCTTGCAATATTGTCCATAGAACAAGATATTACAAATAATTTAAATTTTGATAGTGTAATACACGATTTTTCTATTATGAAAGTTTTAAGAAAGTAAATGTATAAATATATAAAAATGTATAATGTATACAATTTCTTTGTTTGTAAAAAAATCATTTATTTATAAATAGAAGATCAAATAATAGAAATTGATAATGTTTTTAGGGTGTAAATTTGGAATATGTTTTGTCCCCCTGTGTGACTACTTAGTTTGTGAATAAAAAATTATTTTATGCTTTTTCATGCGAGATTCTACATTCCTCACTGCAGCTGGGCCTCATCTTTTTAAAAAAGTTTTATTTGTTCATTTTGTTAATACTTGAAATACTTTGCCTTTAAAATTATTTCTTTTATTGAGGTATATACAAAATCTACTTTTATTAGAAGAAATAAACAAGAAGAAATGAAATTGTTTGTTTATGATTTTTAATCTGTATTTAATATCTTATCTTATTATTAAAAAATGCGCTTGTATTGGGAAGATTAATGCATCATTCACTTATTTTTGGTTTATGCATAGTTTTGTAGTTTTAAATGCCATGAAAGTCTGACGGTTTTTCTGCTTTGCTCAGGCAACCCATTTAAACCCGATCGGATACCCAACGAGAAAGAGAATTTTTTGTGTGTTTGTTTTTGCAAATGCAGCAAGAAATTTACTTTTTATCTGTAAGTTTATTTTGTGTTACGGTCTGGTTTTAACTTCAAATACTTGTGTTCATTTATGTGAATTGATGAAGGCATTAGCCGAAACGTCTACTTGTGTATTATTCTATTAATAAACTTTAATTTATTGTTTTAATCACACATGTGGTTTGAGTATCTTGTATTTTATTATCATTATATTACGGCTGCTGAAATTAACTATTAATTCCTCGATTAATCGTTAAAAATTTTAAAGATTGCCATTTTTTTAACGATTAATCAACCCACCACTTATAAATGTACTGGAAGCTAAATTGTAAAATATTTCGGCCGATAAATACAAACAAAGTTCCTTACGATTTCACAAGCATTTTGGTTTTAAGCTATTGACTGATTGGAATGCTCAATTGTTGATAAAGGTTATTGTGACATTTGAGAGAAATTGTTTGCCTACCATGAAATATTCCCTCTTAGTCTAAGCTTCGTTGGTCCATGTGCAAAGTAAAAAAACAAAAACAAACTCGTATGCAAAGCTGCACAATGTCGGGGAGACCGGGGTGAAAAGTCCCAGGGGGGGGGAGTCCCAAAAGGGTTTTGGCCCTTAGATATAATTTTTGGCCTTTATCTTTTTTAAATCTGGTATATTTTGGATGTAGGCCAATTTGGAAGTTTTTAACATCCCGTTTCCTCTTCCTTTTTGAAAGCTGGACACCAACACATGTTGATCTGAAGCAAAAAGTGAAAATCACAACACATCAGAATTTGTAAGTATTCTTTTATTTTTACTTCAATTAATGTATGCATTTGTCATGTATGTCTATGGCCATTTTTACATAACTCTGACATGTTTACACTAATGCTGGAATTCATATTGGCACAGTTAGCTCCGAATCAGGCCAACCCATATACCGGGTGAAAAGTCCCAGTGATGGGGAAAAAGTCCCACTGAGACTTTTCCCCCCGGGCTGCTACAAAACCTCCTTAAGCATATGAATGGTTATAATTGTGAAGTTTTATGGCATCCATTCTTATATTTTTACGATAATATGACATTATTTTACTGTTAGTGTGGGAACAAAATTAATTGATTGTTTATTTTCAGTGTCAATATCAAGTTTTAAGGGTGGTAGTTGAGTGTTTTATGATGGCATTAATGTCCAGTACTTTTCTTTCTTATGGGAAAGAGGGTTGATGATGGAATTCGGGAGTGGTGATGATCTTATTTGTCAGGGTGAAGCTCACACATTTTGTTTGTTTATTCTCCCAGAACAATGCCAAGGAATTACGAGGGGCTCCTTCACGAAGGACACGATGGCATCAGCTGTGGTGGCAGTGCTCGGGGGGTTGTCGTCCCGAAAAGCGGCAGAGCAGTTTGATGTAAACTATAAGACACTACAACGCTACGTCAAACTACACAAGGATAAAGGCAGCATTGACAGTGGTAGCTTTGGCTACGGTTCAGACAAGAAGCGCATCTTCACTGACGATCAAGAGAAGATCATTCTTCAGTATGTTCTGGAAGCCTCCTCCATCTACTATGGACTCACGCTGGAAGATCTTCGGGGATTAGCCTATGAGGTGGCTGTTAATATTCATATTGCAATCCTAGAATCTTGGACTGCTAATAGGGCTGCAGGAGAGGACTGGCTCTTTGGATTTAGATCACGCAACAAAGACAGTCTCAGTTTGCGAAACCTTGAAGCTACCTCTCAACAGGATGCAATCATTCAACAAGACTAATGTGAATGCTCTTTGACAATTTAGAGCATGTGATGACAACACATAAGTTTTCACCAGGCTGTATTTGGAATATAGATGAGACAGGATGCTCCACCGTTCAAAAGCCCAAGCGACAGCTCGCAAAGAAAGGGGAAAAACGTGTCGGATCTATCGTTTCTCAGTAAAAGGGCTGCACAGTCACACTCTATGGAGGAGTGAATGCCCTTGGAAACAGCATGCCCCCATATCTTATCTTCCAAGAGTAAATGTTCAAGAACACTGGAAAATAACTGCTCCACCAGGATCCCTTTGTGATGCTCACCCCAAAGCCTCAGGGTGGATGACATCCGAAAACTTTTTGCGTTTCCTGGAGCATTTCCAGAAACATGCTAAAGCGTCGGCTGATCAACCAGTGCTGTTGATTCTAGACAACCATGCATCGCATTGTAGTGAGAAGGTCATTTCATTTTGCAAGGAACATCACATCACGCTGCTCTCGTTTCCACCCCACTGATCACATCAAATGCAGCCTCTGGATGTGTCTGTGTATGGGCCATTCCAAACGTTTTATGACTATGCGGTGGACAGATGGTGCAAGAATCCACAGAATGCAGGCAAACAGATGTCCATCCAGACTGTGCCTCAAATTGTGTCATACGCCTTCCCAAAGGCTTTCACCCAAGCAAATGTCACCGCTGGCTTTCGGGCAACTGGTATTTACCCCATGGACAGAAACATATTTCCTGACGATAAGTTCCTACCCACTTACTCGACGGACCGACCACAACCTGAGCCCGTGACACCAAACCAGCCATCAACAAGCACTGCAACTCCTGAAGCTGAAAGATCTGTCAGCAAAGGCTTCATTTCACCCAAAGATATTCGACCCTTCCCCAAAGTGACAGCTCGCCTGAGGGAAAAAAGCAGCGGAAAACTGTGAAGTCCACCATTATGACTTTGACACCAGAGAAACGGCCAGGATACAGTCAACAGTCTTTGGTGGTTGAAACTGGAGTAGCCTCAAAGAAAAGAAGGCTGAATTACGACTCAGACAGTGACGATGAGTCTAACTGTACCTTTGAGACAATTCTGGAGAAGGCGGACAAAGTCAACGAAGAGGATGAGGTCGAGCTTCTGGAAGAAGAAGAACTGAATGAAGCTTTCCTCATTTCCTCCTCTATGTATGAACAGGAGCTCTCCTGTCTTGAAGAAGGAAGCTTTGTTTTCTTTAGGTGTGAAGGGAAAAAGGGCAATCTGTTCTACACTGGAATAGTGAGAAATGTCATGGACGAGGACGGTGACTTTGAAATTGAGTTCCTAAAACGTAGCGAGAAAGTCAAAAATAAATTTGTAAACTTTTGCAACGCAGATATCTGGTCTGTATACAAGAAGCAGATAATTTTAAAGCTCTGCAAATCGGATGTAAGCGGCACCCAACGAACAAAGAGTGGACATGTGTTTAAGGAGGACTTGGTTAAATATGCGCAATAGACTAGTCCAAATCCAACAGAGAAAGTATATTTGATCACAGTTTCCTGGGCTAAATCAGATTTCACCGAGTTGGGACTTTTTACCATGGGGGGTGGGACTTTTCACCCCGGCCTGGGGGAAAAAGTCCCACTTCAAATTGGTATCAACTTAAGCCTGTAACCAAGTCAATATGCACAGTATGTTTAAATGACTCTGCATGCATACAAAAGGAACCTGTATGTTGTGTGTGAATCAACATCAAAGTGCAAGAGGTGATATTTGTTGAATTAAATGGCTAAATATAGATTTTGGGACTTTTCACCCCGGCCCCCCCCCCATTTTTTGTGCAATATTTTACAAAATTTGCTCCGCGGTTATTCTAAACTCATGCGTTACGTCGGTCAAATATCTGCTCAGCTGCGCTGCTTAAATGGAACATTGCTACCATGGTACTATTTGGTACTAACACTTCGCTTCCATATCACCTGTATACTAAACATCCACTACAGCAGCGGTTTTCAAACTTTATTTTTATTGTACCACTTGGTAAAAAAATCAAATTTTGGCGTACCACATGCAGCTAAAGTCCGATAAAAAAAAGCAGCAGGTGGGCACGAAGTCCCCTTGCAATTAAAGAAAACATCATACAGACATACAGTACGTTATAGGTATGGGTACTAACTAGGCCTATAAAGGTAAACTTAGACATAGAAAAGTTAATATTTTATTTTATGGAGCTCATTCTGAGTATCAATAAAAAATGAAAATAGAAATGTTAATGTGAGCTTGTTTAGACGCACACAGATTTGCAATGTCAGGTTTTATGTTTGTTAATTTTAATCGCAAATCTGGTTCAAGTTCAAGCTTTGTTCTGTATTTATTTTTTATTGCAAGCATAGCTGAAAACCCAGTTTCACACAAATATGACGTGTTGAAAGGAATCAGAAACTTTAAAGCTCGATCAGAAATTAATCCATATTCAGTCCTTCGCTTCAACCAGAAATCGCACAGCATGTCTTTTTTAAATTCGTTCTTCAATTCACCATCACATGAAATCTCAACAAACTGGTCTCTTTTAAAAACTGAATAATCAGTCGGCAACACCACATCCGAAAATGGATTTTCGAATCCATTCCTTATTATCCAACTGTTCAGGAAAATATGATTGAAAATTCAGTATCAGTTGAGAGCAATGCTTCTTAATGTCTTCAATCAAATTAGCATGAAGTTGCAGCTTATTCTCCATCACAAAAGACTCAAGAGAAGAAAATGAAGCTACACAAGATTTCTCAAGATCTGACAAAATGAACTGAAGCTTTTTTACTATTGCATTTATCTTATCCACAACAGTAAATGGAGTGATATTTCTTCCTTGCAAACTCGTATTCAGTTCGTTTAGTTTCCCAAAAATATCCGCCAAATATGCCAAACGCATTAACCACAATTCGTCCAAAAGTAAATGCGATGTTTCAAATTTGCTGTTCAACAGAAACATTTGTACTTCTGAGCGTAGTTCAAAAAGCCGAGTTAAAACTTTCCCTCGAGATAGCCAGCGTACTTCCGTGTGCAAAAGAAGGTTATTGTGTTCACTTCCCATTTCATTGCAAATTATTGTAAACATGCGTGAGTTTAGAGCTCGAGCTTTTATGAAGTTAACTATCTTTAACAGCCTGGTCTAAAACTGTTTTTAAAGTGTCGGGCATGGCTTTGGATGCCGATGCTTCACGGTGGATGCTGCAGTGTGTGAAGTTGGCTCTCGGTGCAACTTGCTTAATTTGAGTAACCACTCCACCATGTTTGCCTGTCATAGCAGCTGCCCCATCAGAACAAACCCCAACACAGTTTTTCCAATTTATTTCATTGGCAACAACAAAATCTTTAATTTTTAAAATATTTCATTAGCAGTTGTCCGCTCAGCTAAAGATTCGCAGAACAAAAATTCTTCCTCAACTGCCTGTTCATGTTCATACCTAACATACGTCATCAATTGAGCAAAGTTTGTAATATCAGTACTCTCATCTAACTGAATTGCAAAGTATCTGCTTTTCTGTATCCTTTGAATGAGGATTTTCTTTACTTCACAAGCTAAATCTTGAATGCGTCTGGAAACAGTGTTATCCGACAAAGGAACATTATCAAGTTTTTTGGCAGCATTCTGTCCTAACAAACAAGTTACAATATCTTTAGCAGCAGGTAATATTAGGCTCTCCCCAATAGTGTGTGGTTTCCCTGTTTGAGCAATTCGCAAACTGACCAAATAAGACGCTTCCAATGCTTGTAAGTTAATATTGGTAAATGACTTTAAACTTGTCTTACTTAGTTGCATTTCAATTTTTTTTCTTTTAAAAAATTCAAGTGGTTTATCTTTATAAAGGATATGTTTTGTATTGAAATGGCGCTGAAGCAGAGAGGGTTTCATTGAATGATTTGAAAGTTTTTCACTGCAAATGACACATTGAGGCTGGGGTTCATTTTTGTCACCACACCAAGTAAATCCAAAGTATGAATAGCTTTCGTCATACCGTCTAATAATCTTTCGCTGCTTACGAGTGCCATCATCTTCATTCTGGTTAAAATTCAAGCTTTGTTCTCGAGTGCTAGCCTTGGTGGATTCATTACTAACCTTAGCATTGGCCGGTTCTAACTTTCTTTTAAGCGGTTGATTTTTTAACCATTTATCCATTGATGGGTTTAAAGATTAAGAATTGTAACAATAATTTTAATTAGGATTATATTGTTTATAAATTTTATTTAATGCTAATTATGCACTATATGTGCTTATAAGTATAATAACTATATTACAATCTATGAGTTTATGATCTGCGCTGTAAAAAAAAATATTGTCGCAGAAAATTTACAAGAGGCGCACCAGACACAGATAAATAATTGAATTTAGTAGTTTTGCAATGGATTTCTTTAGAAATTGCGTGCCTTTATTGAATAGAATAGGTGCTGGTTGATGGTATTGGAATTGTTCGACATCAATCTGTTTACCTTTTAATATATTCAATTGTGTTGCTTCATACGACGTTACAGAATACAGACTTTTACTATAGAATTGTGACTGAAACAATGCCTGTCCGTGTGTTCCATTGGAAAATAATTGGACTGGTTGCATACATTTTAATCGCTGCGATTGTTCAGTCGCATTTGTGTGCATTTGTATTTGAAACATTGTGTTCCATTTTCGCGACTGAACAATCGCACGGCTAGAAATCGCAAGTGGAGGCCTAGCCTAAACCTGGTTTGAATCATATAGCTAGTGGCTAGGCCAATATTCAAAAAGTTCTCGACCGAACAATCGTGCGACTAGAAATCGTAAGTGGAGGCCTAGCATAAGTAAATTTGGTATTTCAAACATATAGCCAGTGGCTAGGCCAATATTCAAAAATTTTGCCACGGAACCTAGAATGTATATTCACAAACTTATTAATTATACATTTCCACATTAAAATTTAAATAAACTACGAACACCGCATAAAAGTGCCAAATCTAAAGTCAAACTGCCAAGACTACCTCCACAGTCCACAGTATACTATTTACGTCTGTGCTACCTCTACCAGAAAACAGAATTCCTTCGCACAGTTGCCAGTTGGCGCGTTTACAACCATAGATTATTTAATTGTAGAATCAACACTATAATAGGAGATATTCGTATGCAATTGTGTTGGAAGATAGATATTTTTGAGTATAAATAATAAGTATTTATGGAAGAGAATTAAAAGTTTTACAAAAAAAAGCCAATTAGAATAATAGGTTACGTAGGGTCGTAGGCCTATGAATTGGCCATCGCCGCCATGTTAATGCACTACTTGGCACATCTGCATTTGATTTTTAGAAATCTGTTGCGTTTGGGAATTATTTTGCTTCAAACTATTGCCTAAATTTGTTCCAATTAAAATATTTTTGTAATTAATACTTACTAGTTAACTAATAAAAAGTTTTAAAAAATAAAATTTTAGCAAGAAATATGGTCACAATTTAAATTGTTTTCAAAATTTTTCGCGTACCACCTAGAGAGGCCTGGCGTACCACCAGTGGTACGCGTACCACAGTTTGAAAACCGCTGCACTACAGTATCGGAAACTTCATCTGAGATAATCTAAAGCTATGTGAACGATTGTTCATCTCGGCTGGTTATATTGTCAATAAGACCCGCTTATCACTTGAACCAAATGTCAATACACTAGTCTGTTTGCGTTGTTGGTTAAAAGATGTCATATAAAGAAGACATTCCAGTGTCATTTCAATTTTCGACAAGTATTTTAATAAATGTTACCTATGACACGGTAAATTTCAATTTTTTTACCGTAATCGAAATTAATGATTAATTAATCGTTAAATTTTCAAAAGTTAACGATTAAATTTAAATTAATCGTTAACAGACCTAATATATATATATGTGCGTGTATGTGTGTGTATATAAGTAGTATTACTTCTTAAATAATAAAGTACTTAACTTGAGTTTCACAGGATTCAACCCACGCCTAAACAAACACTTGCACGAGATTTTATTTTGTTTTTATCTTTCAATTCATTGTTTAATTTAGAAGTGTTACATTTTATTTGAACCAAACCCTCCCCCCTTTCAAATTGTACTTATTGTACTTTTAGATTAGCATCCTTACATGTGTAAAAAAATAATTAACAGTGCTATAGAAAAAAGAGGGACAGCGCACATCGCAAGCATTATCTTTGAATTTCTGTTTTGAGCGGTGGCATTTTACACATCTTGTTAAAACATGAAGCTACTGTGTTCAACATTATAGTACTCGGCTTCTCAAGTATCCGTGTAACTAGAAACCACATGTGGGTTACTGTGTCAGTCATAAGGTGGGCTCTTGATGATAACAAAAAAGTGCCATGCAATTGAGAAAAGCTCAATAAATTTCATTATAAAAATAAAATCATATAATGAGATCTATTTTTCTTAGCCGTCCATTTCATTTAGCGAAAATGGATAAGACTGAAAGTAAGTCACCGAATGATATAAATATAATTAGAAAGTTGGGGAAAAAATTATATTTAATAACAAAGAAAAGAAACAAAAAGCAAAATAAACGAATGTAACACTGTGTACGCAATTACGTATACGTCATGCAATTTATTTATTTATTTACGTGAAAGAGTAGAACCTAACTGTATATTGTTTATAAAGCCCATTTTACAATATGTACAAGCACATTTTTCTAACAAGTTATAAAGAAGGGGAGAACACTCAATTCAACGATCTATAGAATGTTTGAACTTGACCCATGATTTTTCCGTAGAGATGATCGTGATTAGTGCACTGAAAAAAAACGACATTTTAAAATAATACCTAATTAATAATACTGCTCATAACTTCGATTCATCATTAGGACACAATTAAATACGCATGGACGAGAAAACAGAATTGTAAATATCTTTTTTTATTTTAAAAAATAATACAGTTTTTATTCCCATAGATAACTATGTTGAAAAAATAAATATTTGTTATTTGAAATAGCCTAAAATGTAAGATAATAACAAATTATTCCCCAAATCAATAGATTAAAAATGAAAACATGTCTCAAAATGTCAATATATTTTTGACTGGCGATATAGGACAGGGAAGGTTCAATTAACTATTGAATGCCCCTTGATTTACCCTGAGTGATATGTCCGAGCAGTGAGATTTAATAAAAGAGATCATGGCTCTGAATGTTGATGACGTCAGGTACAGAGTTGTGACTGGAATGAAGCTCCAGCAAAACACGTCATAGACCCCAACGACGACCTGGTACAACCTGGGAATGGGATAGGAAATAGGGCGTTTAAAAAAAAACACATCGCATTTGGAAGCTTAGAACAAGGACTTATGACGTCACGGTACTCATGTAGCAAAAGGGTTTTGCGTATATGTCACGAGGTTGTATAAACTACTGTGACATATTGTAACGATTTTTTGTGGGGGGGGGGTATGTCACGAGTCGGTCAAATGAGTTGACGCCTATAACGTCAACTACAAATCATGTGAAATTTAAGCAACTAAATGGAACATTAAATCAAAACAGAAGTTTATCTGTAAAACCGTAGAAACCATTACAAGTTTTCTCTTATTTATAGCCCTGTACGACACTATGTTTGCATTGACGTAGGAAAGGATCGGGTCTGATCCCCTTCCCCTTGCACCGGGAGGCAATGTTTCTCTCAAAGAGAGAACTCGTTTTTGCTATTTTAGTGTTAGGATGTGTCATAAAATGTGTTCCTTTCCATTCAAACTTAAGGGCTATGCGTAAGCAGTCATTTTCTCATTAATACCTATCCCATTCTGTTTGCTACACATGAAGCAGGGGAGCAGGGGGTTGTGGAGGTTTGTGGTTTAGTTAATGCTAGAGTTAATCTAATTAATGACCTACCTTAAAGGGACGAAGTAGAAGCCAATTACAAAGACCAAAATGATGACTGGCAATCGAAGCGGTACGGCGTTAGTAAAACTGTGACATCTGTAAGTATGGATACACAATAGTGAAAGGAATGCATTTAAAATCAATGACACTGATATAATTTGTTTTTAAAAAAAACATCCATTTCGTCTGTTAGTAATGATTGATTGTGGAGAATAAGAATGAGTGTATAATAACACTTTAACACTTAGGCACATTGTTTATGATGCCACACGGAAATACATTGATCAGACATCACACACGCAAGAACCGCATGCAAATTAAATTTTAAAGAGATCACATTGCATGTTTAACAACATACCATGATCATGGATTATATGCTAACAATGTAAAAAAAAATGTTTTAAAATTAAGCTTTCTTCAAATCCCCATAACGGCTACGATACACTCGTGCAGCGACATATGAAGTTGTGTGTGCATGTGTATGTGTGTTCAGCAAGGGCGACTTTCTTATTTGATTTACATTTTAATGCTTGGTGAGATATAATTAACACCATTGCTTGATTCACCTTGAACATCAAAGGTAAAAAAAAACACACACTTAAAAACAGAGTTTTTGACTATAATTCCTTTATATACGAGATATACGTAAAAGAATGTCCATTATAATATGCAGCGCAAGACAATCCTAAAATCCAAAATTTTAGTTACGTCTCGTAAAACATGTTTAATATGATGCGCACCGATCGGGAATATATTTTAAAAAAAAGTATTGTCAATATAATACGAACCGCACCGCGCGACAGGAAAATATTACAAAGGTTGTTAAATATAATACGCACCGCGATACTCTAGCACAAACATTAACATGCTAGATAGAGATAAATAGAGATAATCTAAAATTTAATTAATTCAATTACATTACATTCGATAGATCTAAAATTTTGACGGATCATTTTATCGTCGACACGAATCTGCCTCCAAAATTTCAGCTCACTAGCATACGAGGATGTGGGTTAAACTCGATCCAAAGTTTTTTCGAGATTCAAGTCATCAAGCAAGGCATCAAGCAGACGCCACGAGTTAATATAAAGGATTTAAAAAAGGTCCTTGCACGCCCAAGATGGCGCCTTGCCACGCCACTGAAGTCTTACCAAGATTTTGCATCTACAGTGTCAAACAAAGTTTTGCAAGCAGCTAAAACACTTACAAAACGTCGACTCCCGTCTTATTAGATTTGTCCACCAAATTGGTTGAATTCAATAGAGGATGTCCTGGTCCATGTCCGCTAATATCAGAGTCCATTCTCCACCCTGATGGCGATCTATTCATTTGATAAAGTATATGCGCACATTAAATTATAAATTTTAAAAAGCAACACGTACGGATATTCAATACCAACATGATCTAGCATTAAATCCGAGCTAGTGAAGGACATGCGTTACGTCATTTAAGTCAAATTCATAAAGGCAGTCATTCTATGATCATTGACAAAAAGCCATTAACCATTTATTCTTAGTTGAAGTATACAGTAGAGAAATGTCAGTATTCAGAGAGTGCTGGAATATTCTTGTCCATTTACCATAGCTATTAATGCCAAATTACACAAATGTGTAGCCACAGGATAATTGGCTTGCTGGGAGCGTCTTGTATACATGACATTCTATTTAACAAAGTTTGGCACAGACATTTGATTTAAATCATAATCATTAAATACTGTAATGTGCTAACATGCACTCGTTCAGTTGTCTCTGTCTGTATCACTCTCTCTCTCTCTCTCTCTCTCTCTGTCTCTGTCTCTCTCTCTCTCTCTCTCTCTCTCTCTCTCTCTCTTCCTCTCTCTTTCTCTATTTATCTACATGTCTCTCACTTAAAATCATAAACATATCTCAAAACATCTATCAATTTAAAGACATTTTAAGCTTTATCTTTCTAATGCAATATTTAATTTAAAGCATTGACAAGTTTTGTTGTGTGTTTCACTGGCGTGGTGGTACACAGCTGATCGTGTTTTCTATTTCCTGGACACCAGACAAGCAAGCGCGTTAATTAAAGGACATGTATAATATTGTCCTAATGCATTAATATATTTAAAGAGATGTGATTTAAATTAATTAAGATATAAAGGCAATTATATTAAACAGTTTATTTAACATCCTACTGTCACTTTCATATCTACACTTTATAATCCGTGCGGTGTTTACAACCGAACCACAAGGCTTAACTCCATAAACCTGCAAGCACTAACAGAAAGTGGCACCTGTGAACCAGTCAAGCGTTGAACTGGTTATTTTATGCCCGGCAGGAACGGGTACAACGTGCAGGTCTTACAGGATCTATAAATCGATCAATGATTTACACCCGTAGATCGATACAATCACATTGATTGGTCTCTACGTAGATAAAGATTGATTGTGGGTTTTTGTGTGCGTGGGGTGGGGGGTGGGGGCGAGATAGAGTTAGAAATACTAATTTTGGTCAGTATTATAGCAATTAATAAATTAAAATACGTTAATTATGGTGGCTATTGTAGCAATGAGAACTTAATTTTACCAGAGTCTATATCATTAGTAATAAGTGAAACAAGAAACCTTCTGAACTTTTTAACTTTATAATTTAATTAAAATAATTAATTTTAAATAGTAATAAGACGTTCTAAACATCGTTTAAAGAATATTTTATCAGAAAAATTTTTTAACAAATTATTTAAACACAATTTTTGTTGTCGTAAATTTCAGAGGTGGAGGTACAAATGTATTTAGTTTTACATACGAAACAAATTTTAGTCAGAATAACCAGGGTAAAATCTAACAAAAATATATGTTATAGAGCTAAGGCAATGAGAATAATATAAAAAGAACTCCCCTTAAAAACTATATTCCTTCTATATTCTATACTGATTACTCCACAGTTTTTAATCTGCCAATTAAGTACGGAATTTGCACTGGTCACTTATTTAAAAAAAAAGCTGATATAAGTATGCATAACATGATTAAAGAAAAGAAGAAAAGCCAGCTGTGTCTCACACAATTTGCACCGTGCAGAACCCAATCTGAATAGATCTCAAGACGATGCAGTCTATATTTCCTATGTTGATATTTTTATTTTAGACAAATTGAAATATATTATTAGGCGTATTTTTATGTAAACTTTCTTGATTAATTTTTATTTTGAAACTGATACCGGTTTCCAAGTCTAATGGTGTTTTATTTCTTTGTGATATAACATCTCTAGAATTCCTGGAAATGTAGAAAAGGTGGTATGTGTTACATTTTTATTTTTATTATAGAAGAAATGTCTAGACATCCCGCGCGTTTTGTTTGTAGTGAGTGAGTAAATTGACAGTGAAATTGAATCGTCATACATATTCCTTGTATTTGTGTAAGTAAGTGTATGAGAGGCGTATTAAGGCTGCGTTTGAATGGGGATGAGGTTGGGAGCAGAATATCGCTGAGTTATTAATGTATTTTATGATTGCGCTAAGTTATGCATCTAAATTTGCTTACTCATCTGTCTAGATAATCCATGTTGTAGATATTATTAATATAACTTTAAATCTCTAAAGATTGATAGGGGCATGGAATTTTTCTTAAAACCACTCTCATTTGCAGAGTGTAAGGATAATATGAAAAATTGCGAAATAGTGTGCATCCATGGTAAGTAAAGGTATCCAAAAAAGTAATGATTTTAGTGATGATTCTTTACATTTATGCAACTTTCGAAAATAAAAAAAAATATTTTAATAAATAAAATAATTCGCTTTCTCATAAAGGAGAATGATATAGGCCAAGGAGGCGGTCAGGACACAAAATGACGACGGACGATGTATCATCGACCGTAATGACGTCACACATAAATGATTCTACGTTTAAAGGTAACCAGACGCAACTTTACAACTGTGAATTTTAATCTTTAACTGGTAACCACATTCAATTTGACGTAAATCTTTCATGTATCGGAGTGTTGTCTGTCAGACGATAATTTTAAAAGGCAGGGAATAAAAACATCTAGAATGAAATGGTAGAGAGTGGTTACTAATATAAGTGATGGCGGGGGGAATTAGGAGTGAATTTCAGGGGTAGGGAGTGATAGAGTATGATGTGATGAGGTGGGAAGTGAAGGATTCGAGAAGGTGTCGTCTGAAACGGTTGAAAACTGTAGAGTATATAGAGCATATGGAGACACTTGATATTCCGTTATCGGTTGATGCATTCGGTTATACAGGGCTATTTGAGTGTGGATTTGCATTTAAAGAGCTTAGCTGTAGTTGTGTACCTAGAACTAGTTAAACTCTATCCATATTAACAAATTATGGATCATAAATCATGTTTAGGAGGGAAAAAAACAACAATTCCTTGAATGTCGGAACCTCCACCTTGCTTACATCAGTGTCTATTTCAGACTAGTTTTACATGAGAACAAGAACATAAGTTTTACTTGAGAACAAGAACATAAGTTTTACTTGAGAACAAGAACATAAGTTTTACTTGAGAACAAGAACATAAGTTTTACTTGAGAACAAGAACATAAGTTTTACTTGAGAACAAGAACATAAGTTTTACTTGAGAACAAGAACATAAGTTTTACTTGAGAACAAGAACATAAGTTTTACTTGAGAACAAGAACATAAGTTTTACTTTCACAGAGTATGATTAAGCGTATATGTAAATACAATTATTGAACTGCTTAAAATTAACGCTAGTTACGAGAAGATTTTGGGGCGTAGCGTTTACTACACAGCTTTAACACTGCGACGTCCAAGAATAATTCTTCTGATCCCTCCCCCCCACCAATCCCCCGACAACACAGGATACCACAGCACTCCGAGACTCAACACTACTACAACATTCCCTATCGATGCACGAGCTGAGCTACTCCAACAGACCAGCAGTCAACTGTCCATCATGTTTTTGGTATTCTTCTTCGTCTTCACATTCTGCATTGTGTTCCTTTGTTTATCCAGGAAGAGAATTTATGCAGACGGTAAAATCCATATTTTATTCATATTTTGTTTGAAAAAGATACAGTTTAATTTGAAAGTTTTGAAAAAATCTAATCGCAGCGCTTAAGGATTTAAATAAATAAGGAAATGAAATAAACGTTATCCCTATTCGCAAAAATCTTCTGTATAGAAGTAGTGTCTGAAATAGAGATGATAAGATTACATACAATTTTCCGGATTATTCTCCAGTGTTAGAAATCGATCTAAAATTGAGTGCAAAGTTTGTCTGGACAAAATTGGTAGTAGCAGTATACGTCATAAAATTTGGGCTATAAACATTAGAATAAATAAAGAAGCAATAAATTCCTCTACCTTAAGACTTAAGGGTCCGTCCATAGAAGACTTCACGCAATTTTGGCCGATTTTCACACCCCCCCCTCTTTTCCCTCTCGTCACACGTCGTCACAAAAAGTTAGACACCCCTCCAGTATGACGTTACAAAGCTTTGGCCCCCCCCAGCCTCATAAAAGCCGTATTTTCTATTTGAAAATAAGCATGTCACTTTATTGTCATTTAAGTATGCATTTATAGTAAGGCTGCAATTTCAAATTTTACGTTTTGATGTGGCGTCACATTTCTTAAACACCCCCTCCCCCTCGTCACACATCGTCACAAATATATGACCCCCCCTTTTTTTCCCTAAGTGTGTGACGTCATTTATGGACGGTCCCTAAGAACAAAACATATTTTTTTGATCTCGTAATTGTAAGTTCTTAAAGTACGTTACAGTCAGACCTCGCTAAGTCAAACTCAAGGGGAGCCGAAAAAAATTTGACTTACGGCTTTTTCGAGTTAGGGAAAATGGCGTATTATAGTATGCGCAGCTTAATCAAGATCAATGTTTGTCCGCCTTAATTACTGCATTATGACCGTTTATTATATTTTCGTTTTATACGGATGCATGTAGTACAGTACTGTACTATCGAAAAGTACAATCAAACAGCTTACCTTTAGAGAAAAAAGTTGTTAACTTTGCATGGCGTCGATGTGAGAGGAGACACCTTCCCCTCCCCCTACACACTTTATTCCCTACACAGTGGGATTGGGGAAAGTGAGATGTTTCTTTTTTAAAAAGAGTTACAGAATGTAGCAAAAGGACGTGGATTATATACACGGAACACTTGTTCTGAAATGTCGCCCCAAAATAATAACCCAAACGTCTTGGAAAATTCGACTAACGGAGGTTGGAAGCCAAAAAATATTGGAGTTAAGATCTTAAATACATTAGTGTTATGGAATTTGGCCGGGAACTAACAATTTATTCAATATAGGGAGGTTCTCGACTTAGGTAGGGTCGACTGAACGTGGTCCGTGCATTTACTTTTCGATGTCGGCTTATATTACTCTTCATGTGTATTCGAACATTTGTGATGTTATGCTTGGGAGCAAAGAAGAATTAAAGAAATAAATATTGAATAAATGTAGATATTTATTATCAACATTTTTTAAAATTTCATTCGACATAAACTTTAGTCATAAATATACCTTTATACTTTATACATGTGGGACGTGTTTAACTGTATCCAAGTTAAAACCTTGTCAAACTTTCCCCAAGGATAGCTTTTTTTTCCTAAATCAATATAAAACAATATAATTTTTTTTTAATCGACTTATACAGACAAGGAATGTGAAGCCTTCGAGGATGAAATCAACATTTCTGAAATCAGCATCCCTCATAATCCTCCTACTCCTGTAATCCAGCCGAAACAAAATCGTGCGTCGACAGAGGTTAACTAGTCAATCGCCTGTTTTCTGAGCTGAATGTAAAATTGAAAGTAACTGCTGAAACCAATGAATGACACGTTCAAATGCCTGAGAAATTTATTGTAATATTATACTGGTTTATTTAATTTATTCTTATTTATTTATTAAATGTGTATTGTTTTTCTTAAAAATCAAAATAAATAGTTTGCTGTTTTTTGTTGTATTTTTCAGGTTTCTACAAAATTGAAACAACAAAAGTAAATAGCTGTCAAGTAACGTTAATAAATTGAGTGTTCTAACAAAATATTGCATATTTATGGAACAATTTAAGCAAAATTAGAACGCAAAAAGCGTTATAGGGGAAAAAGTATTGTTCCGAAATGAAATGTAAGCAATGGTGATTTTAAGTTTCAATATTTATAATAGACTAGCAGACCCGTCGTGCGTTGCAACGATCTCAGTAAAAAGGAATACATATATAGATAAAAAAGGAATTACATTAAGGATCACCGGGCCCATCAGTTTTAACATATGGAGTTCAAAAATCTGTTAATTTCAATCCATTTCATAACAAATATATAATATATTTATCTATATTTCTCAATATCGTGTAAAATTGAATGGGGATTACAATATTAAAAGTTTAGTAAAAAACACATTTAAGGCCCCCAGCCCTTAGCAAATGGACATCAGGAGTTCAGTGCCCTATAGTAATTTAGTATAGGCTCTTAAGATTTTATATACCGAGTTTGGTCAAAATCAAGTTATTTTCTCATTATCTAACACTTAAACAAATTTTTGTATAGCTATTATAAGGAACAATTACATTAAGGGGCCACCGGGCCCAATCAGTTCAAGATGTTCATTTTGAAAACCTGTTCATTTAAATTCAGTTTCATCATGGATATATTTCTCAAGATCGTTAAAAACCAAGTGGGAAACTGGCCCTGAACAAGTGGACATAAGAAGTGCAGTGCCATTTGTTATTTTAATATGGTCTACCACGTTTTTATATACACAGCTTGGTTAAGATCCATTCATTTACTCAGTAGCTAAGGCATAAACTAAATTTTATATAGCTTATAAGCAAAAATGACATTAAGGGCCCAAGGGCCCAACTTCAAAACATCTGTTTATTTCAATAAATTTCATAGTGGATATATTTATCTATATTTCTCAAGATCTTTAATAATTGAATGGGGAATAAATCTTAAACGTTTATGAAAAAAGACATTTTTGGCCCCCAGCCCTGAAGAAATGGACACTAGGAAATTAGTGCCCTATAGTATTTCAATATTGGCTACCAAGTTGTTATATACAAAGTTTGATTAAGATCCATCAATTTACCTAATAGCTAACGCTTAAACTAGTTTTTATATAACTCAAATAAGAAAAAAATCATATTATGGGCCCCCAGCACCCCATGAGTGTTAAATTTTGCATAAAAAGTAGCCAGTGACCATCCCAGGAGCGTACTCAGAAGTCTCCAAAAGTTTCATGGCGATCGGATGAAATGTTTAGTGAGCTATAAAGGAGATACGACATACATACATACATACATACTTTGATTTATATATATATATATATATATATATATATATATATATATATATATATATATATATGGGGAACATGTCAAGTTTTAAACATATATTTATTTATATATTTTACTTCATTACTTCCGCTTTGAAATTAGAAAAAAATATTTTTTGTAACGTCGGTTTTTTTCCAATATTAAATCGTACTTACTTCTAGACACTAAAATTCTGTAGTTTATCTGGCTGACAAAGGCTCTTGTGTAAGACACAAGACCACACCGCTCCTTTCTTGTTCAACTTAAACTTCAACGCAAAGGAAAATATCTGCATTGAGACTCAATGTCAATCTTTTAAAACTGCAGACCAGGTGAACAAGAAACTTCTTCCACCCTTGAAACTTTATGTGATATTGATTTCAGATTGATTGGCTAAAAGAACATACATGGTTAAAAGAACAGAAGTGGTTAAAGAAAAGAAGTGGCTAAATAACTCAAATGTTAAAAGAACACGAGTGGCTAAAAAAACATGAGCGGCTAAAAGAACACAAGTGGTTAAAAGAACACAAGTAACTAAAAAAACAAGTGGTAAAAAGAACAAAATTGGCTAAAAGAACACAAGTGGTTAAAAGAATACAAGCAACTTAAAGAACACAAGGTGTTAAAAGAACGCAAGTAACTAAAATAACACACGTGGTTAAAAGAACACAAATGGCTAAAAGAATATAAGTGGCTAAAGAGCACAAGTGGTTAAAAGAACACAAGTGGTTAAAAGAAGTAGAACACGACTGGTTAAAATAACATAAGTAACTAAAAAACACAAGTGGTTAAAAGAACACAATTGGTTAAAAGAACACAGTGGTTAAAAGAACACACGTGACTAAACGAACATAGGTGGCTAAAACTAAAAGAACAAAAGTGACTAAAAAAACATAATGTTAAAAAAAATAATTACTAGCTAAATAAGTCTATAGAGTATAATTACATTATCGGTGAAATATAACATGTGGTTAAAATAACTTATCCACTATTGGCTCAAATAATACAAGTTTCGAAAAGTTATTCAAGAAGCTAAATGACGCAAATGCATAAATAAAAAAAATTGCTAACAAAAATAAAAGTGTTAACAATAAGACATATGGCTTAAATTACACCAGAGCAGTGATGGCGAACCTTTTTGGGGCCGCGTGCCCAAAATTCAACTAAAACCTACTTATATATAGCAAAGTGCCTGCAAAGGGTTCATTTTAGGAAGTAATATTTTAGTTGCGTGCCGGCTTGCCGGCTGATGAGGCTCTGCGTTCCGTCTGTGGCACGCGTGGCACAGTGTCGCCATCACTGCACTAGGGGATAAAAACACATATACAAAACTTTAAAAGAGGAAATTGAATAGTTTCAAAAATAGCACAAGTCCCTTAAAGAACAGACGTGATTAATAGAACAAAAGTCACTAATAGTACATAAGTGACTTAAAAGATACGTGTCTAAAAGAACAACTGTAACTAAAAGAACACACATGGCTTAAAAGCACTGGGAGTAAATAGAACAATGTAGTTAAAATTGTGCAGACGTCTTACTCAAACTCTCAGTGTCTTTCATTTTATAAAGTCAAGGCTTGTTCCCCTAAATTTACACATATAACCATTCCCTCCCCATGTGTAAATATTACCTAAAAGAGAATAAGCTGAAGAAAGAGGTGTAACAACTTCTCGTTAACGCGTGTTTGTTAAGTTGTTGGGAAATTGACAGTAGGAGAATGTCATGCCTATAAAAACAAAAGAGAGTGAGAGCGGGGTAATGCCATATTTCTCTCCTTAAACTTCAACAAGGGGAAGCGATCGAGTAGAGCCCTGGCTAGAGTTAGGACGGAAAAGTCGATGAAAGTATCTATTAATTGGGAGGGGGGTGTTAGGGGTAAGCAGGCCTAACTTTTCAAAATGATGGAGAAAATTCAAGCTGGTTATAGCTTGAATAAAGAGTGCAGCTAAATTAAAATATCGTCTTTTTGTGTAGAACTAAAATACAAAATACACAAACAAATTGTGCAATGAAAACAATAAATTTGAGCTTTATTTTTAGACTGATACGACAGTAAACGTTTCGGCTAATGCCTTCATCAGTACAACATAAAATACATTCTTACAATACTTACATAAGTAATAATAATATTCTTAAAACATATTGTATTTTAAAATACATAAAACGTGATTTATGCAATTCTTTGCAAGAGGTGTAATAAAATTTATGTGGGTGAGACTGGTCGTCGTCTTGGAGATCGGTTTAGAGAACACCTGTATAATATAAATAAACAGGCTCAATGTCCTGTGTCTAAACATTTTAACAGTGTTGATCATAACGGCATATCAGATATTGTAGTAACTGGTATTTTATATGCAAGCAATACCCATGATAGAGTCCACATGGAAAATAGACTCATAAAAAGATTTGGTACGTTGGCTCCATATGGAATTAACCAAATTCATAATTTTACTTAACTGCATAATCTTGTTCCCGTTGTGGTTTTTACTGTAACTTTGGATACTTCCCTCTTTTTGCTATATCCTGTGTCCATGTTTTGTTTTTGTTTTTTTTCCTTTCTTTTTATTTAACATAAATATTTTAAAATACAATATGTTTTAAGAATATTATTATTACTTATGTAAGTATTGTAAGAATGTATTTTATGTTGTACTGATGAAGGCATTAGCCGAAACGTTTACTGTCGTATCTTTCTAAAAATAAAGCTCAAATTTATTGTTTTCATTGCACAATTTGTTTGTGTATTTTGTATTTTATTTAAAAGCTTTATTGCAGTCCCATTCTATATTGTGTAGAACTAAAGAACTTTAGTTATTTCAGCCTATAAAATAGATACTTTCCTTGGCCTAAAAACGGTAATTCCGATAGCCTAAATTGACTCTAGTTTCGGATGACTGAATAGATAAGATACAAATTTAATGACTACATAAGCTTAAAGCTATAGAAAGGAAATTCCCATTAGCAATCTCCCACAGCGAACGTGAAATCGAAAGCGTTTCTATCCCATCATTATCGACGGTAAATTACAGCCTTTACCATATATGTTTTTATTCACTTTTCAACTGCTTGCAAATAAACAAACACGAAACTGACTTTTAATAGAACATTTTATTTTGTAATAATTGCAAATAGAAATGTATGTTGCTTGTATACAAATATCGGAGGTATATAAATAAGTTAAACCTTAACTGGAAATTAAATGGGATTGTTACTGTACTGACAGTCAAGACCTGATTTAGGGCAAAATAAAATAATGTGTGGGTATAAATAATGCAACGATATTTACAACAGTAACAATACCCTAAACATTTGCTCACTAGCTAACACATTATCATTTAATATATTAATCGTAAAATGTTCTTCATAAATCTAAATATAATCCAGAAAAAGACTTTTTTAAATAGTCTTTTATTTAACGTTAAGAATATGTGCTCTTTTTTCAAGTGTTATACTTGAATCTCTTTGAGATAACTTCATCCAACAGACTTCAAATAGACGAGTTTCCATTTTATTTGTGCTCTATGCGATGAATCTTTCGGAGATCATCACATTTTCATTGTATAAAAGGCACAACAGTAAGATTCTCCAAATTGTGTTTTCATTCATACTTAACCCTCTTAAATAGAGTTGCTATCCCACGTTTAACGATTTAATCCAGAGACGGTTCTTGTTTTATTTCGAACGATTTTTGTAGTCTTATGTGTGAAGAACTCCATTTCACCTTCTTTATACAAAAGAGCAGTGATTACTAATGCACCTCTATTATACATATTTTAAAAAAAAGTAGAATGACAGTAGTAAGTGGAAAAACGCGAAAGACATGAACAAGTATTAGTGATATGAGATGACAATACGGTTTATTAAATCCCTTATATTAACTTCGAAATCTTGTCTCTCTGTCGTCATCTCTGTCTTCGGCGGGCGGAAAAACAAAAGTAAAAAATGACCCACTTCCCGTGATGACATCGAGCTGAACTTGTGTCACCAAACAATGCATCGTATAAAAAATTCGAACGTACCGTAATTAAATTAATGCATTTTTAGTTTATCTATATAAAACTATATGTAGCAGTCGCTATTGTTTACATTTTACGGGTCACTTGACTTCACGCCAGCCATCGGTGACCACATCTCAGGGGGACTTCACTCAGTTTCAGGCTGTAAAATGTTTGTCGCGTTGGAACATAATCAATACTTTAAGTTCTGTATCATATATAAGGGAATTATAGTCAAAAACTTTGTTTTTACGGGTTTTTAAAAAATGTAATACCATTTCAATAAAAAATTTCTTTTTAAATAACCGTTTACTTAATCTCCTACTCAGCAGCACAGTAGAAAACAAAAAAGAATCTAATTTGTCAAATAAACCAGGGCCACTCTGTGTTCTTCGCTTAATTTTTATGAATGATTTGATGCTATTCCTAATTTTGTGTAAAATGGCCAAATGATAAGTTAATATAATTACACATACAAGAAATATTGTACAATAAACTTAAAAAAATGTTTAAACATAAACCGTGATTGAAGATATCCTCGCACATATTAAATACAATCGATATTTCAAATTTTATCAAGTTCTAACAGAATCTAATTAATTGAGACTTTAAACATTTTCCTTGAATTGTTTATTTTAGTTGACGACGACCTTTTGCGCGAGGCAAACACATCTAGCAAGGAAAGGTGGGACAGCTGCAGTAAGAACCCTGGCCACAAAAACTTTATTCCTATAAATGAATTCGGAAAGCAACATCTCCCCATGGGATACCAAGATGACAAGTTGAAGGAGTTCATTTTGGCAGTGGCAGCACTGACCACTCGCATCACGGTGGACTACGTCAGCCCCCACCGACCTTCGACTTTTGGCGACACACATACTCCGTATCCGTTTTCCAGTAGAAGAGGCGGGAATGCCACACGAACGGGAACTGGAATGGTTTGGGAAGTTAAAAAGGTCACCGGAAGGGACACCGAGGAGTTGGGCCCCTGCCCGTGTGGTGAGTGTCGTCAGTCTCCAACACCATGTGAAGAATGGGGGTTGGTTCAGGTCCTCACGGTACCGCACGTCGTATTCGATGTGGAAGAGATCATGGACGCTAAGTTCCACGTCTTTCAAGATACTGAAATCGAAGTCACAGCTAACGATTCTTTAGACGGAGTCGGATGTATTTACAATTTTACTGACAAGGACTCGATTCTCATCAAATGCGCCACACACAACCTAGATACTGTTGATAAACTGGAAGCCATGTGGCGAAATTACTTCCGGTTGTACATGAACGTTTCAGAGGTATACAACGGTTCTAAAGTTGATAAAATCTGTGTTGTTGTGTCCCACCCACACGGGTTCACCAAGCACATCATTGTCGGAACTTGGTGCTCAAGTGAGGGGGCGGGTGGGTTGACGCCCGATACATGGTACGCCTACAGGACATCCACATGTCCAGGGTCTAGCGGTTCTCCAGTTTTTATAATGGGGACACCGTGGAAGCCTATAATTCGTCCGCACAGTGGAGTAAGGGGAGACTACAACTTGAGTTCAGTTTATTGGGGATGACGACAAATTATTCAACGATGAAGTCATGACTTTGATCATCGAAAACAAACTTAATAATATTATTTTTTGTCTTCAAATTCGCTCGTCCTTCGGAAACAAATCCGTGTACAGATCTTTATTCATAATCTGTTTGGACGTGTTTGTTTATAAGTTATAATATACGTTAGTTTTAATATAAATATTAGTTGTACAATATATTATGTTCTGTATAATTTATAAGTAACGTCAAATGTGTTTGTAAGTTACAACATATCTGTTTGGTTAAATACATAAGTTCGAAATAATATATGCTTGCGGTATAATATCTATGTAAGGTATGTACTAAAGTTGACTAGAAAATCTTAAATTACCACCTTTGAATCATTTAATATTAAAAAAAAATTAATGACATATTTACCTGAAATTATGTAATCTTTACTTTTTTGTAACTATAATGAATAACTATTTTATTTTTTAGAATCTATTTTAAATCAAATATACATTTTTATGGTTTTATACATATTTAGCTGGAAATATTGATTCTTAGTGCTGATGGATTTTTTTCTTTTTAATGATAAAAAAAATAACATTTAAAAAAAAGCTTTTATTTTATGTATCTGTATTTTAACAAATATATATATTTCAATTTTCTTTCCAAGTTAATTTAATAATCTAGGAATAAAAATGTTATTATTAAAAAGGGATAATGTTAAACTTTGCTTTTATATATTAGAGTAACAATAATATAAAACATACCTTTATTTATTAACATAAGCTAATATGAAAACATGCGTTTCAAATATTGAAATGAACTGATGTGAAAATTTACTTTTCATGGATTGAAATTAAGACAATAATTTTTTTAAAATATTTTATCACAAAGCCCCTTTTTGTTTTAATTTATGTTTGCTCGAATCTTCAGATTTGAAGTACTTCTTTACACTATGACCGTTACTTAATATTTTCTTTTTCTTGTCTTACAAGTATGGCTTTTTTCTCACTCTTTCTCGCTCTCTTTCTCTCTCCTTTTTCTCTCTTATAATTAATTTCTTATTTTCTTATTTTTTTATCATAATTCCATAATCTCCTTATAGATTTTGGGAGAACAAACTTTGTTCACATACCAATAAATAGAAAGCTACATGAACTTAATTTAAAAAAAAACACCAAAAAAAAACCACAAAAAAACAGATGTTCCGGTTTCTACTGCCTTCAACAGTCTTATTCATCAAACATAATTGTGCTGTGTGTTTACTGTTTGTAACTTAACATCTTGATAACGTGAAAGAGTCCTGTGGAGCTGGAACACATTTGATGCCTAAAAGATAACGGTGTGTCAGAATGTGACACGGCACCGAGCCTACAATAACTAGAATTTAGAACCGATGCGTCTTTGGCCAGGGGCTATCAAAAACTTAGTCGATTGGTGCCAACAATTTGTCCCTGATAATAGAATATGAGAGCTCAGTGAGTTCAGTGTTCAGTGGGTTTACTGCTCAGTGAGTTTAGTGTTCAGTGGGTTTACTGCTCAGTGAGTTCAGTGTTCAGTGGGTTTACTGCTCAGTGAGTTCAGTGTTCAGTAGGTTTACTGCTCAGTGAGTTCAGTGTTCAGTGGGTTTACTGCTCAGTGAGTTCAGTGTTCAGTGGGTTTACTGCTCAGTGAGTTCAGTGTTCAGTGGGTTTACTGCTCAGTGAGTTCAGTGTTCAGTGGGTTTACTGCTCAGTGAGTTCAGTGTTCAGTGGGTTTACTGCTCAGTGAGTTTAGTGTTCAGTGGGTTTACTGCTCAGTGGGTTTACTGCTCAGTGGGTTTACTGCTCAGTGAGTTTACTGCTTAGTGAGTCAGTGTTCAGTGAGTTTACTGCTCAGTGAGTTCAGTGTTCAGTGAGTTTACTGCTCAGTGAGTTCAGTGTTCAGTGGGTTTACTGCTCAGTGAGTTTACTGCTCAGTGAGTTCAGTGTTCAGTGGGTTTACTGCTCAGTGAGTTCAGTGTTCAGTGAGTTCAGTGTTTAGTGAGTTTACTGCTCAGTGAGTTCAGTGTTCAGTGGGTTTACTGCTCAGCGAGTTCAGTGTTCAGTGGGTTTACTGCTCAGTGAGTTCAGTGTTCAGTGGGTTTACTGCTCAGTGAGTTCAGTGTTCAGTGGGTTTACTGCTCAGTGAGTTCAGTGTTCAGTGGGTTTACTGCTCAGTGAGTTTACTGCTTAGTGAGTCAGTGTTCAGTGAGTTTACTGCTCAGTGAGTTCAGTGTTCAGTGAGTTCAGTGTTCAGTGAGTTCAGTGTTCAGTGAGTTTACTGCTCAGTGAGTTTACTGCTCAGTGAGTTTACTGCTCAGTGGGTTCAGTGTTCAGTGTTTTTACTGCTCAGTGAGTTCAGTGTTCAGTGAGTTTACTGCTCAGTGAGTTCAGTGTTCAGTGAGTTTACTGCTCAGTGAGTTCAGTGTTCAGTGAGTTTACTGCTCAGTGAGTTCAGTGTTCAGTGAGTTTACTGCTCAGTGAGTTCAGTGTTCAGTGTTTTTACTGCTCAGTGAGTTCAGTGTTCAGTGTTTTTACTGCTCAGTGAGTTCAGTACTCAGTGAGTTTACTGCTCAGTGAGTTCAGTGTTCAGTGAGTTTACTGCTCAGTGAGTTCAGTGTTCAGTGTTCAGTGTTCAGTGAGTTTACTGCTCAGTGAGTTCAGTACTCAGTGAGTTTACTGCTCAGTGAGTTCAGTACTCAGTGAGTTCAGTACTCAGTGAGTTTACTGCTCAGTGAGTTCAGTACTCAGTGAGTTTACTGCTCAGTGAGTTCAGTACTCAGTGAGTTTACTGCTCAGTGAGTTCAGTACTCAGTGAGTTTACTGCTCAGTGAGTTCAGTGTTCAGTGTTCAGTGTTCAGTGAGTTTACTGCTCAGTGAGTTCAGTACTCAGTGAGTTTACTGCTCAGTGAGTTCAGTGTTCAGTGTTTTTACTGCTCAGTGAGTTCAGTGTTCAGTGAGTTTACTGCTCAGTGAGTTCAGTGTTCAGTGAGTTTACTGCTCAGTGAGTTCAGTGTTCAGTGAGTTTACTGCTCAGTGAGTTCAGTGTTCAGTGGGTTTACTGCTCAGTGAGTTTACTGCTCAGTGAGTTCAGTGTTCAGTGGGTTTACTGCTCAGTGAGTTCAGTGTTCAGTGAGTTTACTGCTCAGTGAGTTCAGTGTTCAGTGAGTTTACTGCTCAGTGAGTTCAGTGTTCAGTGAGTCAGTGTTCAGTGAGTTTACTGCTCAGTGAGTTCAGTACTCAGTGAGTTCAGTGTTCAGTGAGTTTACTGCTCAGTGAGTTTACTGCTCAGTGAGTTTACTGCTCAGTGGGTTCAGTGTTCAGTGTTTTTACTGCTCAGTGAGTTCAGTGTTCAGTGAGTTTACTGCTCAGTGAGTTCAGTGTTCAGTGAGTTTACTGCTCAGTGAGTTCAGTGTTCAGTGAGTTTACTGCTCAGTGAGTTCAGTGTTCAGTGAGTTTACTGCTCAGTGAGTTCAGTGTTCAGTGTTTTTACTGCTCAGTGAGTTCAGTGTTCAGTGTGTTTACTGCTCAGTGAGTTCAGTGTTCAGTGAGTTTACTGCTCAGTGAGTTCAGTGTTCAGTGAGTTTACTGCTCAGTGAGTTCAGTGTTCAGTGGGTTTACTGCTCAGTGAGTTTACTGCTCAGTGAGTTCAGTGTTCAGTGGGTTTACTGCTCAGTGAGTTCAGTGTTCAGTGAGTTTACTGCTCAGTGAGTTCAGTGTTCAGTGTTTTTACTGCTCAGTGAGTTCAGTGTTCAGTGAGTTTACTGCTCAGTGAGTTCAGTGTTCAGTGGGTTTACTGCTCAGCGAGTTCAGTGTTCAGTGGGTTTACTGCTCAGTGAGTTCAGTGTTCAGTGGGTTTACTGCTCAGTGAGTTCAGTGTTCAGTGAGTTTACTGCTCAGTGAGTTTACTGCTCACTGAAGTCAGTACTCAGTGAGTTCAGTGTTCAGTGAGTTTACTGCTCAGTGAGTTCAGTGTTCAGTGGGTTTACTGCTCAGTGAGTTTACTGCTCAGTGAGTTCAGTGTTCAGTGTTTTTACTGCTCAGTGAGTTCAGTACTCAGTGAGTTCAGTGTTCAGTGGGTTTACTGCTCAGTGAGTTCAGTGTTCAGTGGGTTTACTGCTCAGTGAGTTCAGTGTTCAGTGGGTTTACTGCTCAGTGAGTTCAGTGTTCAGTGAGTTTACTGCTCAGTGAGTTCAGTGTTCAGTGTTTTTACTGCTCAGTGAGTTCAGTGTTCAGTGAGTTTACTGCTCAGTGAGTTCAGTGGGTTTACTGCTCAGCGAGTTCAGTGTTCAGTGGGTTTACTGCTCAGTGAGTTCAGTGTTCAGTGGGTTTACTGCTCAGTGAGTTCAGTGTTCAGTGAGTTTACTGCTCAGTGAGTTTACTGCTCACTGAAGTCAGTACTCAGTGAGTTCAGTGTTCAGTGAGTTTACTGCTCAGTGAGTTCAGTGTTCAGTGGGTTTACTGCTCAGTGAGTTTACTGCTCAGTGAGTTCAGTGTTCAGTGAGTTTACTGCTCACTGAGTTCAGTGTTCAGTGAGTTTACTGCTCAGTGAGTTCAGTGTTCAGTGGGTTTACTGCTCAGTGAGTTTACTGCTCAGTGAGTTCAGTGTTCAGTGTTTTTACTGCTCAGTGAGTTCAGTGTTCAGTGAGTTTACTGCTCAGTGAGTTCAGTGTTCAGTGAGTTTACTGCTCAGTGAGTTCAGTGTTCAGTGAGTTTACTGCTCAGTGAGTTCAGTGTTCAGTGGGTTTACTGCTCAGTGAGTTTACTGCTCAGTGAGTTCAGTGTTCAGTGGGTTTACTGCTCAGTGAGTTCAGTGTTCAGTGAGTTTACTGCTCAGTGAGTTCAGTGTTCAGTGTTTTTACTGCTCAGTGAGTTCAGTGTTCAGTGAGTTTACTGCTCAGTGAGTTCAGTGTTCAGTTGGTTTACTGCTCAGTGAGTTCAGTGTTCAGTGTTTTTACTGCTCAGTGAGTTCAGTGTTCAGTGGGTTTACTGCTCAGTGAGTTCAGTGTTCAGTGTTTTTACTGCTCAGTGAGTTCAGTGTTCAGTGGGTTTACTGCTCAGTGAGTTCAGTGTTCAGTGAGTTTACTGCTCAGTGAGTTCAGTGTTCAGTGGGTTTACTGCTCAGTGAGTTTACTGCTTAGTGAGTCAGTGTTCAGTGAGTTTACTGCTCAGTGAGTTCAGTGTTCAGTGAGTTTACTGCTCAGTGAGTTCAGTGTTCAGTGGGTTTACTGCTCAGTGAGTTTACTGCTTAGTGAGTCAGTGTTCAGTGAGTTTACTGCTCAGTGAGTTCAGTGTTCAGTGGGTTTACTGCTCAGTGAGTTCAGTGTTCAGTGAGTCAGTGTTCAGTGAGTTTACTGCTCGGTGAGTTCAGTGTTCAGTGGGTTTACTGCTCAGTGAGTTTACTGCTTAGTGAGTCAGTGTTCAGTGAGTTTACTGCTCAGTGAGTTCAGTGTTCAGTGGATTTACTGCTCAGTGAGTTCAGTGTTCAGTGAGTCAGTGTTCAGTGAGTTTACTGCTCAGTGAGTTCAGTGTTCAGTGAGTTTACTGCTCAGTGAGTTCAGTGTTCAGTGGGTTTACTGCTCAGTGAGTTTACTGCTTAGTGAGTCAGTGTTCAGTGAGTTTACTGCTCAGTGAGTTCAGTGTTCAGTGAGTTTACTGCTCAGTGAGTTCAATGTTCAGTGGGTTTACTGCTCAGTGAGTTTACTGCTTAGTGAGTCAGTGTTCAGTGAGTTTACTGCTCAGTGAGTTCAGTGTTCAGTGAGTTTACTGCTCAGTGAGTTCAGTGTTCAGTGAGTTTACTGCTCAGTGAGTTCAGTGTTCAGTGAGTTTACTGCTCAGTGAGTTCAGTGTTCAGTGGGTTTACTGCTCAGTGAGTTCAGTGTTCAGTGGGTTTACTGCTCAGTGAGTTTACTGCTTAGTGAGTCAGTGTTCAGTGAGTTTACTGCTCAGTGAGTTCATTGTTCAGTGAGTTTACTGCTCAGTGAGTTCAGTGTTCAGTGGGTTTACTGCTCAGCGAGTTCAGTGTTCAGTGGGTTTACTGCTCAGTGAGTTCAGTGTTCAGTGGGTTTACTGCTCAGTGAGTTCAGTGTTCAGTGAGTTTACTGCTCAGTGAGTTCAGTGTTCAGTGAGTTTACTGCTCACTGAGTTCAGTACTCAGTGAGTTCAGTGTTCAGTGAGTTTACTGCTCACTGAGTTCAGTACTCAGTGAGTTCAATGTTCAGTGAGTTTACTGCTCACTGAGTTCAGTGTTCAGTGAGTTTACTGCTCAGTGAGTTCAGTGTTCAGTGGGTTTACTGCTCAGTGAGTTTACTGCTCAGTGAGTTCAGTGTTCAGTGTTTTTACTGCTCAGTGAGTTCAGTGTTCAGTGAGTTTACTGCTCAGTGAGTTCAGTGTTCAGTGAGTTTACTGCTCAGTGAGTTCAGTGTTCAGTGAGTTTACTGCTCAGTGAGTTCAGTGTTCAGTGGGTTTACTGCTCAGTGAGTTTACTGCTCAGTGAGTTCAGTGTTCAGTGAGTTTACTGCTCAGTGAGTTCAGTGTTCAGTGTTTTTACTGCTCAGTGAGTTCAGTGTTCAGTGAGTTTACTGCTCAGTGAGTTCAGTGTTCAGTGGGTTTACTGCTCAGTGAGTTCAGTGTTCAGTGTTTTTACTGCTCAGTGAGTTCAGTGTTCAGTGGGTTTACTGCTCAGTGAGTTCAGTGTTCAGTGTTTTTACTGCTCAGTGAGTTCAGTGTTCAGTGGGTTTACTGCTCAGTGAGTTCAGTGTTCAGTGAGTTTACTGCTCAGTGAGTTCAGTGTTCAGTGGGTTTACTGCTCAGTGAGTTCAGTGTTCAGTGTTTTTACTGCTCAGTGAGTTCAGTGTTCAGTGGGTTTACTGCTCAGTGAGTTCAGTGTTCAGTGTTTTTACTGCTCAGTGAGTTCAGTGTTCAGTGGGTTTACTGCTCAGTGAGTTCAGTGTTCAGTGTTTTTACTGCTCAGTGAGTTCAGTGTTCAGTGAGTTTACTGCTCAGTGAGTTCAGTGTTCAGTGTTTTTACTGCTCAGTGAGTTCAGTGTTCAGTGTTTTTACTGCTCAGTGAGTTCATTGTTCAGTGTTTTTACTGCTCAGTGAGTTCAGTGTTCAGTGAGTTTACTGCTCAGTGAGTTCAGTGTTCAGTGTTTTTACTGCTCAGTGAGTTCAGTGTTCAGTGAGTTTACTGCTCAGTGAGTTCAGTACTCAGTGAGTTCAGTGTTCAGTGTGTTTACTGCTCAGTGAGTTCAGTGTTCAGTGTTTTTACTGCTCAGTGAGTTCAGTGTTCAGTGGGTTTACTGCTCAGTGAGTTCAGTGTTCAGTGAGTTCAGTGTTCAGTGGGTTTACTGCTCAGTGAGTTCAGTACTCAGTGAGTTCAGTGTTCAGTGAGTTTACTGCTCAGTGAGTTCAGTGTTCAGTGAGTTTACTGCTCAGTGAGTTCAGTACTCAGTGAGTTCAGTGTTCAGTGTTTTTACTGCTCAGTGAGTTCAGTACTCAGTGAGTTCAGTGTTCAGTGGGTTTACTGCTCAGTGAGTTTACTGCTCAGTGAGTTCAGTGTTCAGTGGGTTTACTGCTCAGTGAGTTCAGTGTTCAGTGGGTTTACTGCTCAGTGAGTTCAGTGTTCAGTGAGTTTACTGCTCAGTGAGTTCAGTACTCAGTGAGTTCAGTGTTCAGTGTTTTTACTGCTCAGTGAGTTTACTGCTCAGTGAGTTTACTGCTCAGTGAGTTCAGTGTTCAGTGAGTTTACTGCTCAGTGAGTTCAGTACTCAGTGAGTTCAGTGTTCAGTGTGTTTACTGCTCAGTGAGTTCAGTGTTCAGTGGGTTTACTGCTCAGTGAGTTCAGTGCTCAGTGAGTTTACTGCTCAGTGAGTTCAGTACTCAGTGAGTTCAGTGTTCAGTGTTTTTACTGCTCAGTGAGTTCAGTGTTCAGTGAGTTTACTGCTCAGTGAGTTCAGTACTCAGTGAGTTTACTGCTCAGTGAGTTCAGTACTCAGTGAGTTCAGTGTTCAGTGTTTTTACTGCTCAGTGAGTTCAGTACTCAGTGAGTTCAGTGTTCAGTGAGTTCAGTGTTCAGTGAGTTTACTGCTCAGTGAGTTCAGTGTTCAGTGAGTTTACTGCTCAGTGAGTTCAGTGTTCAGTGTTTTTACTGCTCAGTGAGTTCAGTGTTCAGTGGGTTTACTGCTCAGTGAGTTCAGTGTTCAGTGTTTTTACTGCTCAGTGAGTTCAGTGTTCAGTGAGTTTACTGCTCAGTTAGTTCAGTGTTCAGTGTTTTTACTGCTCAGTGAGTTCAGTGTTCAGTGTTTTTACTGCTCAGTGAGTTCATTGTTCAGTGTTTTTACTGCTCAGTGAGTTCAGTGTTCAGTGAGTTTACTGCTCAGTGAGTTCAGTGTTCAGTGTTTTTACTGCTCAGTGAGTTCAGTGTTCAGTGAGTTTACTGCTCAGTGAGTTCAGTACTCAGTGAGTTCAGTGTTCAGTGTGTTTACTGCTCAGTGAGTTCAGTGTTCAATGTTTTTACTGCTCAGTGAGTTCAGTGTTCAGTGGGTTTACTGCTCAGTGAGTTCAGTGTTCAGTGAGTTCAGTGTTCAGTGAGTTTACTGCTCAGTGAGTTCAGTACTCAGTGAGTTCAGTGTTCAGTGGGTTTACTGCTCAGTGAGTTCAGTGTTCAGTGAGTTTACTGCTCAGTGAGTTCAGTGTTCAGTGAGTTTACTGCTCAGTGAGTTCAGTACTCAGTGAGTTCAGTGTTCAGTGTTTTTACTGCTCAGTGAGTTCAGTACTCAGTGAGTTCAGTACTCAGTGAGTTCAGTGTTCATTGGGTTTACTGCTCAGTGAGTTTACTGCTCAGTGAGTTCAGTGTTCAGTGGGTTTACTGCTCAGTGAGTTCAGTGTTCAGTGGGTTTACTGCTCAGTGAGTTCAGTGTTCAGTGAGTTTACTGCTCAGTGAGTTCAGTACTCAGTGAGTTCAGTGTTCAGTGTTTTTACTGCTCAGTGAGTTCAGTGTTCAGTGAGTTTACTGCTCAGTGAGTTCAGTGTTCAGTGAGTTTACTGCTCAGTGAGTTCAGTGTTCAGTGAGTTCAGTGTTCAGTGGGTTTACTGCTCAGTGAGTTCAGTGTTCAGTGAGTTCAGTGTTCAGTGGGTTTACTGCTCAGTGAGTTCAGTACTCAGTGAGTTCAGTGTTCAGTGGGTTTACTGCTCAGTGAGTTCAGTGTTCAGTGAGTTTACTGCTCAGTGAGTTCAGTGTTCAGTGAGTTTACTGCTCAGTGAGTTCAGTACTCAGTGAGTTCAGTGTTCAGTGAGTTTACTGCTCAGTGAGTTCAGTACTCAGTGAGTTCAGTGTTCAGTGGGTTTACTGCTCAGTGAGTTTACTGCTCAGTGAGTTCAGTGTTCAGTGGGTTTACTGCTCAGTGAGTTCAGTGTTCAGTGGGTTTACTGCTCAGTGAGTTCAGTGTTCAGTGAGTTTACTGCTCAGTGAGTTCAGTGTTCAGTGAGTTTACTGCTCAGTGAGTTCAGTACTCAGTGAGTTCAGTGTTCAGTGTTTTTACTGCGCAGTGAGTTCAGTGTTCAGTGAGTTTACTGCTCAGTGAGTTCAGTACTCAGTGAGTTCAGTGTTCAGTGTTTTTACTGCTCAGTGAGTTCAGTACTCAGTGAGTTCAGTGTTCAGTGTGTTTACTGCTCAGTGAGTTCAGTGTTCAGTGAGTTTACTGCTCAGTGAGTTCATTGTTCAGTGGGTTTACTGCTCAGTGAGTTCAGTACTCAGTGAGTTCAGTGTTCAGTGTTTTTACTGCTCAGTGAGTTCAGTACTCAGTGAGTTCAGTGTTCAGTGAGTTCAGTGTTCAGTGAGTTTACTGCTCAGTGAGTTCAGTGTTCAGTGAGTTTACTGCTCAGTGAGTTCAGTGTTCAGTGAGTTTACTGCTCAGTGAGTTCATTGTTCAGTGAGTTTACTGCTCAGTGAGTTCAGTGTTCAGTGAGTTTACTGCTCAGTGAGTTCAGTGTTCAGTGAGTTTACTGCTCAGTGAGTTCAGTGTTCAGTGAGTTTACTGCTCAGTGAGTTCAGTGTTCAGTGAGTTTACTGCTCAGTGAGTTCAGTGTTCAGTGAGTTTACTGCTCAGTGAGTTCAGTGTTTAGTGAGTTTACTGCTCAGTGAGTTCAGTGTTCAGTGAGTTTACTGCTCAGTGAGTTCAGTGTTCAGTGAGTTCAGTGTTCAGTGAGTACAGTGTTTAGTGGGTTTACTGCTCAGTGAGTTCAGTGTTCAGTGAGTTTACTGCTCAGTGAGTTCAGTGTTCAGTGAGTTTACTGCTCAGTGAGTTCTGTGTTCAGTGAGTTTACTGCTCAGTGAGTTCAGTGTTCAGTGAGTTTACTGCTCAGTGAGTTCAGTGTTCAGTGAGTTCAGTACTCAGAGAGTTCAGTGTTCAGTGTTTTTACTGCTCAGTGAGTTCAGTGTTCAGTGAGTTTACTGCTCAGTGAGTTCAGTGTTCAGTGAGTTTACTGCTCAGTGAGTTCAGTACTCAGTGAGTTCAGTGTTCAGTGTTTTTACTGCTCAGTGATTTCAGTGTTCAGTGAGTTTACTGCTCAGTGAGTTCAGTGTTCAGTGAGTTTACTGCTCAGTGAGTTCAGTACTCAGTGAGTTCAGTGTTCAGTGTTTTTACTGCTCAGTGAGTTCAGTACTCAGTGAGTTCAGTGTTCAGTGTTTTTACTGCTCAGTGAGTTCAGTGTTCAGTGAGTTTACTGCTCAGTGAGTTCAGTGTTCAGTGAGTTTACTGCTCAGTGAGTTCAGTGTTCAGTTGGTTTACTGCTCAGTGAGTTCAGTGTTCAGTGAGTTCAGTACTCAGTGAGTTCAGTGTTCAGGGTTTTTACTGCTCAGTGAGTTCAGTACTCAGTGAGTTCAGTGTTCAGTGTTTTTACTGCTCAGTGAGTTCAGTGTTCAGTGAGTTTACTGCTCAGTGAGTTCAGTGTTCAGTGGGTTTACTGCTCAGTGAGTTCAGTGTTCAGTGGGTTTACTGCTCAGTGAGTTCAGTGTTCAGTGAGTTTACTGCTCAGTGAGTTCAGTGTTCAGTGAGTTTACGGCTCAGTGAGTTCAGTACTCAGTGAGTTCAGTGTACAGTGGGTTTACTGCTCAGTGAGTTCAGTGTTCAGTGGGTTTACTGCTCAGTGAGTTCAGTGTTCAGTGAGTTCAGTGTTCAGTGGGTTTACTGCTCAGTGAGTTCAGTACTCAGTGAGTTCAGTGTTCAGTGGGTTTACTGCTCAGTGAGTTCAGTGTTCAGTGAGTTTACTGCTCAGTGAGTTCAGTGTTCAGTGAGTTTACTGCTCAGTGAGTTCAGTACTCAGTGAGTTCAGTGTTCAGTGTTTTTACTGCTCAGTGAGTTCAGTACTCAGTGAGTTCAGTGTTCAGTGGGTTTACTGCTCAGTGAGTTTACTGCTCAGTGAGTTCAGTGTTCAGTGGGTTTACTGCTCAGTGAGTTCAGTGTTCAGTGGGTTTACTGCTCAGTGAGTTCAGTGTTCAGTGAGTTTACTGCTCAGTGAGTTCAGTACTCAGTGAGTTCAGTGTTCAGTGTTTTTACTGCTCAGTGAGTTCAGTGTTCAGTGAGTTTACTGCTCAGTGAGTTCAGTACTCAGTGAGTTGAGTGTTCAGTGTTTTTACTGCGCAGTGAGTTCAGTGTTCAGTGAGTTTACTGCTCAGTGAGTTCAGTACTCAGTGAGTTCAGTGTTCAGTGTTTTTACTGCTCAGTGAGTTCAGTACTCAGTGAGTTCAGTGTTCAGTGTGTTTACTGCTCAGTGAGTTCAGTGTTCAGTGAGTTTACTGCTCAGTGAGTTCATTGTTCAGTGGGTTTACTGCTCAGTGAGTTCAGTACTCAGTGAGTTCAGTGTTCAGTGTTTTTACTGCTCAGTGAGTTCAGTACTCAGTGAGTTCAGTGTTCAGTGAGTTCAGTGTTCAGTGAGTTTACTGCTCAGTGAGTTCAGTGTTCAGTGAGTTTACTGCTCAGTGAGTTCAGTGTTCAGTGAGTTTACTGCTCAGTGAGTTCATTGTTCAGTGAGTTTACTGCTCAGTGAGTTCAGTGTTCAGTGAGTTTACTGCTCAGTGAGTTCAGTGTTCAGTGAGTTTACTGCTCAGTGAGTTCAGTGTTCAGTGAGTTTACTGCTCAGTGAGTTCAGTGTTCAGTGAGTTTACTGCTCAGTGAGTTCAGTGTTCAGTGAGTTTACTGCTCAGTGAGTTCAGTGTTCAGTGAGTTTACTGCTCAGTGAGTTCAGTGTTCAGTGAGTTTACTGCTCAGTGAGTTCAGTGTTCAGTGAGTTCAGTGTTCAGTGAGTACAGTGTTTAGTGGGTTTACTGCTCAGTGAGTTCAGTGTTCAGTGAGTTTACTGCTCAGTGAGTTCAGTGTTCAGTGAGTTTACTGCTCAGTGAGTTCTGTGTTCAGTGAGTTTACTGCTCAGTGAGTTCAGTGTTCAGTGAGTTTACTGCTCAGTGAGTTCAGTGTTCAGTGAGTTCAGTACTCAGAGAGTTCAGTGTTCAGTGTTTTTACTGCTCAGTGAGTTCAGTGTTCAGTTGGTTTACTGCTCAGTGAGTTCAGTGTTCAGTGAGTTCAGTACTCAGTGAGTTCAGTGTTCAGTGGGTTTTTACTGCTCAGTGAGTTCAGTACTCAGTGAGTTCAGTGTTCAGTGTTTTTACTGCTCAGTGAGTTCAGTGTTCAGTGAGTTTACTGCTCAGTGAGTTCAGTGTTCAGTGGGTTTACTGCTCAGTGAGTTCAGTGTTCAGTGGGTTTACTGCTCAGTGAGTTCAGTGTTCAGTGAGTTTACTGCTCAGTGAGTTCAGTGTTCAGTGAGTTTACGGCTCAGTGAGTTCAGTACTCAGTGAGTTCAGTGTACAGTGGGTTTACTGCTCAGTGAGTTCAGTGTTCAGTGGGTTTACTGCTCAGTGAGTTCAGTGTTCAGTGAGTTCAGTGTTCAGTGGGTTTACTGCTCAGTGAGTTCAGTACTCAGTGAGTTCAGTGTTCAGTGGGTTTACTGCTCAGTGAGTTCAGTGTTCAGTGAGTTTACTGCTCAGTGAGTTCAGTGTTCAGTGAGTTTACTGCTCAGTGAGTTCAGTACTCAGTGAGTTCAGTGTTCAGTGGGTTTACTGCTCAGTGAGTTCAGTGTTCAGTGAGTTTACTGCTCAGTGAGTTCAGTGTTCAGTGAGTTTACTGCTCAGTGAGTTCAGTACTCAGTGAGTTCAGTGTTCAGTGAGTTTACTGCTCAGTGAGTTCAGTGTTCAGTGAGTTTACTGCTCAGTGAGTTCAGTACTCAGTGAGTTCAGTGTTCAGTGGGTTTACTGCTCAGTGAGTTTACTGCTCAGTGAGTTCAGTGTTCAGTGGGTTTACTGCTCAGTGAGTTCAGTGTTCAGTGGGTTTACTGCTCAGTGAGTTCAGTGTTCAGTGAGTTTACTGCTCAGTGAGTTCAGTACTCAGTGAGTTCAGTGTTCAGTGTTTTTACTGCTCAGTGAGTTCAGTGTTCAGTGAGTTTACTGCTCAGTGAGTTCAGTATCAGTGTTGAGTGTTCAGTGTTTTACTGCTCAGTGAGTTCAGTGTTCAGTGAGTTTACTGCTCAGTGAGTTCAGTACTCAGTGAGTTCAGTGTTCAGTGTTTTTACTGCTCAGTGAGTTCAGTACTCAGTGAGTTCAGTGTTCAGTGAGTTTACTGCTCAGTGAGTTCAGTGTTCAGTGAGTTTACTGCTCAGTGAGTTCAGTGTTCAGTGAGTTCAGTGTTCAGTGAGTACAGTGTTTAGTGGGTTTACTGCTCAGTGAGTTCAGTGTTCAGTGAGTTTACTGCTCAGTGAGTTCAGTGTTCAGTGAGTTTACTGCTCAGTGAGTTCTGTGTTCAGTGAGTTTACTGCTCAGTGAGTTCAGTGTTCAGTGAGTTTACTGCTCAGTGAGTTCAGTGTTCAGTGAGTTCAGTACTCAGAGAGTTCAGTGTTCAGTGTTTTTACTGCTCAGTGAGTTCAGTGTTCAGTGAGTTTACTGCTCAGTGAGTTCAGTGTTTAGTGAATTTACTGCTCAGTGAGTTCAGTACTCAGTGAGTTCAGTGTTCAGTGTTTTTACTGCTCAGTGAGTTCAGTGTTCAGTGAGTTTACTGCTCAGTGAGTTCAGTGTTCAGTGAGTTTACTGCTCAGTGAGTTCAGTACTCAGTGAGTTCAGTGTTCAGTGTTTTTACTGCTCAGTGAGTTCAGTACTCAGTGAGTTCAGTGTTCAGTGTTTTTACTGCTCAGTGAGTTCAGTGTTCAGTGAGTTTACTGCTCAGTGAGTTCAGTGTTCAGTGAGTTTACTGCTCAGTGAGTTCAGTGTTCAGTGGGTTTACTGCTCAGTGAGTTCAGTGTTCAGTGAGTTCAGTACTCAGTGAGTTCAGTGTTCAGGGTTTTTACTGCTCAGTGAGTTCAGTACTCAGTGAGTTCAGTGTTCAGTGTTTTTACTGCTCAGTGAGTTCAGTGTTCAGTGAGTTTACTGCTCAGTGAATTCAGTGTTCAGTGAGTTTACTGCTCAGTGAGTTCAGTGTTCAGTGGGTTTACTGCTCAGTGAGTTCAGTGTTCAGTGGGTTTACTGCTCAGTGAGTTCAGTGTTCAGTGAGTTTACTGCTCAGTGAGTTCAGTGTTCAGTGAGTTTACGGCTCAGTGAGTTCAGTACTCAGTGAGTTCAGTGTACAGTGGGTTTACTGCTCAGTGAGTTCAGTGTTCAGTGGGTTTACTGCTCAGTGAGTTCAGTGTTCAGTGAGTTTACTGCTCAGTGAGTTCAGTGTTCAGTGAGTTTACTGCTCAGTGAGTTTAATGATCAGTGAGTTCAGTGTTCAGTGAGTTTACTGCTCAGTGGGTTTACTGCTCAGTGAGTTTACTGCTCAGTGAGTTCAGTGTTCAGTGAGTTTACTGCTCAGTGAGTTTACTGCTCAGTGAGTTTACTGCTCAGTGAGTTCAGTGTTCAGTGAGTTTACTGCTCAGTGAGTTTACTGCTCAGTGAGTTCAGTGTTCAGTGAGTTTACTGCTCAGTGAGTTTACTGCTCAGTGAGTTTACTGCTCAGTGAGTTCAGTGTTCAGTGAGTTTACTGCTCAGTGAGTTTACTGCTCAGTGAGTTCAGTGTTCAGTGAGTTCAGTGTTCAGTGGGTTTACTGCTCAGTGAGTTCAGTACTCAGTGAGTTCAGTGTTCAGTGGGTTTACTGCTCAGTGAGTTCAGTGTTCAGTGAGTTTACTGCTCAGTGAGTTCAGTGTTCAGTGGGTTTACTGCTCAGTGAGTTCAGTGTTCAGTGGGTTTACTGCTCAGTGAGTTCAGTGTTCAGTGTTTTTACTGCTCAGTGAGTTAGGTGTTCAGTGAGTTTACTGCTCAGTGAGTTCAGTGTTCAGTGAGTTTACTGCTCAGTGAGTTCAGTGTTCAGTGAGTTTACTGCTCAGTGAGTTCAGTACTCAGTGAGTTCAGTGTTCAGTGTTTTTACTGCTCAGTGAGTTCAGTGAGTTTACTGCTCAGTGAGTTCAGTACTCAGTGAGTTCAGTGTTCAGTGTTTTTACTGCTCAGTGAGTTCAGTACTCAGTGAGTTCAGTGTTCAGTGTTTTTACTGCTCAGTGAGTTCTTTGTTCAGTGAGTTTACTGCTCAGTGAGTTCAGTGTTCAGTGGGTTTACTGCTCAGTGAGTTCAGTGTTCAGTGAGTTTACTGCTCAGTGAGTTCAGTGTTCAGTGGGTTTACTGCTCAGTGAGTTCAGTGTTCAGTGAGTTTACTGCTCAGTGAGTTCCGTGTTCAGTGAGTTTACTGCTCAGTGAGTTCAGTGCTCAGTGAGTTTACTGCTCAGTGAGTTCAGTGTTCAGTGAGTTTACTGCTCAGTGGGTTTACTGCTCAGTGAGTTTACTGCTCAGTGAGTTCAGTGTTCAGTGAGTTTACTGCTCAGTGAGTTTACTGCTCAGTGAGTTCAGTGCTCAGTGAGTTTGCTGCTCAGTGAGTTCAGTGTTCAGTGAGTTTACTGCTCAGTGGGTTTACTGCTCAGTGAGTTTACTGCTCAGTGAGTTCAGTGTTCAGTGAGTTTACTGCTCAGTGAGTTTACTGCTCAGTGAGTTCAGTGTTCAGTGAGTTTACTGCTCAGTGAGTTTACTGCTCAGTGAGTTCAGTGTTCAGTGAGTTTACTGCTCAGTGAGTTCAGTGTTCAGTGGGTTTACTGCTCAGTGAGTTCAGTGTTCAGTGAGTTTACTGCTCAGTGAGTTCAGTGTTCAGTGGGTTTACTGCTCAGTGAGTTCAGTGTTCAGTGGGTTTACTGCTCAGTGAGTTCAGTGTTCAGTGAGTTTACTGCTCAGTGAGTTCAGTGTTCAGTGAAGTTACTGCTCAGTGAGTTCAGTGTTCAGTGAGTTTACTGCTCAGTGAGTTCAGTGTTCAGTGAGTTTACTGCTCAGTGAGTTCAGTGTTCAGTGAGTTTACTGCTTAGTGAGTTCAGTGTTCAGTGAGTTTACTGCTCAGTGAGTTCAGTGTTCAGTGAGTTCAGTGTTCAGTGAGTTCAGTGTTCAGTGGGTTTACTGCTCAGCGATTTTAGTGTTCAGTGGGTTTACTGCTCAGTGAGTTCAGTGTTCAGTGAGTTTACTGCTCAGTGAGTTCAGTGGGTTTACTGCTCAGTGAGTTCAGTGTTCAGTGGGTTTACTGCTCAGTGAGTTCAGTGTTCAGTGGGTTTACTGCTCAGTGAGTTCAGTGTTCAGTGGGTTTACTGCTCAGTGAGTTCAGTGTTCAGTGGGTTTACTGCTCAGTGAGTTCAGTGTTCAGTGGGTTTACTGCTCAGTGAGTTCAGTGTTCAGTGGGTTTACTGCTCAGTGAGTTCCGTGTTCAGTGGGTTTACTGCTCAGTGAGTTCAGTGTTCAGTGGGTTTACTGCTCAGTGGGTTTACTGCTCAGCGATTTTAGTGTTCAGTGGGTTTACTGCTCAGTGAGTTCAGTGTTCAGTGGGTTTACTGCTCAGTGAGTTCAGTGTTCAGTGGGTTTACTGCTCAGTGAGTTCAGTGTTCAGTGGGTTTACTGCTCAGTGAGTTCAGTGTTCAGTGGGTTTACTGCTCAGTGGGTTTACTGCTCAGCGATTTTAGTGTTCAGTGGGTTTACTGCTCAGTGAGTTCAGTGTTCAGTGAGTTCAGTGTTCAGTGAGTTTACTGCTCAGTGAGTTCAGTGTTCAGTGGGTTTACTGCTCAGTGAGTTCAGTGTTCAGTGAGTTTACTGCTCAGTGGGTTCAGTGTTCAGTGGGTTTACTGCTCAGTGAGTTCAGTGTTCAGTGGGTTTACTGCTCAGTGAGTTCAGTGTTCAGTGGGTTTACTGCTCAGTGAGTTCAGTGTTCAGTGGGTTTACTGCTCAGTGAGTTCAGTGTTCAGTGGGTTTACTGCTCAGTGGGTTTACTGCTCAGCGATTTTAGTGTTCAGTGGGTTTACTGCTCAGTGAGTTCAGTGTTCAGTGGGTTTACTGCTCAGTGAGTTCAGTGTTCAGTGGGTTTACTGCTCAGTGAGTTCAGTGTTCAGTGGGTTTACTGCTCAGTGAGTTCAGTGTTCAGTGGGTTTACTGCTCAGTGAGTTCAGTGTTCAGTGGGTTTACTGCTCAGTGAGTTCAGTGTTCAGTGGGTTTACTGCTCAGTGAGTTCAGTGTTCAGTGGGTTTACTGCTCAGTGGGTTTACTGCTCAGCGATTTTAGTGTTCAGTGGGTTTACTGCTCAGTGAGTTCAGTGTTCAGTGGGTTTACTGCTCAGTGAGTTCAGTGTTCAGTGGGTTTACTGCTCAGTGAGTTCAGTGTTCAGTGGGTTTACTGCTCAGTGAGTTCAGTGTTCAGTGGGTTTACTGCTCAGTGGGTTTACTGCTCAGCGATTTTAGTGTTCAGTGGGTTTACTGCTCAGTGAGTTCAGTGTTCAGTGAGTTCAGTGTTCAGTGAGTTTACTGCTCAGTGAGTTCAGTGTTCAGTGGGTTTACTGCTCAGTGAGTTCAGTGTTCAGTGAGTTTACTGCTCAGTGAGTTCAGTGTTCAGTGAAGTTACTGCTCAGTGAGTTCAGTGTTCAGTGGGTTTACTGCTCAGTGAGTTCAGTGTTCAGTGAGTTTACTGCTCAGTGAGTTCAGTGTTCAGTGAGTTTACTGCTTAGTGAGTTCAGTGTTCAGTGAGTTTACTGCTCAGTGAGTTCAGTGTTCAGTGAGTTCAGTGTTCAGTGAGTTCAGTGTTCAGTGGGTTTACTGCTCAGCGATTTTAGTGTTCAGTGGGTTTACTGCTCAGTGAGTTCAGTGTTCAGTGAGTTTACTGCTCAGTGAGTTCAGTGGGTTTACTGCTCAGTGAGTTCAGTGTTCAGTGGGTTTACTGCTCAGTGAGTTCAGTGTTCAGTGGGTTTACTGCTCAGTGAGTTCAGTGTTCAGTGGGTTTACTGCTCAGTGAGTTCAGTGTTCAGTGGGTTTACTGCTCAGTGAGTTCAGTGTTCAGTGGGTTTACTGCTCAGTGAGTTCAGTGTTCAGTGGGTTTACTGCTCAGTGAGTTCCGTGTTCAGTGGGTTTACTGCTCAGTGAGTTCAGTGTTCAGTGGGTTTACTGCTCAGTGGGTTTACTGCTCAGCGATTTTAGTGTTCAGTGGGTTTACTGCTCAGTGAGTTCAGTGTTCAGTGGGTTTACTGCTCAGTGAGTTCAGTGTTCAGTGGGTTTACTGCTCAGTGAGTTCAGTGTTCAGTGGGTTTACTGCTCAGTGAGTTCAGTGTTCAGTGGGTTTACTGCTCAGTGGGTTTACTGCTCAGCGATTTTAGTGTTCAGTGGGTTTACTGCTCAGTGAGTTCAGTGTTCAGTGAGTTTAGTGCTCAGTGAGTATAGTGCTCAGAGAGTTAAGTGCTCTGTGAGTTTAGTGTTCAGTGAGTTTACTGCTCAGTGAGTTCAGTGTTCAGTGAGTTCAGTGTTCAGTGAGTTAAGTGCTCTGTGAGTTTAGTGTTCAGTGAGTTCAGTGTTCAGTGAGTTCAGTGCTCAGTGAGTTCAGTGCTCAGTGAGTTCAGTGCTCAGTGAGTTCAGTGTTCAGTGAGTTCAGTGTTCAGTGAGTTCAGTGTTCAGTGAGTTTAGTGTTCAGTGAGTTTACTGCTCAGTGAGTTCAGTGTTCAGTGAGTTCAGTGCTCAGTGAATTTAGTGCTCAGTGAGTTTAGTGCTCAGAGAGATAAGTGCTCTGTGAGTTTAGTGCGCAGTGAGCGTAGTGCTCAATGAGTTTAATGCTACACACCATTTATTCTGGAAGACAAGGATGTAAATGTGTGTCTTCACCTAGTTGCGAGCAGGGTAGTTACTAATTTCCTGAAGTCATCAAGTGTGCCAGGGTCAAGGGCAGGCGTGTTGTTCTTTTTGCAATCTGTAAGAGTTATGTGTTTATGTGGATGAAAGGCGTGTTTTGTTTTTCTTAATGTGGTTTAAATTTGTTTGAATGTTTTGTGTTGTGGGGTCATATTATTGTTTTTGTAGCATTGATTCGTTTTGAAGTGTGTGATACGGAGTTGTGATGATGTTTTTTTGGAACATATTCTTGCAAGTGTATTTGTAACTATGAATAATGTTAGTGCATTTATGACATGGACTCATGTCACTGTATTAGTGACATGAAGTTATGCTAGTGTATTCGGACATTGTGTCGTGTCAGTGTATTAGTGACATGAAGTTATGCTAGTGTATTCGGACATTGAGTCGTGTCAGTGTCTTAGTGACATGAAGTTATGCTAGTGTATTCGGACATTGTGTCGTGTCAGTGTATTAGTGACATGAAGTTATGCTAGTGTATTCGGACATTGTGTCGTGTCAGTGTATTAGTGACATGAAGTTATGCTAGTGTATTCGGACATTGTGTCGTGTCAGTGTATTAGTGACATGAAGTTATGCTAGTGTATTCGGACATTGTGTCGTATTAGTGTATTAGTGACATGAAGTTCATGCTAGTGTATTCGGACGTTGTGTCGTGTCAGTGTATTAGTGACATGAAGTTATGCTAGTGTATTCGGACATTGTGTCGTGTTAGTGTATTAGTGACATGCAGCCCAGTTTATGTCATTTAATTGGTAATTTCTTTGAAGCATAGAGATTGTAAAATATTTATTTAAAGATAGGGAAGAGAAAGAAGTAAATAGATATGGTTGGAGCGCACTGTAGAAAGAATTAGAATTGGAATGATCAGAAACGGTTAGAGAGGCAGATGTTCAAAAAGGTGATAGTTGTGTCAGTATCATCGGGGCCGGATTTAGACTTGATGAGGCCTTAAGCTATTTGAGATTTGGTGACCTCTTTCAAGTCCAAATATTCTATGTCAGAGCCAAATATGGAAAAAAATCCAGGGTCTCCCAAGAAGACGAGGGCTCTAAGCTATAGCTTGTTTAGCAAATAGGTAAATACAGCACTTAGTATCATATATGAAACATCTTCATTGATGTCTTTCATAACCTTAAAAGTTATATCCAAGGCTCACTTTTGTGAGTTTTTCGTGTAACAAGAAATCATTTTCATTTTCTAGAAAGGCGGGCGTGTGTGTGTGTGTGTGTGGTATTCGTTGTATCGTTATATCGTCTTTCTAGATCCGTTTTTAATGACTCCCCCTGTTTTTTGACACACTGTAATCAAATGCTACATCGGGAACATCAGATATTAGTTCAGGTCGTTCCAGTCGAGTTATTGTCAGATATCCTGCACTTCACTGTGTTAATTTAAACGTCATCAAGTGTGTTGTAAATGTGTGTAGCCCCTTCTCTTTCTGCTGTGCTTAAACAAGCACGGACTTACGATTTTTGAAAGAAGTAATTATCAAAAGGTAAAATCTTTAATAGAAAGAATGTATTTTAATTTGCATTGATTTTTGAAGTTGATTATTTTGAGTTTGATGTGCGAAGTTTATTCACTGTAAAGTAAAAATCAATCGACACGTTTTTTTCTGTGTGAAAGAATCCATTCCTTGTGAGAGATCATCTCATTCTTTGTTATTCTTTTATTAGTAGATGGTTTCCATTAGTTTTCGAGAATATCTCGGGAAAACTTTAGAAATACACAGGTTTGTGGCACTTTTAATGTCATGTCAGAAGTGTATGGTAAATCCTTATTTGACCGAACACTTATAAGCCAGAAGCTGTTGAGTTCTCTAAGTTATAGGCGTATTTTTAGATGACAATGTTAAAAAAAAACAAGTGAGTTTTTACGTGTTGAGAAGTTGGTTAAATGATAATTTGATCGTGACTGGTAATTTAATTTGTGCCTGTCTGTGGCAGATGTTACAGTGGACTGGAATGACCCTAGATTTTTGATGTGTCGAAAGTGTCTTCAGAGTAAATATAGTTTTGAGAGTTAAAGAGGGAGAGAGAGAAAGAGAGACACAGAGAGAAAGACGGGGAGAGAAAGACAGCGAGAGAGAGACAGATAGAGAAAGACAGAGAGAGAGAGAAAGAGAGAGAGAGAAGGATGACACACAGACAGAGCGAGAGAGAGAGAGAGTGCGAGAGACAAAGAATCAGAGAGAGAGAGACAGAGAGAGTGAAAGACATACAGAGAGAGAGAGACAGAGAGAGAAAGCGAGAGAGAGAGAGACGGTCAGAGATTAAGAGACAGAAAGAGGGAAAGACACACACATAGAGAGAGAGAGACACACACAGAGAAAGCGAGTGAGAGAGACGGTCAGAGATAGAGAGAAAGATAAATAATAAGAGAGAGAGAGAGAGAACGTGAGAGAGAGAAAGAGAGAGAGAGAGAGAAAGAGAGAGAAATACAGACACAGAGAGAGATAGAAGGATTGACACAAAGAATCAGAGAGATACAGACAGAGAGAGAGAGAGAGAGAGAAAGAAAGACACAGAGAGAGACAGAGAGAGAAATATTCAGAGAGAGACAGAGAGAGAAAGACAGATACAGAGAGAGACAGAGAGAGAAAAACATAGAGCGAGGAAAATAGAGAGATATAGACAGAGAGAGACAAAGAGAGAGATAGAAAGAGAGAAACAAGAGAGAGAGAAAGAGAGAAACAAAGAGAGAGAGGGAGAAAGATAGAGAAAGAAAGTGAAAGAGAGAAAGAGACAGAGAGAGAAAGAAAGAGAAAGAGAGATAGAGAGAGACAAAGACAGACAGAGAGAGATAGATAGAGAGAGAGAGGCAGAGAGGGAGATATAGAGAAAGAGAGACAGAGAAGTGGAAGTTCTGAAAATAAAATTTAATACATAATATCCAAAAAGTGTTCGTGTATCATAAACCGATCATGATGACTCCAAGTTCAGAGATGTTTTTTTATGTTTTAGTTTTACACTAGCCAATCAAAAGCCATTAAGAGGTATCCACAATTATTACAATAATAAATATGCAAAGATCTTATAAAATATAAAGTTTTCTGACTGCTTCTGAATATGATATGTTTGAAGTAGCTTGAAAATGATGAAACTGCTGGGTAAATTTAAGAACTTTTTTCTTTATGTGTATTTTTATATAAAAGTGCGTAAGTCAGTGTGAATGCTCATGCAAGCAAATTTTTTTTTCACAAATAATATTGTGTTTTTTTCTAATTGAGAAATATTCCTTTTAACTTTTTACTTATAAAATAATCAACACAATTTCTTTACATCCAGGTATAGCCTTTATGGAGTTTTGGAGTTTGCAAAATTACGTCGATATGTGAAATAAAGTAGAAAAAAGTATACTTACCTCAGCTGTAAGACGACAGAGAAAATATTAGCTAAAAATGGGTGGGTAAGAAAAAAACAAACAATTTCTCTTCATAAGATATATTTAGATCCTTCCTTTAACTCTTGCGCTTCCATAGCTTTCTATCTTCTTTCCATATTTCACTCATTCTCCAGCTCGCTGTCCTTCACTCTCTCTTACTATCTCTATCTGCCTCTCTTCTTTCCATCCCCATTCCAGACTTAAACACTGAGAGAAAGATACACTATTTGAGTTCAAATAAATTTTTTAGTGATATTGTATACATACTAAATCCAGTTTTTCCAAAAGGGTATTAATTTCGCATCAAGAACTAAATTGTGGCACATAATTAAACTGCACAATATTAGGATGTAGAGATTTGATTATTAAGATTAGTCTTTATTTATCTCTCGTTGCAAGGGATTGACCAAATGTTGAAGCTTTTTTTAACCTATAATTTTACAAGCATTTTAGATGGGGAAACACTTTACGAAATTAAACCAACATTATTGTATATTGGTAGTCTTATCTGTAGAGCATTCGTTTGAAAGTTATTTTTTAACAAAATATTTCTGTCCAAACGTTTATATTTTCTTTCTGTTTTATTTCAATAATATTTCTGCACGAAACTAGATGTACTTTTTGTGTTTCATATTTCATTCTATGAAATTCTTAGTTCTCATTGTTAAAAACTGTACTATACTGTAGTTTTTTTTTAGCTAAGGGCTTATATCCAGTATGTCACATAATCTCTTTTGTCTTTACTCGTGGTGTTCCCACTCTTTGTCACGTATTTGACAAAAAAAATATTTTATACTAAAAAAAATTACAATAGAATTCGTTCGTCGAGAAAAATGTTGGCAAAGGGACCGTATATATTCGTTCGTTCATAATCCGACCACCCCCCCTCCACACTTTTGGAAGAGAAAAGAATTAAAACTGTATAACCCGCTCGCAATCAAACCCCCCCCCCAAAAAAAAATAAAAATAAAAAAAATAATAGGACAGCTTAAACAAAATGGTATACATTAAAAAAAAACTACAAGCTAAATCGGTCATTATGATTGTTTACTTTGTACTGCCTATCTTTGTATTTGTGCTCTTCGTTAGGCAAGAGTTACCGGTATTTTAAAAAAATACGTTGGTAAACAGTGACGAAAGCGCGTACATGAAAATTGGGTTTTGAAAACAAAATTTGTAAAACTTTTTATTAAAACGTTCACAAAAATAAATAAAATGATTAAATAAGGTAAGGGCAGCTATTTAATAATATATTATAGCTCCGGCAGAGCAGTCGAATCTTGTAAAATATCGAAAAGGACCTTGATGATCTACAATAACAACACCGATATTCAATATCCATGCAGAAATGCATTACTGACCCGCTCGTAAGCCAACCCTCAAACTTTTTCCCCCCAGATTTTGTCCCAAAAAGATCGGCTTGCGAACGAGTATATACGGTATTTATTAGTACTATTAATAAAATACAATAAATACTAGGAAAATAAAAAGTTTTTGTTATATTTTTTTGTTGTAGAAGACGAAGAGTTGATCCTAGAGAGCAACTGCAAAGTGTTGTGGGATAAATGCCAAAAATACCAAGGACACAGACCATTCATTCCCGTGCAAGAATTCAGCGAGCGCCATCTCGCATTGGGTTATCAAGATAAGGAACTAACTGAATTTATTATTTCGGTAGCAGCACTGACCACTCGCATCACGGTTGATTACGTCAGCCCTCACCGACCCTTGACCCTGGGCGACTCGCAAACTCCGTATCCGTTTTCAAGCAAGAGAGGGATGTTTGCCAAGAGAACGGGAACTGGAATGATTTGGGAAGTTAAAAAGATCACAGGAAGGGACTCCGAGGAGTTGGGCCCCTGCCCGTGTGGTGAATGTCGGCGGTCTCCAACACCCCGTGAGGAATGGGGGTTGGTTCAAGTTCTCACGGCACCGCATGTCGTTTTCGACTCCCAAGAAGCCGTGTGTTCTAAATTCAGTCTCTTCCAAGACAACGAGATTAACGAAACCGAAGCAAACACGTTTGACGGAGTAGAGACAGTATTCAGCATGGTCGACAACGACGCTTCGTTCATCAAATGCGCTACTCACAACCTGTCTCTCGTGGATGAGCTTGAGGTTCTGTTTCTTAAATACTTAAGATTGTATTTCAAAGTCAAAGAAAGGTTCAAGGGTCCTCAAGTAGATAAGATATGCATTGTGGTGTCGCACCCCCATGGCTACACCAAACATGTCACTGTAGGTACCTGGTCATCGAGTGAAGGGGCGGGAAGCCTCCTGCCTGATACGCAGTACACGTACAACACCGCCACATGCCCTGGTTCTAGCGGTTCTCCAGTTTTTGTTCTGGGTACTCAGTGGTGTCCGATAATTCGACCGCACAGCTGCTCTATGGGCAAGAACAATCAGAGCTCAGTTTACTGGGGGTAAGAAATTATTGGGCAAAAAGAGTGACCGATTAATGATTTTTAAAAATATTACTTTTCGTACTCACTTCATCATTTCCACCTATGTTTATAATTTTATATATATATCTTTAAGGCTCAAAGAGACAAATAAAATTAATCTTGCAACACTAATTTAGCGCTGTACACTGTACACATTCACGTTTTTCCAGCTTAAACGTGAACTTTCTAATGAATATTTGTGCAAATTAATTACATACTTTCCAATGAATATATGAACAATTTAATTACATATTTTCCAATGAATATTTGCACATTTCATTACATTCTTTCCAATGCATTTTTTGCATAATTTATTTACATACTTTCAATAAGTGTTATATATTGTATACTATAATATATTTTAATATTATTTATATTGTGATGATGCGTAATCCGCGTGTAAGTCCATATTTATATGTGATCTGCATTCGCATATAATAATTATAACAAACACGCTCATCTCCAAATTTGTTTCTAAAACACTTTAATAATACATGTTATTTATGGTATATATTTAATAATTTAGAATTAATATACTGTGAGTAATTTTTCATGTACATACAAGCGCGTTTGATGATTATGAATTACTTTTAAATCACGTGAGTTTAAATGTTGTACAAGTAAGTAAAAGAAAAAAAATAAGGTAAGATAGTTTGTTATTTTAAAAACTGATATTTTCTTGTGCATCAGAGGAAATTAAGTGTTGTATAAAATAAAGTGTTCCAAATATTTTAAAAGCAGGCATATCAAACAAACGCGTGCGTAAATGAAATAGGCGAAAAAAAAGTTCTCTTGAGATCTCATACAATTTTTAGTTTACTTTAATCACATTTCAATATGTAAAGCGAAATTATAACCTTTTTAATTGTTAAATCGAATTTGAGATTATTTAAGGTAATATATATAATATATGCATATATATATATGTATATATATATATATATATATATATATATCATATATATATATATATATATATATATATATATATATATATATATATATATATATTTAAACTAATTAATTTTTGATTCAACACACTTCCATACTAACGAAAATACAAAATATAAACCATAATTTTGTCTTGGTTTTATATAGCTAATCTCAGACTACAGCAAAACGAAAAGTCAATCAAACAGTAGTAGACATTGTTTCATAGTCCGACATTTTCTCGACTTCAACGACTTCAACGGCTTCTAATTTACGTTTGAAAACTTGCATTTTCAAGAGTTTCTTCAATTTAAGTTTCGGTATTTTTTTCTTTTTTTTCGTTGTTGGTGATAAGACATCAACTGAGGATAGAAATATAAATGTCACCTTATTCAAACACGCCATTCGTTATATTGAAAGAGATTTAAAAACACAAAACTTTTCTCCGCTTTCTTATCTCTATACCTAACTATTTTCCTTGGTAGCCTATATGAGTTAGGATATAATATACATTTAATTTAAATACTTGTGCTAATTTAGTGGTACAGATGTAGGTATTAGCCAAAACTGTTACAAAAATACTAATGTATTTGTACGTTAATAAAGCTTTGAATTCGTTATTTTAATTACACATTTTGTTTCTGTATCTTGAATTGAAAAGCTTTTTTGCAGTCCTATTCTGTTTGACATTCAGCTAGCCAGCGTAACTTGCTTTAGAAAATCATTGGCCTTTTCCCATTGTCATATCTAATGCATTCAAGGTTAATAGTTTCATTTCTGTTCATATCAACGGGTTTTGGACCCTAAAATATGTAAGATAACTCCAGCAGCAGAAGATGTCAAACCTTTATTGTTTTGTATCAATACAGACAGTAAGTTGTATCGCAAAATTATTATAAATTTCCTATAACATATAATGTACTTGCCTAAACAACGAAGCACACACGTAGATGCATACCAATTATAATTAGGTATTTAATTAGAAACATATCAGCCATACGTGTGCCGGCTAGATTTATGAGTGAATAATGCTCATTTAGTTAAAAAAGCTACATTTTGATTGAAATAACAAACTTTTTTAAATTGTAAGTTTTGAATATCTTCAAGATTTAAATTTTACTTGCGAGTAAAACGTCTCTTAAAAAAAGTAAATTTCGGCAAACCCATTCCCCACTGGTTTATCAAGTTATCGAATTGCAACTAACTAGACCCTCAAATTATTTTATCATTATTAGCTTTTTCTCATCGATATCTCAAAATTTGAACTTACCTGGTGAGCCTTCTGTCATGGTCTGTAGTACAAACTTCTCCAATGCTGTGAGAAAAAATAAAGAATTTAAGATATTTCATTTATCTACCATAGAATGTCTCATGGCTGTAATACAAGTTCTGGGCCTATCTGAATAATCCAATTAGCCTCCGATTCAATTTCTTTTAAAAACATTTGGCTACCAAGTACAGAGGTATGTTTCGACACAAACAACCGTCATGAATAAATAAACAAGATTAAATTTTCATTGCGGTTGCTCGATTAAAAAAATGTAACTTTTAAATATATTTTTCAAATATTCACTGCGGCATGACTGCAATAAACCTGATGTCATAAATTCTAAGTTACGCTAATGAAATGTTTATAATATGGTAGATGGCATTGAATAGGATCATTATAAAATATTTAAAAAAAATATTGAGTCATGTATGGACAGTGTTATACGTCTTCGCACGCTTAATGTTGACTTTGGAATAAAACAAACCCGTAAAAACAAAGTTTGTGACTATAAATCCTTTATATATGAGACATAACTAAAAGTATTGATTATGTTCAAACGCGACAAATATTTACAGACTGAATCTGTCCTAACTCCCCTTTGATTTTAACCTGGGTGGGAGGTGGGAGAGGGGAATGGTCTTGTCACTGATCGGTGGACCGAGCTCAGCGTGACAGGCAAAATGTAAACAAAAGCATGCCGGTTTACCTGGTTAAAACACGAGATGTGTTCACCGAAGGCTGGGGTGAAGTCAAGTGTCCCGTAAAATGTAAACGATGCCGACCGCTAAATATAGTTTATATAGATAAACTAAAATGCATTAATGTAATAACTGTACGTTCAATCGATATGAATTTTTGATACGATGCATCGTTAGGTGACACGGGTCCGTGTGCCAAATTTCAGCTCGATGGCATGACGGGAAGTGGGTCAATTTTGACTTCTAATTTTCCGCGGTGCCCAAGACAGAGAGAGACGGCGGTGAAGTTAATATAAGGGATTTAAATAAAACAAACCCGTAAAAACAACGTTTTTGACTATAAATCCCTTATATATGAGACATAACTAAGTATTGATTATTTTCAAACGCGACAAACATTTACAGACTGAATCTGTCATAACTCAACTTTGCTCCATGACCCTGGGGCGGGGGGGGTGGGAGAGGGGAAAGTCTGGTCACCGATCGCTGGTCCGAGCTCAGCGTGACACGTAAAATGTAAACAAAAGCACGCCGGTACTTCGATGGGTCGCGTCAAAGCGTCAACTCAAACTCTCATGTGGAAAAAAACAATAAAACACGGTGAATTTGAATTACATACGTTATATAAGGATAAACTAAAAATGCGTAAATTTAATTACGGTACGTTTGATCGATCTGAAATTTTGATACGATGCATTGTTAGGTAAGACGGGTCCGCGTGCCAAGTTTCAGCTCGATCGGATCACGTGAAGTGGGTCATTTTTAAATCCCTTATATTAACTTCACCGGCGTCTCTCTCTGTCTTGGGCGGGCGGAAAAACAGAAGTCAAAAATGACCCACTTCCCATGATCCGATCGAACTGAAATTTGGCACACGGACCCGTCTAACCTATCAATGCATCGTATCAAAATTTCAGATCGATCGAACGTACCGTAATTAAATTAATGCATTTTTAGTTTATCCTCATATGAGGTATGTAATTTAAATTCACGGTTTGTTATTGTTTTTTTGCCACGTGAAAGTTTGAGCTGACGCATTGAGGAAACCCAACAAAGCGACGGTGCGCTTTTGTTTACATTTTACGTGTCTCTCTGAGCTCGGTCAAGCGAATCGGTGACCAGACTTTTCCCCTCTCCCCCTCCCACCCACCCCTCCCCCCTAGGGTTATGAAGCAAACTTGAGTTAAGACAGATTCAGTCTGTAAATGTTTGAAAATAATCAATACTGTTAGTTATGTCTCATATATAAGGGATTTATAGTCAAAAACTTTGTTTTTACGGGTTTGTTTTATTTACTTTTGTTTTTCCGCCCGCCCAAGACAGACAGAGAGAGATGACGACAGAACGACAGAGAGACAGAGGCAGCCGTGAAGTTAATATAAGGGATTTAAAAAAAAATAAAAACACGACACCAGACTTACATGTCAATCGTCCCGGCTGAATTCTTCTCCGCAAGTTTTCTTGTGTCATGTTCCGGTTCATCACGGCCAGTATGCCTATGAAGGAGAACACGATGACGTAGTACGCAGTGTGCTCCACGCGCCAGACGGCCACTGGGGGTCGCTTCTGTGTCGAGTTGGGTGGTTGGTGGTCATCAAAGAAGTCTTTACGGTCTTTATCTCTCTGAGTGGCTATGATTAAAAAAAGGTTGAATAATGAGCCTCGGGGTGGGAGAATGTGGCGATTGCTGACATAACTGATGTGACGATCGTGACTCAAGATAAAATGTGCAGTATTTTCTTTCTTCTTTTGTACTGTGAAATGAATCATGTATAAATGAAAATGTTTTTAATTGTTAACACGATGCATTGAAAATAACACATAGTCCTATCTTTATTTCAAATGAGGCTTTAAGAAATTTATTTTTTTGTTAATCCAAAATACTATTTGAAAACAAATATGTTTCCAGTTCATTTCTGTGTATTTTATTTGTGAAACATTCGTGGAAATCTATTACAAAACACAGAGAGCTTGAAGATTCTCAGAAAATCAAATATTGCCTAAACAGTATTTCGGTAACGTTTTGAGAATATTACTTACAATCCGTGCAGAGTTTCTTGATCATCCGATAATATCACTAACTGTCCATGCAGTTGACAAAGAACATCTGAGAAAATCACTATCCATGCAGTTTGTCTGCATTATGTGATAACATCACTTACCATCCATCCATAGTTTTTATATCTGAGAATATCACTTTATCCATAAAGTGCTTCTTTATCATCTGAGAACATCATTAACTATCCATATAGTGTTTGAGAATATCTGAGAACATGACTTGCTAAAAATACAGTGTTTCAGAACATCTGAGAACATGACTTACTATCCATGCAGTGTTTTCCCCTGACCCCCTGGGGACAAGCCACACACTCGCCGTCGTAGCTACACCTCTGGTCCACACAGGTCAGACTGCAGATATCCAAACAGTCGGGGCCGTAGGTCGGTGGCACGCAATCTGAAACAAATCATGTCTGGATACGATTGAATGTTCTTTCCATAGGAATCTCATAGTTGTCGAGGAACGCACGTTGTCTTTGATCCAATTTTTCAAGATACTTACCAGTGTCAAACCTTTGATTAAAAATTGGGCATTCTCTTAGTTTAAATTATTATGAGTAAATTTTAACGATCTATCAATATTCTCTCTGTTTTCTCATTACTTTTTTAAAAAATTCAACAAAAATCCCAAATTTTAACTTTAAAAAAAAATGCTTTATCTTCTTCCTGTAATGCAGCCATTTAGCGTTAGTTCAAAGTGGCATTTTGAAACTGAAAGGTATTTGTTATACTGAAGGAGGTTGGTAGAACGTTCACTTGAATTTGAAACATCATCAGTACAGATGTGACAGCCCTTTACTAGCAACATGAGAGCTCCATGTCTTCAGCATTAAAACAATTATATTACCCTTTAAGATCGTTTATCTGGATTCACTAGCAAAGCATCGGCATTGAAATCATTTAGTTTCTGTTTATAAACCCACTTTAATTTGTTTTGTTTTTTTGTTAAATGCTTATGCCCAAGAGAAGCCATATGTTGAGTATGCACTCAATCCTGAGTGAGAGGCACCTGCGGTGGTTGGCCAATGTCCACAGATTGGGCTCGGAGCATATTCCAGGAGCCCTGCTTTACGGTGAGCCGGCAATTGGTCTGAGAAAAAGAGGTCGACCCTGCCTGCGCTACAAGTGCACCCGAAAGAAAGACATGTTACTGGCTAACATCGGCCATCAAACGTGGGAGGCCATTGCTGAGGATCGCACACTCAGGCGGTTAAAAGTGTGTGAGCGCATTCAAGCTGCGGAAGCCACAAACACAGCTAGGAGTGAAGAGAGAAGAGCCACGAAAAAGGTGAGGGGAAGAGAAGCAGGAGTCAACGCCATCGCCCACTTAGAATGGATGGATGCCATACAATTCTATCATTTATCGTATACATAAATAGCATACGAAAACTTGACTCAAATTTTTGGTGAGGAAAAAACTAGCAACAAAAATAAGTATCACTAGCGATTTCATCACTTTGATCGGTTTAATTTGTACATTTAAGCTCGGTACTAACACAAGCAATGCTCAAACAAACAAATGAATTATCGAATGGAGTTCAGACCCACCCCCATAAGCCTCAAACTCGCAAATCTGTAACGTTGATGACTCGTTTCTCTTCTCTGGAAACACGTCCAGAGACAGGGACACTCTGACCCTCGTCACAGGAGACGTGGCGTTGATGGGAATATCAAAGATCTCCTTCCAGCCATCGTCGTTGTGATACTCGCCAATCTCCTCGTTGTTCTCGTTGTAGATCTCCACAACAAACCATGTCATGTTGCTGTTGATTCGATCTGAGATCGATTGGAAGGTGGTAAAAGAGATATCAAATATACACTTTAACAGGTAGTAAAAAACATAAACGGGTAATGATATAAACGGGTAAAGCTATAATGCAATAAATTCATCTTTGATAATGCAAAAGAGCACATAATCTGAAGATATACATTTTGTCATAAGGCACACAGTATATCTGTACAAATACAATCTCAAAACCAACAGTCTTCCCTCTGATTCCAGAGAAAATTTAGTTGATTACTGTTTGTTGTAATATATATATATATATATATATATATATATATATATATATATATATATATATATATATATATATATATATATATATATATATATAGAGAGAGAGAGAGAGAGAGAGAGAGAGAGAAATAGAGAGTTTCGATAAGTTGAATTTTAATTTAACAACACTTTAATCTTCCACATTTAATAATGTAGTATTTACGTCAAGTCTTCATACTGGACAATGAAATTGTCACATAATAAAGCTCATGCGTTTTAACATTTAATTTTGTAACATCTTGTGTAATGCATGCATATTATTTAGTTTTTAGTACATATTCTTAGCAATTTTTGTATAAAAAAAACACCCAATAAACACTCGTTTATTTACCTGTATTGAAGATAACGATGTGATACAAATCGATTGGTTCCTCAAACGTTATTTCCCAGAACGGTTTAGGGTCCGTGTCAGCAGGTCTCGCACACAGTGACGTGTTCGCTGTGTCCTGTCTTTCGATGCCGTCCACCGCTGCATCCGCCCAGGCGTAGTTGTTGTTGTAGTCTATGTACGTGCTGGACAATTTTGGGACCGTCTGGTATGCAAAATTTCGGCCTTCAGAAAAAATTGTTTTTAAGTGCTTAGTGGATATGATACATAAGAATGTTAATTTAAAAAAAAATTAATTAGTCTTTCTCCATATATTTTATACTATTAGGTCACCACTAGACAACCTGGCAACATCATACCACCTGCATACAGCCCACAATGCTTAGATAAACATAACAACTCTGGTCACACATTGAAAATAAATGTCTTACTGTTACAACACCGTCTTTCTTATCTGTTACAGGCGCTCCTGCTATATATAATACTAGCCGGGTTACCCGGCGTCGCACGATTAAAATAATAGTCAACAGATTTTTAAAAAAAATATTTCAATTCATTCATTGAAAAACAATTTAAAAAATAAATTGAAATGTAATTAAAAATAAGTACATGTAATTTATATATTGCTTATATTAAGGCTTGTCGATAGACTATATTTTTGGTTTTTCCGTCTGGTGCAAAAATGAAAAGATTTGTTGGTGACCCAACTCTAGAACATGCCACATATAGCTGTCCGTGGGCAAAGCATGCTTCCTCAAGTACAATGCCTGCCACTTTTAAAGACTGTCCCTGTGCCTTGTTGATAGACATGGCAAATGCAAGCCTGATTGGAAACTGGAGGCGCTTGAAATCAAAAGGCATATCTGTTGGTATGAGTGGAATTCTTGGGATGAAGACATCTTCTCCTTTGGCGCAGCCTGTCAAAATTGTGGCTTCTATTACATGAGGTAAGAGATGCTTGATGCTCAATCGTGTTCCATTGCATAGTTTAGGGGGATCCAAATTTCTCAGAAGTATGATAGGAGCTCCGATTTTAAGTTCCAAGTTATGTGATGGCATGCCAGGAGGATCTAATGAATTCAAAAATTCTGTTGGATAGTAAACAGCTTGGGCCGGATCTGTAACCGTATCAATAGATTTGTAGTTGTTTGAAATGCCTGGTAGAAAATTTTGAATTTGAGAATTGATGCTGTTGACACTTGAATTCTTTGGAGCAAGAATGGCCCTTTCGCACAACCACTCAGGATTTTTAAACTGGTCTTGGATGTTTGGAAAAACGGCAAGTTTCAACTCTTCAAGTGACTTTGCTACAGTGCAAAAATTTGATGGGAAAGAAACTGTTCCTGATGCTGGGTCTACCTGCCACTTTCCATCGCCAAGTTGAAGCAATTGATGTGAGAAGTAGCCTGCTGCATTATCTCCATGTAAATGGACTCTCATGTTGGTGGTCAGAGTCATTTTCTTGACCTGTTTCCACAGAGTTGAAGCTTTGAGGAAGGCATTCAACTCATCGCTTGGTGTTGACCTTGGAATGACAGGCAAAGTTTGTCTAAAATCTCCAGCTAATACCACAACTGTTCCTCCCATTAGTTTTGTGTTTCCTTTTAAATCCTGAAGAGTGTTGTTCAAGGCTTCAAGAGCTCGCTTGTGTGACATTGTACACTCATCCCAGACAATGAGAGAACACTGTTCTAGTACCTTGGCCTTTCCTGATCCTTTTGATATGTTGCAGGTTACATTCTCAGAATGGTTCATGTTCAAAGGTAACTTGAAGGCAGAATGAGCTGTTCTACCCCCGGCAAGCAATGTTGATGCTATGCCAGAAGAAGCAACGGCTAGAGCAATACCTTTGTCTCGTCTGATTGTAGCCAAGAGCAAATTGATCACAAATGTTTTACCTGTACCTCCTGGAGCATCAAGGAATATGATTCCACCTTTTTTTGAGGTAACCAGTTCTAAGATGTGAATGTAGGCAGCTCTTTGATCCTCAACTAAACGTGGTTGATTTTCTGAGACATAGGCCATCAATTCATTTGTGTTATAATTTTGTTCTCGTAGAATTTCACTATTCTGAAGATTGTTTTCATTTCTTTGAGGCGTTGGTAACCCAAACTGGTCAAGGTTCCTTCCTGACATTGATACACACAAATCCTCCAACAACATAAGACACCTTTTGTAAATCTCATTAGAGAACTCAATTAGCAGTGTTTGATTCTCTCTCTTGGTTTGCAACATAATGTCCTCACTCAAATATGTTTTAAATGTATCCCAGAGAGCAAGTGGATTAGAAACAGAGCATGTTGTCAGCAAAATTGAAAACAGATGTCTCAAACGGGTAGGTGATTGAGATGTACACGCCTCCTCCATGGTCAAGACCCAATGGTGATCGTTTTCTAGTAGCCCTTGCATTTGGCAAGCTTCCCTAAATGTAGCACACACATGACCATCAACAGTTTTTAAGTCAGTGTAGGATGTTGGTCCTCTAACAACATGAAGTAGCATCCTCAAAAAGAAGCATTCTGCATTAGATGGGTGAACGGTGTACACACGTCCCAATGCATCTGAAGATTTTATCCCTGGATGATATTCAACATCTGCTCCTTGTTTTCGGCGTTTAAATAATTTTTGAGAAGCATTCCAAGTATAGTACCTTGGAACAACACAATAGAGAATGGTTTTTGCAAAGTCGTCTTGTTGGCACAGTTGAAAAAAAGCTGTCAAAGTTGTTCTTGGTGGCTCCAGAATTTGATGATATATATTTTCTTGGTTGAAGTATACTCTTTGCCCATTTTCAAGATGAACACTCAAGTGAACAACTGTTGGATACCGTTCATGAATTTGGAAATTCAAAATTCTCCAGACTGCTTCATTACTGCTGATGTAACGACCCATTAGAAATTTTTGCACCTCATCTGGATTCTCTTGGTTTCCTTCAAGACCAAAAACGGCCTGGTCACTTCCTTTATTGACGTACTTGCAGATGTATTTGATGGCCTTGACAGATTGGCAAGATTCGACATTTATGTGAGCTTGAAACATTTTTGTCAAAATTGGAGTGTAGGGAACCACCCATCTGTTGTCCATTTCTATTTCTTGATATGTTGAACCAACCTTCATTTTGATTTTTGCAGTAAAACCACCATCTCCTGGTTTACGGCGTCTGTACACAGGATAGCCATCTTCACCAGTTTTAGTTTCTTGTATCAAATTCCTTGGATAT